>VWYI01029302.1:9811-29706 GCA_013399455.1 Anthoscopus minutus
ATTTTGTTCTTTAAAATGAGTCTGGGGTCTGTTCTGGGGTGGGGTCACTAGAAATGAGGAAGTAAAATGACTCATTCTGACCTTTTTATCTTTTCAATGCATGCATGACAAACGAATCTTTGGAAAACTTCTTTCTTGTGCCTCAATAGACGGGACGTCTGCAGTTATCTTGTGTCCTTGGGATATTTACCATATTTTCTTTTTCATTTTCAAGCACAGCTTACATAGACACAAAATTGACAAGCAAGTGAGTTATTTGGTCCGATATCTAAGATCCAGCTTCTGTTAACTGTTTACTTACTTCAGCAACTATAGTCTAATTTTCCTAAAAAAATATCCTTAATTTTTCAAAACTGATGTCTCAGTTTTCATCTGGATCAGATAATCTAGGAATGCAGGGGAGGTTTTCTGCTTATCTTTTCATTCTCTGGGTTATATGTACAAAACCAGTCTTTATTTCAATACCATACTCTACCCTAAGAAATATATATATCACTCTACTATTTCTAAGTTTCATTATTAAAAGAAATCATATTAATACAGCAGAGTTTGTCAATATTATACATTTAGCTCTCAATTTAATATTTGCAAAAAGCCAATACTATAATACATATTTGTTACAACAATCTAATGATTTTCACAAAGGGTTTTCTAGGCAATATCCATCCATGACAGTGACTTGCATAACCTCAGGTGAGACAGAGCTGCGTGTCGGGCTGTTTTAGAGCATGGATATAACTTCCCTTTTTAAGCTACATTGTATTCCTACCATTTAGATTAATCAATACATCATTTTAAAAATATCTCATGCCACAGATTAAAGATTTCAGAAATAACTTTTCAGGTTACATTACAATCACAACTATTGCAATTACTATGCCCAAAATTCCGTCTCTTGGCAAGTGAGAGCTGACGTGCAATTGCCTCGCAAGCAAACAAGATTTGAGGCTAGGCCATGCGCGGAGCAGCAACGCCCACGCAAACAGATGGAAAAGCCCTCTTCTGGTGCCTGCGCCGTATTCCGTGAGGGGAAAGTGGCAGAATCGTGCTCGGAACGTTCCCGTCGGGCGGCGCGGGCCAGGCGGGCCGCGCAACGCGGCGCACCGCCGCTTCCGGCTTCCGGGAGGTCGCCGGAGCCCGGTGGGAGCGGGGGCAGGAATGAGAATGAGAATGGTAAGAGAGGCGGGCCTGGGGCGCTGAAGTGGCAGTGGTGCCTCAAAGGGCCCAAGCTAGAGGCGCCGAGGATCGCGGTTCCGGGCCCTTACGGCTTGCGTGCCCGAGCAAGTGAAGCGGTGTCCAGCTCCCCCGTAGCCAAGTGCTGGGAAACGCGGAGCACGGCGATCCAGGTTGGCAGCGTGATGCGGCACGGTTTAGGGGGCCCAAATACTGAAAATGAGAGAAAGCCTAAAAGCTGAACACCGGTAGTGTGCGTGCAAACAATAAGAGCAGCTTTGCTGTCGGCACTTCAACCCACAGCCTCTGAGCAAATCTCGTCCAGCTCCCGGCAGGACGAGGTGCCGGTGCTGAGGAGGGAATGGGTCAGAGGGGCACCTGAGGAAAGCCCCACACACCTAGGCACTTACAGCATAGCAGCCCCCAGGTGCTTCGGGCTCACAGTGCAGTTTTTAGCCACCTTGCTTCCAAAAGATGGAGTAAGTCATGGGCGTCACTGTGCCTAGAAAATTATTTTGGCATTATTAGGGCGTTCAGTTGCTGACCCTTTAAAGTGTGAACTACTTTTAATTCAGTTTTTAAAATTTTTACTTGTAACTTTGTACGAGTAGTGGAACAGATCTTTTGCATATGCATAGAGTGGAAGGTGTTTGATGGTCAAGCATAACATACCTTGAAATACAGAAAGCCTCTTCTATGTTTTGGTATCCGTGGCCTGACAAGGGTAGCCAGTGAATAGCTCATTCCAGCTGTTCACCGTGTCTGTGACAACAGGTTGGGCAGTGTACCACAGGTAATGAGGCAAGGTGCTGACCTGCTCAGCACAGAAGATCCAGGAACCTGCTGGTGCAGTCAGAGTATGTCTTTGGGACCTAACCAAGGACAAGAAGTTGTGACTTAAGCAGAACTTAGATGCTTAGCATCGTTATTGCACCTCACATAGCACAACCACCAGTTAAGATCCAGCAGCAGTAGTCTTTGGAGCTGTGGTGGAAAATCCATTGTTGCCTTAGCAAATAATGCAACAGGAGGGGAAAATTTACAGAATGGAACGCAGTGCTGGTGACCCAGTACTCACATAACATGTTAGGGGTTTTCCTTTGAACTGTTCACCTCATTCCTGTGCAGCCTCCCAATATCTGAGCTCTGTTTCCTTGTGCCACAGCATCAGCCATTAAGCTGAAGAGCCACACTCTCACAGCTGCTGCTCTGACCCAGGCGCAGCATTTTACTCCTGAGTAAAAAATTTATAATGGAGAAACAGGCCTTGTGCAGAATGCTCCCCATGCAGGAGCTCAGTTCTCTGTCGGGCAGCACAGTTGCATCATCTGGGGCTGAGGGGGGACCAGGTATGGACCTACAACCTCTTATTTTGGGTCCTCCAGATGCACTTTTCTCTCCCTCAGAGGTGCGGACTGCAGAATCCACTGGATCTTTCTTGCCTCAGCATTTGGTAACAGTGTACCAAAAATGAAGGTAGAGCACTCTGCAGATGCATTTGAATGCTAGTTAGTGGTTTCAAAAGAGGCGATATTCTATTTGAAAGGAACTGAAGGTAGACACGGTTTACTCTGTCATAATTTCTGAAATCATAACATTGTTGAGCTCTAGTCCGAAAATTACAAAGACAGTAAATTTCTTTTAAAAATTGAGCCCAGGATGAAGACAACAAACAACTTAAATGAAAGCTCAGAGGGAAAGAGTGATAAGAATATTGATCTACAGGATGTTATTATTGGATGGTGTTTGAAAGCATGGATTCACTCAACAATTTTGCTAAAGGGACCTGCCATTGCAGTTCTCTTGTTACTTAGTCGAGTGCAACTTTCTGAAAACTGCCATCTAAAGCTTCTTGTAATCTGTGTCCTCAGGAGGCGCTGGGGCAGTGCTTTTCATGAAAACAGTTTGTCATTTGGTGCTTTCCGTTATGAGGGAATGCGAAGAAGTCAAGGTATAAATACTAACCATTAGATTCTGTTGTTAAATCAGCATTTGAGTGGTTTGAAAATGAGTGTGGAGCCTGATATTGGACTCCCAATGTCAGAAATGTCACACTCTAGAGCAATGACGGTTGCTAGCAGGCAGCACAGCAATATAATTTTGACTACAAAATATGACACTAATATGGTTTAAACATGGTGCAAAATGCTACAGGGTAAGAAAAATGATTTATGCATGCGGTCAAAAGCAAATTTTAGCATCTGTTCAGGACAATATATTTCTGTATTCAGGTAACTTAGGTTTCTTTGGTTTATAAGACCTCTGGAATGAAGATACTAATTTTTCTTCCAAGTTGAAGCTGCTGTAATTTACTGCCTGTTGATGCTGCAGCTGTCCTTCTGGATGCTTACTAAACAGGCAAGGCAAACCAAAACCAGAGGTCTATCACAAATAAACCTACAGACAGTAATGGTTTCATTTTTTTTTAAGGCAAAACACTTCAAAGATAGTTAAACACAGAGCTCAGGACAGCAAAGTTTTCCAGATCACAAGATTCTTTATGGTTCATTACATGGCTCTTCCTCATGGATTGTCCCCTTATTCTACATTTCAAAAGAAACTTTCAGACAAGGAAATTAATGGAGATGAAGCTCAGTTAATACAGAAGTAAGATCCAGGTTTAGTGCTGGATGTGTCATGTATCCATGTATTTACATACATGGTTTTGTGTGCATTCATTGCATTCCTATTTTTCCCCTCACAGATAGTGAAACATGCCTAAAAAAAAGACTGGAGCTCGTAAGAAAGCTGAGAACCGTCGGGAACGTGAGAAGCAGATAAGGGCTTCACGAGCCAACATAGACTTGGCTAAACATCCTTGTAATGCTTCAATGGTAAGTTAACCTAATGTATTCTATAGTAAAATACCTATTTTTCAGTTATGTAAACCCAGCAGTGATAAAACATTGACTGCATTTAATGCCACCAGAATGTAGTTCTTCCTACTAAACTTCCTTCATATTTAAGGTTACATTTACACCATACAGAATATTGATTAATTGCAACATACTGAGGAGGTCTATAAATTTTATCTATTTTACCTAGAATGAAAATAATTAGTGTTTTATTTTTTCTCTTTAGGAATGTGATAAGTGCCAAAGGTAAGAAATTTTTCCCCTTCTAAAACCAGTATTTGTTTCAGACATTTTACAGGTATTTTTTAATGATATCTTTTAAAGCATAACACTTGCCTTTTTTTCCCTCCATGTGCCTAGACGACAGAAGAATAGAGCTTTTTGTTACTTCTGTAATTCTGTTCAGAAATTGCCCATTTGTGCACAATGTGGTGAGTAGAAATAATGAATGAAAACAAGCTGTCCTTGGTCCTGTTTGTGGTGTTAAACTCTCAGTACCTGTGTTAGAGTAGCTTTATCTTAAAGTGACTCTGTGATGTGGAGCAGATTCTTTTGAATCTGCTGTGAATATCCTCCTTGAGAAGTGATCTTCTTTGATCAGTGTATATGCTTCTAACTCCCAAAGGTTTGCAAGCCTGGATCATAGCTTTTCTTCTTTGGAAAAATTAGTCTCACTTTCTTTTAGGTTTGAGAAATCCGACTGTTTCGTTAGTTTGACTGCGTGGAGCATTGTTTCATAACATCAGCAAAACTAAAAATGCTCTGACTGCTAGCAAGGCATCAATAAATACTGCTTTTTTAGGGATTATATCTTTTCTGATCAATTCAGTATCAATTAAAGTAACAATATATTATTCACCTTGCATGGGGTTGTAATGTAATATGTACCTCCTGTTATTCATGTGGGCTTGAGGGCTGATGCTTTGAAATTAGAAGAGAAGAACTCCTAGTGACAGAACTGCCCTGAATCAAGCTAAAAGGCCGGTTGTTTTTAAACAGCTGCTTGCTTGTAGGAGATGTTGATATTCATTTCACACTGAGGTGAATTCTGTTGTTCCACTGTTTCAACTTGTCATTAAGCAATTTGACTGTTTGGAGTTTGACTCTCAGAGCTGCTGACATGAAGCTTTCAGTGCTGTTGTTGTGACTGGCAGATACTGAACAATTCTGGCAGCCAGGCTGTTAGTGTGCAGTGGCAGTGTGTCACCCTTCATTAGTCTCCTTTCTGTGATCATGCAGTGAACTACTAAAATCATGCTCTCTAACTTATGGTTCACATCTGTGTGTTGCATTTATTTTAATCTGAAGTATGTTTCTAGAGGAAAAACATTCCTATCAACAACCAAACTATATTGAGACCCCAGGGTTTTCCAGACATAGACCATTAGAGCTGTTTGATGCATAAACAATCATTAGAGACTATGAACCAAGGGCATCTTTCTTAGAGGAGCCAGTGAGGGATTCCCAGCAGAGCAAGGTAGCTCTGTTCCAGTGCTCCACACCCAGTAATGCCCCCACCACCTCTCACTTCCCAGCTCAGCTGCTTTTATGCTTGGACAGAGCTAGCAGTGGTCTTAAACATAACTTTTTTAAGGTTTCATTGCTGGACTTTGACCTTAGTTTTGTTCTTTGTTTTGACATTTGAATTTTTTACCAGTGCCTCAAAACACAGAGCAAGACAAACACATTGTCTTATTATCTCAGTACAGGGGCAAGAGATTTGACTGAAAACAGACAATAATTAATTTAACGTAAGGGAGATGTGAAGGTGGGTTGCAGAATGCAGCAATAATGCAAACATCTTTGTTTGCATTATTTTTACCTAGATTTATGGTTAAGCACAGGCCTTTAGTTGACTAGCGGTTCTTACGTAAACATGTGTTCTACTTTTTTAAAAAATGTTATTTTTAAATAAATCTTATGGTTGCTTGCCTTTTTATTTTAAACAGGAAAAACCAAATGCATGATGAAGTCTTCAGACTGTGTTATAAAACATGCTGGTGTGTACAGTACTGGACTAGCTATGGTGGTATGTATACAGAATTGCAGCCTTTTTTGCACTATGAGGATATTCTGTGCAAATCTTCCTGGAAAACTGATAAAACAGATTTATGGAATGATGGCATGTACCATGCCAAGTTTAGTTTTTTCCTCACTTTTCTCTAACAAACCGATTTTTCCCTTACAGTGAAACCCCCAAATTTTTCAATCTTAGATTCAGCTCCTGCAAACTCCAGCGCATGTGCTGGATGCTAATGGATCTGTGTTGATAGCAGGCCCTATGCACATGCATGAAGAGCACTGGACCCTTACATGCCCCACAGACAATTCCCAGCCTCCATTAAAAAGTAGGAGTATTCTGCAGAAACCTGGTGACTTTTGTTGCTGTTGTCTTAGTACTGCAGTGATCATCAGTATCAAAGAGAGGAATCTGTTCCATTAGAGGGGAATTTAAGTGAATAAAAGCCCTCTTTTGGGCTCTTCATTAGAGATAATCATAGGCCTTTGAATTTTTGTTCTTAGAAGGACAAGTTAGTGTCTCCATTCTGGAAAGCAAGGTGTGACCTGTCGCAGCCTCTGGATTAGATGGGCTAAACCTCAGTGCTGTTGCTGCCTGCAGCTGGTCGTCAGCTGTTCTCAGTAACACAGCCAGCCTTTATGTGCTGGTGTTCCTAAACTCATTCCATACATTCACTGATGCAAGAGTGAATGCATCAACAGTTAAGTTTGGATTCATCATTGTTTTCTTAGCTTTGTGTGCATATAATGCATATAGTAATTTGTTTCCTATGGGCTGCAAAGACTTCTTAAATGCTGCAGTTAAGGATAGCTGGAGATCTTATAATTTAATCAAAATAAAAAAGTCTTACTTCTAATGAGTTATTTGATCTTTTCCCTCTGCAGAGCTTATGCTCTAATATAGCAGTAGAAAATCCAAATGAGTGATTTCAGCTGTAAGAGTCTAGTGGCATTTTTCAGGTATTTGAAATTTTGTTTTTGTCACATGAAACATTGTTACCATTTATGGATCCCAGGTTTCAACTGGAGGACACAATTTTCCATGTGCAAATGTATGATAAGAAATGTAAAAAACAAGATTGAGATAGATAACCAAATTATTTTGCATACTACTTAATCCTGCAGAAATTAATAACAAACAAGAACTATGTAGCAGCTTGGTCAGAGCACAGGTTTGCTTCAATGCTCTCACTCAACCATAGCAAGTCCATTGAGAGAATGGATACTAGGATACATTGAGTATTGGTAAGTCTCTCTGTTGGTATTGCAGAAGTTCTGACATGATATCTTGCTGTGATTGCAGGGTGCAATCTGTGATTTCTGTGAAGCCTGGGTGTGTCACGGGAGGAAGTGTCTCAGCACCCACGCATGTATGTGCCCTCTGGCAGATGCAGAATGCACTGAGTGTGAAAGAAGTGTCTGGGACCATGGTAGGTTGCTCACATTTAAAAATAAGAAAATGTAAATGACACTTCTTTCCTTGCATTCCTTAAGTTAGTGCACCTATATGCTTAACATAGACTTTTTAGTGTTCACTGATTAGTCCTTGCAGTATATTTGTTCAGAGCAAGGATTCTCCCCATTTTAAAAATAGTCATACCATGGGGAAAGTAAATGACTTGCTCAAGAACATACAGTGAATCATTCAGGGAAGATTATGTAATCTTAATTATGATGGTTCTATCAGCTTAATTATTCACATAATTAAGCACTGCATCAAATTGCCAACACAATTTTCTGCCATTCTTACTCCATTCTTCTGCACTAGTAAAGGTGTTTGGATTCCCAGTTTCTTAGGAAACTCTATTGGTCTCCATTTGTGAATCCTTTAAAGTCTTAATTTCAAGTGTGTATCAGAACTGAACGGAGAAGACTGGATGAGAGTGTGATCTGATTTAAGAAAAATAATGCTACGGTCAAATTAAAATGAAGAAAAGTACTAGAAGTAATACTTGCTTTATAGTTATGCTGTCTTATATTGTAGGGTAGGAGGTATTTTTCAGTGTAAAAATGGATGACAGTGTCTGATTTGAGACCTTAAGCATTTGTGACAGAAGGGAAAGCTGGTCTTCAGTCAAAACTACTGCAGAGCAGGACATGATGGCTGTGCCCATTGTTGATTATTTTGCCTTGATAAATCTTTCAGGAGGCAGAATATTTGCCTGCTCTTTTTGCCATGATTTCCTCTGTGAAGATGATCAGTTTGAGCATCAAGCCAGCTGCCAAGTTCTGGAAGCAGAGACATTTAAATGTAAGTTAGTTATTCTTAGTCCCTTTGACCACAGCCAAGCAAACTCTCTACTTGCTTCCTCTGTGATCCAAAATATTCTCCATCACCTTTCCCAAGCAGATTTTGCCACCACTGGAGGGAAGGGCCTGTTTCCTGTGTATTGGCTTTTGATATCCAGTTATCCAGACTAGAACTTCTTTCTCTTTCATGGACCTTCCTCCACGGCCAAGCATACATGGCAGTTGTTTTCCTGCCAGGCTCTTGCAGGCCTCCCATGGGAAGCTGCCTTTGCAGGAGCCAGCATTCTCCAAAGCTGGAGTGTTGGCAGTGGCAAGACTGCAGCAAAACAACTGGAACCGCTGATGCTGCCTTTTCACTCCACAAAGCTCTGCCAGCAGAAGGAGCTGTGAGAAGGAATCTTCTGACCCAGTAATGAGCTAGTTCTAGATAGCTGTGTCTCCTGGAAGACGGCTGCCCTAAACAATGCCTTCTATCTTAGTCTGGCCAAACTTTCCTAGGTTGCTGTGGAAGGCCTGTGTTCTGGTGGAAGGTTAGCAGCTGCTCAAGTCCTGAGAAGGGCTGTGACTCAGCAGTCATCATCTGACTCAGTGAGACAGGATGACCACAGAAGTGACAAAAATAGTCCCAGAGCATGATTTCACTGTTCATTTCCTCACTTACCAGTGGACTGTGGACATAAGTGTCAGTAAAGTATCAAATGCTAATATATGTTCACTCTTTTTGAGTAAAGAACAGGTAGCCGAACAGTTTATGTCTTTTTGAACTTTGATTAATTGTGTGGACAAAACCGAACCTGGTATTTGTAAGAGGACGTGTTGGACATGCCCAGCTTTGCTTACTCGTTACTCATCTCTGGCTGAAATAGGGACTCTTCAAGGGAAGTTACAAAAAAACCCCCAAAACAAGCCAAGACTATGAATATTTGAAATAACTAAATTTTTCTACCAGTTATTTCTTGCTTACGCACCAAATATAGATTTGGTTAAGACAAGCATTTGTTTGTCCTTCCCAAAACTTGTATGTATGTATTTTGACTATTACAACAGTTTCAATTCTTATTGTAGAAATTGAAGGTGCTTATCATAAGACTGTTTTCCTTTGAACTGACTAATCTCCTGTCCTAATTGATTTCTCCTGGTTCAGAATATTTGTGATTTCAATGTTTTAACTGGTATCTTTAGATATCTCTTATCTCCTTGTCATCTCCCATACTTTTGTTCCTAGCTAGCTATTTTTTAAGCCTTACTTCCTTTGATGTATTCTGCCAGCATTTCTTCCTGCATAGCAATGTTGAGGCAGCAACAGGTGTTCCACAAGAATGCTCATTAATGGTTGTTGGAAGTTCTCAATTTACATATGTGATATCACACCCTGAATAGAGAGAATTTTTTTGATAGTTTTTACTGTGGTGTTTTGTGGCACAGAGCAGGCTTGGTAAAGACAAGATTTTTGTCAGTAGATCATCAGAGGTAACAAGATTATAAAACCTGTACTTTTACAGTATTCATGATGAGTACATGAACTTCAAATGTGGTCATGCAATTGTAGTATTAAATCCATTTTAGCTGTGAATAAGATACTGTTACTTTTGGTCACTATTTGAGAGAGATTTTTTGAAGTGCAGATACTCAAAAAATTATGAATATATATGCATCAGTATTTCCAGTTCCATCTTTAACCATGTGTCAGAGCTCTAAATCCCACATCTCTCCTGCTCATGTGGAGAACTCGTGAAATTAATTACTTCAGATTCAAAAACTGCTGTCACAGGGGTGAATCACGGAGGAAAAGAACGAGTTCTTGCACAGAAACCGGTACTGTTACTGCTTCTCAAGGACTAACTGCCAAACTTCATGTTGCTGCCAATTCCTGTATGTTTGCCTTTAGTGTACGCCCTCTAGTGGAATAATAAAACGGTTTGAAGCTCAAGACAAGTTAAATTTTGAGCACTGGTTCTGCTCTTTACAGCTTGTGTGCCAGCTCCAGTTCTTTAACACAAATAGACTGTCTTGTGAAGGTTTCTGCAGTCAAGTACATTTCCAGAGGATATGACAGAAAATACAGAAAGTAACTTTCCTAGGTTTGGAAATTTGCAAGCTTAAAGTGTTTTTATATCTCTAGCACTCCTTCTTTTGAATGTTGTGAGAAAAGGAAAAGCAAGATGAAACCTTAACACCAAATTAGTTCTGAAACATCAGGTTTTAGAAGTTTGAATGCTCAAGAAATAGTTAAACTTTTTTCCCCTCTTGAAATTTTTTTTTGTGTCAAAATGAGGTTTAGAGTTAAAAATATCTAGTAGAATGGTACTATTGGGTAAAATGACTGATTCACATTGCCCGAGTGCAGTCGTGTCAGGGAATTAAAAATAATGGTATTGCATACTTTTATAAGGTTTAAAAAACATGACTGGTCTGCAGTTTCCAAGTACTGAATTTGTCATACTGCTTTTCTCCTACAGGTGTCTCCTGTAACAGGTTGGGGCAGCACTCTTGCCTGCGTTGTAAGGTAAAGACAGTTGCAAGGAGCTGATTTTAGGCTCATTCTCCTTGGCCTCCAAGGCTGATATCAGGCCTTGCCATGCCTTCCTCTCTATGATTACAAGGAAATTCATACTTATTTATTAGTTTCTGTAACAAAGGTGTCAGACTTTTGGGGAACAAAAGGTCACTTATCTTTGCTTGCCTGTTAACCACAAGATGGTGTGAGGTGATCTTTGCCCAGCCCTCTTAGTTTAAATTGGACCTGCAACATGTTGGGTTAAAAAAAAAACAACAAGACAACAAAATAAATCCTTGGTTTTGAACAGAATCCAAGGCTTTGGAATATGTTTTGACCCAGTGTAGAACTACAATTGGAAAAGTTGTTCTTTTAAACAGTCAGTCTGACCAGAAGTTGCTGCATCCAAAGGAATAATCTCCACAGCTAATCCAGTTTTTCATGTGAACAGGCTGATTTGTTGACATTGGGTGTATGGTTTTACACACTCGGGGGTAATTTTGTATAAAAAGTTCCACCTGCTTCATCATCAGCATTGTCCAGATTTCTCCAGGTGCTGGTTCATTGCCTGCTCTTACTCTTCTTAACCTCCATTATGTTTTTTCTGCACTCTACCATGGCATCAATGGTCTATTCCAAATAGTTCCCTTTTCCAGGTATTTTCACTGCACCCTGGTGCTCATGTGAACTTCCTATCTCTAATTCTTGCCTTCAGACTCCAGCATAGTTTTGTTCTGGCATACATCTCATTATGTTTATTTAGTCTTGTCAACATAAACCCAAGTTTGCCAGGCTCCTTGTGAGTAGCCCTGCAATCCAACCCTGAAGCATGTTACTTTCTCTGTTTCTTTATTGGCTCATTTTTCCAGCCTGTGCCCCAGAAACCCTGGAACTGCATTGAGTGGTTCCTCTGTGCATAGGCCCCATGTCCACTGCAAGAGAGACCTCATTAAATTTTAATCCCAGCCAGAAAACACTGCTGCTGTTAGACACATTTTTGCTTGCTTCTTACTGTAGGATGTGCTTTTATGATTAAAATATTTGGCCTTTGTATTCTCCCTTCACACACAGGCTTGTTTTTGTGATGATCATGTGCGCAGTAAGGTTTTCAAGCAGGAAAAAGGGAAAAAGCCTCCTTGCCCTAAATGTGGCCATGAAACTCAGCAGACAAAGGATCTGAGCATGTCAAGTAAGCCAGTTTCTCTAGCTAACAAACCATACAAGTGCTGTTTGTGACTAATGTCTACCTAGGAACACTGAGTAAAGTCTAGGTACATTCAATTGTTTTACACAGTTTTGCTTTGTTTGTTTAGAGAAAAAAAATTGTGTTTCTGAGTTCTGGAATTGAGCAGTCTCATTACTAACCATTAATTGATTCTAAGAAAGTGAAAGTTTTTGTTTAGTTTGAGATTTTAGTTGTGGAAAAAATGAAAAAGAATTGCCATTTAAACTACTCTTCAAGTAGTGAAAAAAAAGAAATGAAATGCTGAATTGGTGGGAACATGATGATTTTTCTTTACCTGCAGCACGCTCTTTGAAGTTTGGCCGACAGACTGGAGGAGAAGATGCAGATGGAGCTTCTGGTTATGATGCCTATTGGAAAAACCTTTCCTCCAGCAAGACTGGGGATGCAGGTGACCGTGAGGATGAATATGATGAATATGAAGCAGAAGATGATGATGAAGATTACAATGATGAACAAGGGAAGGATTCAGATTCTGAGGCCATGGATGTATTCAGCAGTTTGAATTTAGGAAGGACCTATGCTAGTGGGTATGCACATTATGAGGAATCAGAAGATTAAGCTTAGTATCCTGGCAAGCTAAAAACATTTGGAAGCAGCCAAGCAATGGTTCGCCGAATTGTGTACATGCCAGTAGGATAAATCTACCAGGTACTTATATACCAGAGTTAAAGAGTAGAGAGTGTGAGACTTCTGCAGTAACTCCGAGGAACGTTTTTCCTGTAGATGAGCTGATGCTGAGTTTGGGAATGAGGGAGAAAAATCAGGATATTTTTATTCCACTAAACAACAGAATGGTTTTGTCCTTGAGTATAATGGTTCAATGCCATTTTTTCCTATCAACACAGGAATGTGGGAAAGCTGTAGAACTTGTTTCCATTTGCCCACCAGAAATTAAGTTATTTTTTACAATAATTTTGTTAACTGATTTCATACATTAATGCAGTGGAGGGTTGGTGACTGCATTTTTTTTGGTCTCCACAATAAAAGTCAACTGCATTCTCTAAAGAACTGTCATAAATATTGATCTCCCTTTTGAATAGTTGAAAAGCAAGTTTTGTACAAAGTGTAAATTGATGCTGAAATTACTTCCTTGTTTATGTCAGTATGGAAGATCAATGTTCCTGTGTATTTGCACATCACCTTTTCAGTATTTTTATTATTAGATATTCATTGGTGGGGCTATATATAGTTATTATAACAGCACCCCAGATAATTAAAACTAATGGAAATAAAATGTTGGTATCCTCTCTGCCACAAAAGTCTGTATGGCAGTTTCCCATTAGATGAAGGGGAGACTGGTTTCTTCTGTACCTTGAAATCTTCCTTGCGTATGATAAGAAAAAAAAAATTAATTAGGTAGGAAACAATACCATATATGAGCTAAGAAGGTGAAAAAATATGGGGGTTTCAAAATGCTGGGTCCAAATAGTGTTCTGTGCAAGCCTGCAAGTACAAGGCAAATGATCAGCATTTCTGAGCTGAGAAGGTGACACCTGCAGAAGTGTTTGCAGTGGTTCTAATTTGAAAGTGAGCATGTTAATTATCCATCTACAGATCTAAGAGATGGCATTTATTTTCCCTCTGTAGAGGAATATTTTACAGCAGACAGGTCATGATACAAGGGCACTCACTGAAAGTGTTGCTTCAGCTTTCTAAATGCCAAGCTTTAATGCAAGAGAGCCCTTTTTGTTATCTGTCAAATACCTGAACTGATTATATCATTACCTGCTTTTGTGGTTTCTCCACTCTTTCTTAACAGCTAAAGGTCAGTGTTGGCAGAGAATCATTTTTAATGATGTTAGGTTTGCCAAATGAACATTTCGTAGCAAAACAGGATTGGAAAACCTGGTCTTGATACTTCCTTCCTAACTAAATGCATGAAAGACAAGAGCTGGGATCCATACAGGGCAAAAACAAACTGCCAAAGAGCACAACTTGGTAATGGCAGCTGAGGGAGCAGCTCTGTAGGAAGAGGGGGCACAGCTGGTGAGTGCATGCCTTCAGAACTGGAGAGGAAACAGGTGAATGCCCTGTCTGAAAGCCAAATCCCCTTCAAACATTGAAACATCCAATATCACATGCAAATGATGTGCCTGAGAGATGTCTTGATTAGTCTTCTGCATAACCAAACGTAAAGTGATGGAAGTGGGACACCCGCCAGTTCAACTCTGATTATTTATTTGTGAAATTGGCATGTGTGAGAATTTCTGCTCAGCTTCGTGTGTTCCAAAAGCTTCCACATTGAGTTCATCTCTGGCTGTTCAATTCCAGCAACAATGCCAGTTTTTAAATCTCGGCTGATGTTTCAAATGCAAAACAACAGTACCAAGTCCTATACAGAACTGAGGAAAGTTTATGTGTTTCTGCATATATATAAAATTATGGCTGCTTGTGTGTCATTTATTAGTATTATTTAATCACGCAAAACTCCTCTTTAAAGTTCCTGGCTCTTGAATTAGGTTTTTCTCCTCTGAAATCTGCTGTCACTGGCTGTGCCAAAGGCTGCTGACATAACAGAATTAATCATCATAATCAGGTTAAAGAACTATTCATTTTCTCATTGAAGTACCCTTGCACTGGTTCTTGCTAGATCAATCTCCAGAGCTAATGTGTGTTCCTATGGCACATTGGAAGTGAGGATCACAGCAGTGCATGCAGCAGATGCTCAAGGTACCTTCTGTAATTTAGCAAGGTCACTACTCCGTGGACATTTATTTGCTTTTCTTTTGTGCTGCTGTTCAGACCACTGAAAATGCCTATGCTGTCAGCCTGGAAATTGGGATCAGGAATTACCCCTGCAGTGCCTAGCTGTCCAAGGGTCAAAATAGGCAAGTTTAAGCTGCTTTAATCTGGTGGATTCAGGCTGGAACAGATAAACATGTCAATCTGTGACAGCACGGGCTGGATAGGATGTGGTATGTTGCATTTCTTCTGCTTATCCAGTACAGCTAAAAGCAGGTGCTCTGTTTAGGATAGTCTCTCAGAACTTGCTTTCAGAGAAAGTGCATAATTTTGGTTATCTTAAGGTAAATGGCAGGAACAGGATGGAACAGAAAATGAACATGTATTCTCACTTCATTGAAAAACAGGTCTGGGACAAAATCATATTGGCTCCATTTTTCTTCATTGCTGTACATTTCCTTTGAAAACCCTGTCCCTGGTTAAAGGAAGCTCTGATTTGAGAGAGGGACAATTCTGACATGTAACCAGTAACACCCATGAGTTATGAGTTGTACTCCAGGAAACGAAGACTTTGATAAAATCTTATGCTTCAAGTTTTTTAACTTCTGTGATGACCATTTAAGCAAAGCTTAAGTAGGACTTGAATTAAAATCACAGCAACATTTATTGCGCCTTTAAAACCTAGAAAAAAAAGCTCTGGCCACTCCTGTAATTGCATTTGTTTATTCTGGTGACAGCACCAGCTCATTATGAATTCACTGGGTCCTCCTGTAGATTTAATGCATTTTTCTTTATACCCAGATGTAATTTAGAGCCTGTGACTGCTTGTCTTTTGATCAATCCAGTACTGGTAGTTTTCTTTTAGGAAAATGAATGGGAAGATCATTATAGTGTACTGAGCAGCTGAAAAAGTAGTAGCAGGCATGTCACAGAGAGCTAGAGGACAGACTTAGAAGTGCTCAGAGTCCTATTTGTTCAGGTAGAAGGGTATTAGCATGTCTTGCAAGACATTACATGCATCTGTCCAGGTCCTGATCCTATTTCCAGAGGAGCCAATGGCAAAGTTCCTATTTATCCAAGTGGAAACAATTCAATAATCTTGAGTATGTACAGTTCATCTTAAATGTCAGGAGGTGTTATGGAGCACCTCACATTATAAAAGCGCTGGTAAAAAAAATTTATTAGAGTAAAAACATGCCAATCCCCCTCCCCCCAATTTCTTTAACAGATAATACAAGTATTTTACTGCTGTAGTTGCCTGTTGCTGTTCTTACTGTTTTATTTTTGGCGTAGAGAAAGAAGTTGATTTTTTTGAAAGTGAATCCCTGCTAGTCAGGCACAGAAGCCCTTGGGGTGCCTCCAATCTGATTTAAATTCAGCACCTTATTTGGATGGCAGAGACAAGGATGAGCCCCTTTGAGATTTTCTCACCATCAGGAGAGGTGTGCAAAGACTTCACCCTGGATGTCAAAACCAATTCACAGGGTGTGTCAGCTCAAGGTGGTAACAACTGAAACGTGACCTTTCACTAGACTACTTTGGAAGCCTGCAGAAACCCAAATGCATCCTGCCTGTAAAAAACTACTGCAAAGCTGCATCCCATGAAGCGGTATTTGCACTCTGCTTTCTTCCTCAGGAGTAACATAATAGCTCCACAAGCTTGTACAGAACTCATTATTACTATTTTTACCTTATTAAAAAATTAATAATTTATTGAGGACAGATTTAAGCAAGAAAATTATGTAGGAAGTTCAATAAAGATGTTTCCCTATCTAGAACTGAGCAACAAAGCTGTCCTGAGCATTTTGAATGAATGATATGCAGAGGACAACACCATATGCTCACAGCTTTTTCAGCACCCTCCTCTTAAGTCTGGCAGTGCAGGCCAAGAAAGCATTATGCAGAGCTTAACCTTGGGGCTTTTGTTTGCCAAAGCATTCACAGTTCCTGTGGAGCACTGTGCAATTCCTTACCAGGCATTTAACGCATACAACCACTGCTGCCAGATTTGGAACATTGAGAATAATTCAAAAGTTAGATAATAAATTGCATTCCTTCCACATTCTCCCTACTTTCTTGTTGTTACATGCATTTCAAAGATCCCCTCCTGAGATATACCTGCTAGTACTGCACAAGAATACTGCTGTGGTCTACTGTCAAGAGCATTTCTGAGCAGACAGGGCCAACACAAACATAGCGTGTTCCATCTAAACGTATCACATCTTCAGAAAAACACTGCTCTTTTGTTCAACAGTTTACAAAGTCATCAGCAGATTAACAGTTTAAGAAGCCTTTCCTGCAAGCAACATTTCTGACCTTGGTTTAAGTCAGTAGGTTTTAGTCAACTGAGGGCAGACCTGTGTCAAACATCCTGGTGCTGGAGCATGGATTCCTGCCATTCCCTGGGCTCTGTCAGAACTGCTGCACCCTGTGTAGTCACCCCTGCAAGCACCAGAGCTCACTTAAAAAGGAAACCAGTCACTGCTACAAGCTTTTGCCCTCGTCTGCTTGCCACTAGCTGCACCTGACCATCACATTTCCCTTGTAGAGAAGCCCAAGCTGTCACTCACCCACAGGTGAAGTGACTCCAAGCCAGCCAAAGCTCCTTGACACCTCACAGCTCACTCACTGCCTGCTCCCCTTGCTATAACCTCTTTCCCACCTGCATCCTTCCAGCAGGGCCCATCTGACTCTGTGTGGGGTAGGTGTGTATGGCTTCTCTCCTCAGCTGGCCTCCAGCATTCCCCATGCATGGCAATTCCTTCAGCCCTGGACTGTTCGATGAGCTGCTGTGGCAGCTCTGCACATTTGCAGATGATACATGATCAAATACTGAATACTGGTGCACCTTCCTGCTTCTTCAGAAGATAAAATGTTGCAGCAAAAAGTGTAAATAACATTTATCCTCTTTAAGATGTGAAAGATCTCCTATGCTATGGTATTTTATTATAGCTGAAATGAATTTGCAGATATATATTTTCTACTGACCCTGAATGTTTTATCATTAAAATCCTAGCACTCTTGCTACAATGCCTTCATAATATATTAATATGACTATCTCAGCTTCTAGAAAACTAAAATATAACCTTATAGTCTTATGGGCTGTAATTTTTTCTTGGGTATTAAAAAAATATATTACAGCTCTATCAGATTATTAACATTGAAAATGAGCCAGAGTCCCTAAAGTACTATATAAAAATATCTGAAAGTCTTTGTCCTTTTGGAGATGCTTGGTTCTCAGATAATAACTTGCTTCCTGGTTTATAGAGAAAGTTAATAGGTCTTCCCGCTTGCTCCGTGGCTGCTCTCACAGGCTGCAGCCCAGCAGGAGAGTATGCCCTGGGGTGGGCAGGCATTGCTGCAGCGGGCAGAGAATTAGCATCAGCCCAAGCAGTGATCTGACCCCTGAAGTTGAAGGACACAGTTTCCAACTAAGCTCAGGTCCTTTGGTGAAGTACCCTAAGGTGAGAACAAAAGCCATATGATCTGTCATGTTCTTTACCGGACTAAGTCTAGTATCTGCATTTTGTTCTAATGCATGGAATATTGCCAAACTACATTACTAATAAACCTGAGGGTTGTTTTTCCTGTAATTGTCTCTTGTAGTTCCTCAGCTCCCCAGGTGTTGAACAGTGCCCTGTGTGTTGTGGTCCCTTGCTCAGCAGAATTTCAGCCTTCTTCCATCCTGCCAAAGCCCCACTGTTGCCCACTCACCTTTAGGTTCAAGTGAACTGCAAGAGTTGATGTCTAGTACAGTCATCTGTGTTTGGATGGGCTAGGTGCCAGTGAAATGCAGGCTGTGGACTGTCCTTGGATAACCTCCTACTTGTTCTGAACCTGTGGGACCTAAGGGGGAGCTGCCTGGGTCCTTTAAGACGCATTTGCAACTGTGGCAGGGTCTGCACCATTGTGTTGCCCTTTCCCCAATATTAGTGTTCCTTCTGTCACTAATACTGACCATTTGTTGTGTGAGATCAAACTGATGAAGCCTTGGAAGTTCCTTTTGCTGTATGGCAATTGATGGACGGCCCAAGTACCACTCACTTCAATTTACCAGAACTGGCAGCTGGGAACTGGCAGCAAGAGGCAATTTTTATCTCAGGAATCTCAGCCCAGCACCACTTGCTGGTTTCCAGGGAGCCATTTCTGGCTAAAGAATCAAGTCGAATCAAGGACTAAGGCAAAGAGCACAAGCTCCAGCCACTTGCAGAGTTCGTGCTCCCTCAAGAAATGCCTCTGCTCAGAGCCTTGCAAATCCAAGCTAACAGCACACAACATTTCATTCTGAGGCTAAACAAAGCAACAAGCACAGAAAACTGTGTGCTTTGGTTTTCTGCAGACAAGAAGACTCTCCAATTTTTGAGATTCTAAATTAATGAATAAACATATAGAATTAGTGGCTGTAGTTTAAAAAACCATCACTGAAGACTTAGGTCAAATTGCCTGTGTTAAGTGTAGGAAATCAGCAAACAATAATTTCCTGTCATTTAAATTACAAGAGTTGTGCGACTGATTTTGGGAAAGTTAGGCATATGCTGAGATTACAAGTATCCACTTGCAATCACAGAATAAATTCGGTTTGAAAAGACCTCTGGGACCATAGAGTCCAACCTTTGACCTTGTCAACCAGACCATGGCACTGAGTGAGCTGTTTTGTGAACATCTCCAGGGATGGTGATTGCACCACTTCCCTGGGCAGCTCATTCCAGTGTTTAACAACACCTTTTGTGAAGAAATTCTTCCTGATATCCAACCTAAACCATTCCTGGCACAGCTTGAGGCTATTTCCACTTGTCCTGTTGCTTGTTGCCTAGAAGAGACTAACTGCAATCTGGCTCCAACCTCCTGTTAGGGAGGTTTAGAGAGTGATAAGTCCCCTTTTCTCCAAGAGAAACACCCTCAGCTCCCTCAGCTGCCTTTCACAGGACTTGTGCTCCCTCAGACCCTTCCCAGCTCCATTTCCCTTCTCTGGACATGCTGCACCTCAATATCTTGTAGTGAGGGGCCCAGAACTGGGCACAGCAGTCAAAGTGTGGCCTCACCAGTGCTGAATACAGGGGGGATAATCACTGCCCTGCTCCTGCTGGCCACACTATTGTTGATGCAGGCCAGGATGCCAGAGGCCTTCTTGGTGTCCCAGTTTGGAAGACAGGTATTTGTTAAGGAAGGCAGG
>VWYI01029303.1:0-143299 GCA_013399455.1 Anthoscopus minutus
CTCCAATACTAACTAATGTCAAACCAGCACACTGAGCCATTATGTAAGGGAAGACACTGGCATGATAAAAAGCACTGTCCTGCCTTATGGGCTTTGCTTGTTACCAGCCTTCTCCCTTATCTTGTTTAAGGCCCGGCCGTAGTCTCCTGTGATGAGTGTGCATTGCCCTCTGCACCTGGGCAGTTAAGAGGTCGATTGTTTGAGTTATTAACCAGTGCAGCCTCTCACATAATGTTTCACCCAGTTTGTGGGGTTCCTAGAGGCCACTTTTTGTATAATGAATCTGCCATTTGTCAGAGAATCAGGCAGCTGGATGTTTCTGTACAATACAACAGTAGCATGATCCTCCCATTCCTGGCAAACACTCAAATCGCAGACTGTAAATTAAGTGGGCGGAGTATATAGAAGGGTGAAAGCTCTTTTAACTGTTCTCCCAAGAAAAAGGGATGCATGATTAAAAATGTCAAGGAGAAAGAGGTGTGAAGAGCCAAAGGGAATCAGATTTCACTTTTACAGATGTCTGTGAAGCAGATTAAGACAAGCTTTCCACCTCTGAATTTCTGGGGTATATGTTGACCATTTTACAAAGAACTCTTGGGAAGAGGACCCACCTTATCTTAGAAAGTCTTCACAGAGCACTAAGCTTATAGCTGCAGTGAAAAGGCTGGACACCCAAATCAATGATCTGCATGGAATCATGTACAAGTAACTGAGAAAGGAAGACCTCATTTCTCTCTGCAGATCTCCAGAGGCTCTTTAGCAAATTTAAGCAGTTCTGCTTTGAAGCTAGATGCACATAATGTGGATGGGTCAATATTCAAGTTAGATGGATATATTGGCAAAACTTATTTCTTCCTTGTGATCATCTTGAACCTGTTCACAGTATATTCATATATGTAAAACATCCAGTGCAGCCTATTTTTCTCACACAGGAATCACTTCACACCATTTTCAGCGCAGCACATACTGCTTGATGCTGGTGCATAAACTTTATTTGCATTTAACTAACTTCCTAGTCATCCTGATAAACATATTAATTGAAATAGCTTGTCTCCCTCTTTCAATAGCATTTAAAACAAGCACAGGATTCTGCAGTGTGCAATCCCACCTAAAAGGAGTAAGTGAAGGCTAGAAGAGAGGTTGGGGTTTGAGGTGGTTGTGGTGTGGAGGGGGAAATTAGGCTGACTAATAATGCAAAGGCTGTTTCTGCCTGAATACTGATGAGCCGAGTTATCTATGCTGGCCACCTGCCTAACTATTTATTTCCTGCCAATGTTTGATTGCTGTGCTGATCTTTGGGGAACTGTTATTGTGTGAATGCTTCTAAATTATTTTAATCTTTATTTTAATTCCTGTAAGCTTTTAATATAATTGTAAAAGATAATATGTGATTTGTATGTTGTCTGATTGCTAAAACCTTTGTGCAATAACAAATGAGTATTGAAATTCCCTATGGAAATTCTGGAATATAGCCAAAGGGCAGATAACTGTGGGTGTAGGCTTAAGTGAACAGCAGCAAAGCATTGCCACTGCCCTTGTTGGAGATGCACAGAGAATACTTTGGTTATGTCAACATAGCACTGTTTATCCTCTTACTGTGTAAGAGGCAGCTGTGGTCTGTTTTCTTGGCCTCTGTGCACTCATTCAGCTCTGACATTACCTATAACTGCATGGCCAATAGCAAACACTTATTTGTCTTCCCATGAGCTCAAATTCTCACATGAGAGCTGTGCTTGTGCTCAGGGACCACAAAACCCAGCCACCTCCCCACGTTTCTTGTCTGCTCCTGAACATAATCCAGGTAATAGCATGTATTTTCCATGGTCTCAAGGCTCTTCTTCATGCCAGATGCTAAACTTGGGCTCAGTTCCTCATCCAGGCTATAGAGATCAGCAGCACAGGCCTGCCACCACCATCCCGTTCTCCATAATGCAGCTTGGTCTGAAACAAATAACATTCTCCAAAACAGTGATGAAGCACCAGCTAGGATGGCCTGACCACGGCTAAGGGTACATGACCAGACTATTTTAAGAAATGAGAACTTTTGCTGTATTAATAAGGAACAGCTGGTGGTGGTTGGCAATATAGTTTAAAGAACTGGAACTGGGAACCACTTCATGCAGGCCTCTTGAGGAGACAATACTTATCACAGATATGGCTATGAATCAGGAAAAGGCCCAGGCCCATGCAGCTGTGGCAGGGCTCTCCCGTTTCCAAACAACCATCCCTCCTGATCTGCTCAGAGACTGAGAAATTGCAGGGGATCTCAGGGTGTGCAAGGCCCTTGGTGCGGTTTGGGCTCCCTGTCGGCCGGTGCCAAATGGCTTCCTGCAGAGGCTGGGGAGAAGCCGCAGCCAGGCCAGGCTGGGAACCAGCCCTGCAGGTTCATGCAAGAACATGGAGAAATTCAGTGTAGGCAGCAGAATGCAAGACATGGCTGAGTGCTAGGAACTTCTTGTTTCTACTGACCAAGTAAAACAGCTCATTTTCTGAGTGAGGAGGAAGAGGTCTGTGTGTAAAGCACAGTCATGCCAGTGACTGTGTGTAGGTATGTTGACCTGATGCAGACTGTAGGTACAAATTCCACAACACTGTCATAAATTTTTGTAGTCTAGGCTTCACATCCACTTCTGGGATCTCTAAAAGCATTCCTCAGAATTGCTAAAGATGAAGGAATAAGAAGAAGAGAGCAGAAGAGAGCCATCATAAGCATCACATCTCTCTCTCAATATTCATACATATATTTAGATAAAGGCATACACACACACACATATATATACACACACACTCTATATGTGTGTGCACATTTACACGCACTCTAGCAGGTTTTGGCTACTCTGATTTAGAAATTGCCCTCCCCTCCATGCAACTCCTGAAGCTCACTCACATGCTAGACAATCATGCAGTTGCAGAAGCCCAGAGCAGGGTCATAAACCCAATCCATCCCTGGGCAGTAGCCAAAACACGGGTCAAGGGTTCAGCACCCTGAAAAACCACAGAATTGTGTAAGTCAGACCAGAATTCATAAACAAAGACAACACAGTACAAAGCCTGTAATTCTAAAAGCATTTTTCACTGAGAGCAAATGTAAGCATGATTTTTGGAAAGGTTGAATCATCCATGTCTTCCAAAAACACAGATCAGGAAGGCAGGCTATCCAAAACACATACAGCAGAATATTTCTCCTGTACCATTATGTATTAAGACCCAGGTCTCTTCCTAGTGGTAAAATCTCTTCCTCGTGGTTTCTTTATATCTCCCAGTCACTAAAAATGTTAAATATTTCAGTCTTAAACATTTAAATATTATCTGTACTGCACCTTAGATGCCTTTACTGAGTGTCTGCCAGAAATCTGTATGAGGTCTGTATGCAGCAGTTGTTCTGTTCATACAGTTCTTCATCTCCAAGCATAAGAATTTAGATAATTGATATAGAAAAAAATTATGCTTGAGTTACCAAATGATTCAGAGGGGAAAAAAGAGAAAAATAATGTTTTTTCTTAATTGTCCTTTACTTATTAACTTTGTTAATGATGTTAACATATGTGACCTCACTGCTCTGCCCTGCTTGCTGCCATAGCAGTGTGTCAGGCAGTCTCTCCCAGCACCTGCTGTGTTTCAGTTACAGAGAGATGTAATCAGCAAAACTGGCTATCCTGTTTATTTCTCTTTCATACAACCCTGTTCAGAGACCTGAACAATGTGATACCTTTCATCTTCATATTTACTTTTACTTTAAATAATTTTTTTATTGCTCTAATAGCAGTCAAAGATTTTAAGTAAAATAAAAATTGAAATAATCCCAAAAAACAAAACAAAGAAAAAAACCCAAACAGAAAAAAATTTTAAAAACCCAATCCAACAAAAACTCCAAGTCGGAGATATATGTAACTATGCTTGGTATAATTAAATATGAAGCGGTTTAGAGGGCAGACTGAAGCAGAAGAGAGAGGTATGTGAACTATCTTTAAACTGTATATACAAATTCATTCCACTTTGGCAGCACACAGGTCTGACATATAAATCTATAATACACTCGTCAAAAGAGGCCAGCTTAAGAGAGAATTGAGAAGAGATACTGAGAAGGAAAAAACCACAAAAACTTAGCTGTTTTACACTTCTGTTTGCTGTAATTTACTTGAATATATGTATTTATGCACTGGCAGGAACTCCAGCTATCCAGCTGCCTTTGACCAGACAGTCATTGCCTTAACTGCAGGTGCAAGATATGCAGGCTAAAAACATAGATTTCAGAGAACACGTTGCCTCTGCTTTCTGCTGTTGCTGCCGTAGCAACTGAAGTTGTGGTGTATTAGCAGCAGGAGGAAGTTTCCATGTGCAAGAACATGGAGAAATCCTACCTCCTCCTTGGATCTGTCATGTTTATGCTTATATTTTATGTTTATAAAGTCCACCATCACAAGAAAGAAGCTTGTACTCCCAAATCAAGACTGGGCAATCAGATGAAAGTAACCACTTTACTTGAGCCTGGTGTCACTTTCACAATTGGCACAGTTATATATCACCTCAAACTGAAAACTAGCTTTTCTGTTCTCTTAGATATGGCTAGTATTTAAACATTTATACACAACACTTAGAGAGTTCTTTCCACTGAACAACCTTGATATTCATGCTCATTGTAACTCAATTTGATTTATGCTTTGGGTTTTCTTGGTTTGCTTTGTTTCTTCCTCCAGTTTGATGTGTAGCTTTAAAAGTCATGTTGATAAAGAGAGTTAGCTATACTAATATGTTGTCCTGCAAATTAAAAAAAATCCATTAAATTTGCAATGTATATGTTACCACTTAACGCTGACCATTCACAAGACACCTAAAATCAGAATGGGAAATTTAGTTCAGATCTGATTCACAGAACAATTGAGGCTGGATTGCACCTCTTGAGATCATCTAGTCAAACACTGTCCAGTTGAAGGGTCAGGTAGAGCAAGCTGTAGCTGATTGCATATTGAATGTCACCAAGGATGGAGATTCCACAACACCTCTGAGCAGCCTGTTCCTGTGTTTCACCACCCTTACAGTAAGAATTTGCCTAGTTTTAAGCAAAGTTACATTTTGTGCCCACTGCCTCTCCTCTTGTACCTTAGCAGCTGATGACAACTCTTCAAGCCTGGCATTTCAACCAGTTTTCAGTCCACTTCCCTGTCCATTTATCTAGCCCATACTTCATTATCTGTCTATGAAAATATTACAGGAGTGTCAGAAAGCTTCCAAAAGCTGAGAAAAACAACGTTAGAACTTTACTTTTCTCCATAAAGCTGGTCTTGCACTATAACAAACACAAAATGCTAGACAAATTATAAAAATTTAAATTAGAACCACAAGGACTTCTATAAAAAGTCCTATACAAAAGAACCAACCTTCTACCCAAATCCATTTCAAAAGGGTAATCTGAACTTTATAAAAAGTTATATAAATACCATAGTTAACTTATTCTAACTAGAACAACTCTATACAGAGCCAGACTATGTGAATTCATTCTATTCTGAGAAGGACTGAGGATAAAATAATGGAATATGCAACCCCTGACACCATACCCACTCATTTTGGGTACAACAACCCTTTCCCCCTGGCATCTTATTTCTGGCAACTTTAGTCCTGAAAAATGTATTTTAACTTTACGTATGACAGGGAGAAAAACTAGCCCCCATTACAGCTTTATCTAGTTCCTCCACCCATAATATTAATAAAAGAATAAATTTAAGTATATTTTGTCACTAATCTAATGACAGTTATACATGTTGGAACATGCTTTTTACATCAAGTACAAAGTTTTCAAATACAATCACATATGCTGTGAACATTAATTCTTGTGGCTTGAACTTGAATTCAACTCCTTTATATGTTCTCTCCAGATAATCTTCCCCAAAATTACGAAGAAAGAAAATCTACATCTGTTAAAAACATCCAAAAATAATTCTAAATATATTTTTTCTAGAAGAAAATAATTTTGAGGTTGATGCCTTTTAATTGCCTTGCTTCTAAAAAGGAACATGGAGAAACATACCTAGAAGCTGTTAGGTTTGTATAAGTCAAACTTAGAGTTTTCTCATTCCTATCCCCTCACAGCAAAAAATAGTACCATATAATTTTACAGGCCCATCTACAGTTTTGTGGTATAACAGCTGTTACCAGCTGGAGATGCTTTATGCTCAGTTGAACTGTGTTAAAAGGCATTTCCCTAGTCACCTTCAAACTAATATTTTTTAATCTTTTGATGACATTTTATAACCTCAAGTCCCTCTTTTGAAAGAATCCAAGCTGCAATTATATATAGATTGGAAAGATTAAATGGCTTTTGATTGTATTTTAACAGAAAGAGTGACACAAAGTATTACAAAAACCCCACAAGCAAACTACAGAGCTTTTTAAAATCTCTCATCAGATTACTGAGATGCCACAAACAGAATAGCACGTTAGACCTGTTATTTACAACAGCTGACAGATTTTGACTATTTCACCTGAGTAAGTGGATCTTCTGCTCTTCAAGGATATTAATACAAACTCTTAAAATACACAGATGTACTCTTTCAGAAAAGTGTAACTGGAAATCGACCCAACAGGAACCACAGTTTTGAAGTTGCTTCACCAAACAGACGTACTACAGTAAAAAGGTGACAAGCTTCCCACAATTTTTAAATTTGGTTCTGGAGAGCAGTTCATATCCAAACTAAAGACCAGATGAAAATCAGGGTAACAAAAGAAAGGTGAGGCTTTCCTTCATTCAAATCCCTGTTGGGTCAAGGGGTGCAACTGGGCTGCTCCACAAGGGAAAGCATGCTGAGGGAATAGCAAGACAGGCACAAGGCAGTATCCTCACCAACAAAAAGCATGTCCCACTGTACCAGCTCCACTCAAAAAAAAAGAGCAAAGCAGGCCTGGTGGCAGGAAATTTGTGGACATTGACTAATACATTTTACCTATTGAGTATATTTCAGATAATAAGGGTGCTGCTAATGCACTAAGAGATATAAATACAGTCCTTCCAATTAACCTTTAATATAACATTTCCCAATTCTTTTTACAGGACCTTGTGCATGAATGTGACCACAGAAAGCACTGAAGAAAGAGGTTAGCTAAAAACTAACCCCATGTGGTCTGCCCAACTTCATTTCTGTTTCATACCAATGTTGACATAATAAGAAATGAGCCCTCAGCCTTTCTCTCTTCTAAGTTAATGCATGAATTATCTAACAGTAAAATAAAAAATTAGGTTTTGTGCTTTTCAAAAGTGACTGCTTACTAAAATAAATACCAGGCAGACTTGAAAAATAGATTTTATTAATTGGAAAAATAGACATTGAACTGGATATTTGGAAATTAGCCCTACAATAACTTAAGAAGCATTTTTAAAAGATAAACTGATGGTTAAATGTAAAAGCCTAGGCCTCTCACAATACACTGTTAAACTCCAATGAGCACATGAAGTTATTACAATTTCTAAGTAATTGATTTGTATTTCATACATATATAGGTCATTATTAATTCATTATCACCTCAATAAAAAGTCTAGGTTCTTTTGTACAAAGGCTATTTACACAAAGAAACATAGGATCTACACAATATCCTAAAATCATAGTGCTTGCAAGACTGTGTGCTGCTTAATGCTAAAACCAATGTAAGCAAATTAAAAGTCCAGATGAAGTTTATAAATTACTGAATTCTGTAGCATATGGAATACATATAAAACAAGTCCACAAAAACATGAATGTGATTGTAAATAGACAGATAAATAGCAGAATCTCCATAAAACAATAAATTATTGTCCCCACTTTGAACAATGGAGACAAGCATTATTAAAGCTATTAAAGCCAGTTTCAAACATATTTTATTCATGTAAAATTTTAAATCTCTCCCGAGATCTCTGTGTCAATTAAAAGGTTTAAAACATTTATCTTGTGGTGTTTTTTTCTCTCCAACATAGCTTAGCATCCTCTTGCTTCTGCAACAGCAAAATTCAAAGCTTTCCTCTGATTTCAGCAGCTCAGTATTATTCTTCATCCAGAGCCAGCTTTAAACAGACATGAAAACACACAAAAAATTTAGGACAATCTCACAGAATCAGAGTCAAATCATGCCTTTGCTTAAATCTTAAAAACGGCTTTAAACTAAGTACTGATTTTCATTCTTTGCGACTCCTTCCTCTACTGAATGTGTTACCCACAGCTCGGACACAATTTTAAATTTTTTCCCAAATGTCCTCCTGAGTGCTTTCATCTCTTCTACCCGTGAATGATCTTCTCCTATAACAACATGAGAGACACCCTCTTCAAGGTGAGAAACTACTTTTGCACCATAAAAACGGAGCTCCAAAGCTCTAATTGACAGTGTACTTCCAGGGATTTTGGTTTTTGGCTTATTAACAACAGCGTAACAATCCACATAAATAGTGCTTCCTCTGAATATACTGAGCTGACAATTGTTCCACCAATAGCGCTCTTCTAGCTCTGCAATCAAGTCCAGAGGCATTGCCTTATTGTCTTTCATTCTTGAGAACACCTCCTTGAGCTGTGAAACATCTGTGTTTGCTGTGTAACTGTCTCCATAACAATCATACTCACGAGCAAAATGTTCTTTTGTGTCAGGAGACATGTGAATCATAAAGCCTGGTTGCCAAGGCACCAGCATTTTGGTTTGAAAACACTGAAGGAGCCACTCGGCCCTCACCACATCATATTTGTTGGAAGCAATGATGTTTTTCACTCTGACATTCTCAGCTCCTACAATGACACAGTAAGTCTCTGGCCCTGGATTCTGTACCACACTGCCACCACATTGGGCTATTCTGCTTTCCAGCTCAGACTTTGTGTATTTTCCTGTTCCTGTCATAACACAAAACTCAACATCTTCAAACACATTTGAAACCTTGTTTACACTAGAAAGATCGGGAGCTTTAAATTGCTCAGCTATTCCAATTATCTTCCTCATCTTTGAAACAGTTTTCCTTTTTTTCTCATGTGGCTCATCATACTCATCTATATGAAGGTGCTTAGATGCCAGCTTTCCTTGTGCTTTCCTTCTGAGGTCTTCTAACATGTCTGTAGTCATGCACTCGTACCATTCTTTGTCTTCCCTTATCTTCTCAATTCGGGGGAATCTCAAAGTACAGTCAGTTTTGTACATATCACTGTCAACAATCTCAGCAGCCTTGATCTGAACTATGACAGAGTTGCAAGGTTCAATGTACATTTCAGGTTTTTCAGTTCCACACAAAATGTTACCAGGAGGATCCTTCCTATGGTAGGGCTTCCAGTGTTTAGCCAGTTTCAAGCCTAGATCATACAACTCTTTCATAGTATAGCCAGAGCCAACACGACAAATGGAGTGGAAAATGGTTGGTTTTTCATTTGGAGGGGGCGTCTCCGCAACAGCGCATAGAAAATGAGACATCATTCCACCACGAGACCCCTTCCCCCAGTAACCACCAACAATTAAAAGGTCCAGTTCATCCATCAGTCCATTGACATATTCTGGCTTGATTTTTAACCAGCCTTCCCCACGTTTGTCAGGCTTGTAGGTGGACATGGGATCTTTCACCATAATTCCTTCCTCTCTGTTATCTATTGCTTCATTTAAAGCATCAATTACTTCTTTTCTTGTCCTGGCACTTCTCTTATGAACAACATGTATCCTGCCCTTTACTGGGGTAAATACACTACTTAAGATTTCGTATCTTTTGCTTAGTATTTCATGGCCTAGCTTCTGATCATTAACCATCAATACGTCAAATACACAGAAGCAGGTCTGCAGATCAGAGTCCTCCACCATTCTTTTTATGTCAAATTTATTTCCTTTTTGCATAAAAGTTTGTGCCTCAGGATTGTAAGCCATCATTTCCCCATCAAGAATGCAATTTTGTATATTGCTCTTAAATACATTATGAATAAATGGTGTTAATGAACCTTCAAGGGGTGAAGCACCAAACTGCTGAGTATAGTCAAACCCATTTCGGGAAAAATACTTGTACACATCCCCATCCTTGTGCATCTGCATGCGTTCACCATCCAGCTTAGTTTCTATGTAGAATGTCTGGTTACTCATTTGTTTCTCAATTTGCTGGACATCTGCAATAGCAGCAAGCATTGGTTTAAAGGCAGAAAACAACATGATAGAAACATCACTAAGTGAGACAGTGGGATCATGCAGCTGTCTGCAAACTTTTTCCAAATCAGTAGTAACATTGTGCAATTCAGCAGCATCAGGATGAAAAATGGAAAATATAGTTTGTTGACTAACACCAAGCTTTAGATCCTTTAAAATCATTCGGATAAGCCATTTTTGTTCTAGTGCTGTGCTCTGAGTAATTAACTGAAGAAGACTTTTCTTTAACTGACCCTTGTTTTTAGCAGCATTATTATTAGCTATCACATCTAAATGTTCATTGACTTGTTCTATTGTCAGTCTGCCTTGTTTTGGGCTCCTAGGTTTTAGCACAAAGTATGCAATCATTGCAAAATCTCCCGCATCTCCACGTGAGCCCATAGGTGTTCTGTAATTTAAAAGCTTTGCAGCATCTTTTCCATCTTTTGGCAAATTAAGCAGTTCAATATAGAGTTTTGCAAGCATAGTTTCTTTAATTCCATATGCCATCCTTTCTCTTTCCAGCTGTGGGAGAATAAGTCGCATAGCTGGGTAAAAGGAATCTGTGACATCTTTCTCTTTTTGATGAAGTGCATCATGGAATTTCCTCCAGGAATCCAGAAAATCCTTGAAATACTTGGTTTTCTCTGGACGACATTTGCACTTCTGTATTCGCTCCAGAGTAGAGCACAGATCTGCAAAAGGCACGTGAGAGGCCACTGTTTTTTTAGGAGGAGGCTGCGAAACAGGTGAAGAAGCCATCAGTCTGTTTTTCACTGGGAACAAAACAAAATCATATATTTATAAACAAAAAGCCAGCACGCTATTCTGTCAAAAAACAGCCCCATCTCTAATTAGGATTTATGGTTTTTCTCATTTTCCTACCTAAGATCTAACCACTATCTTAAAGGTCGCCAGCAGATTCCTCATTTAAGCGTCAAACTCAGCAGCGAGGCTGCGACACTGAAACACTGGCATCACCCAGACGAAGGTCTGCATGGCAGGAGAAGGCAATGCGCTCCTCTCCCGCTGCTGCCCAGGCGGGAGCTTTCAGTGCTCGAAGACCGATTTCCCTCTACCTTCCCCGAGAACGCAGCCTGCCACCGACACCACCCGCCTCGGCCCTTGTCCCCCGGCCGCTCCGTGCCGGCGGAGGGAGCGGTGTCCAAGGGGGCCAGGGCGGGACGCACAGGCCACCCCACATCCCCAGCACGGCGCGGCCATGCCCGCAGCCCGGGGACGCGGACAGCGCCCGCGGGGCACCTCCCGCTCCGCACGGAGCCGACAGCCGGGACGCTGGGGGAACGGCCAGCCCAGGGGGAACTCACGGCTACCTGCGGAGCCAGGCTGACACCGGCCTCTCACCGCCCCGGAAGAGGAGGGCCAGCCCGGCGACGCCGCGGGCCGCGCTCCTCCCCGGGCCGGGGCGGGGAGCGATGGCGGAGCCCGGGGCGGGGAAAGGCGGAGATAGATGGGAGAACGGCCGGGCCGTGCCCTGGAAGCGGAACCGCGGCTGAGGTGACTTCCTGTCTCAGGAGGAAGGAGCCGTGGTTGAAGTTGCGCGTCGGGGTCTGCGCCGGCCCGAGGCAGCGGCGGCGGCCGCCCGGGAGGATGCGGCGGGTGGGTCTGGCGGCGCCTCGGGGCCGCGGCACGGGAGAGGGGTGGGCCCGGCTCCTGAGGCCGCGCCGGGCCGGGCGGAGCCGGGGCAGCGGGGGCGGCCGGCGGGTTTGGGGTTCGGTCTGGGGTCTCGCTGGACTGAACACGGCTCTTCCCTGGGGCGGCGGTAGGCGGGACATTGTCCCGGCGGTGTGCGGCTTCTGTGCCCGCAAAGCGGGACGTGGCTGCCGAGGAGCTGCTGCCCTGATAGCGCCGGTAAAAGTTCCTGCAGGTGCCTTCCTGCGAAGCCCCGGGAGATGTTAAGTTCCTTGGCAGCAAGGTCTCGCTCCGGTGTTGCGTTTGTCTCCACTGCCAGATGGAACGATTGCTACAAATGGGTGCCTGTAGAAGGTGGGGCTGATGGTAACTGTAGTGCTCTTAATGGGCCAAGTGATTGTTTTGAGAAGGCTGAGCTGGGTGTTTCTCTTAAGTCAAAAAGGAAGCAATTTAACAAGCTTCGAAATTACTATGTTTTAGGAGCCTATGGTCCCTAGAAAGTTAAGGTTCCAAGTTAAGGCATAGCCAACGTTGGTTTGTTATTGTTTGGGTTTTGGGGGGTTTTTTTACACAGTATCAGCGTAATTCAAGACATTGAGTTACAATGATACTTTGTACCATTTGTCAGTTGGGAGGAGAAGTGTCACTCGAATTCAGGGGAAAACATTTTCACTTATCAACATGTGCGACTTGATGCAGAGCTGTGGATGTTAGCTGTTTGAAATAAGTAGGACAAGTGTCTCGTTGACGTTGATTTTAAAGCCAGAGCCATGAAATATGTGACACATAAGTTACTCTTACTGTCCTTTTCCTTTGTTAGGAGTCACTACTTTGCTGTTGGTTTTCTCTTTTTTTTTTTTTCTTTTAAAATTTTTAACTTATTTTTTAGTGAGTGTCTCTAGGATTTTGGTACTAAGAAAGTGTGTTATTCTGATCTTTATGAAGCTTGTAGGTTTTCTTCTGGATCAGTTTCTGCATCTGAAACTAACTTTTTGTAGTTGAGGGCCTGATGTTTCTGTTTACTGGTGTCTTCTGAATAAATATGAGTAAATGTAATGCTTGTGCAAATCTTGTCTGTATCTGGAGGAGATAGAGTCTAGGAAAAGGAAGCAGAGACAAACAGATGTCATTAGATATTTCTTAAGAACACAGAAATATTTGATTTTGTTTGTGTGTTTTGAAATTCAAAGGACTGCAGTGACTGTTAAGGCTTAAATTTTTTTTAAAGCTCTTTAAGGTTCAGCCATTAAACACTTGATTGTACTCCTTAGCATAAACTTTAAAGCTACTTATGCAATAAAAGTTAGTTTTAGGAGAGAATGTAATATTTGTTTTCATGCACTGTTTATGCTATTGTTAAATATAATTATAGTTGTATATAATTTTACAGTATTGTCATATACTATGTGTTGTGTATATAGTCCAGGGCATTTCATTGTGATTGTTGAACTTCATTATAAAGTGTTTTCAAGTTCATTGAATGTTTCAAACAAGCATTCAGTTTGATAGGAGGAGCATGAGGAGGAGCACAGTTTCATTAGTGAAGCTGTTTTAACTTCTAGGGGTTTTGGCTCTTATCACTTCTTAATCTTCTTTCAAGTAATAAGATCAACAGTCAATTACATGTGTAATTCAAAACAGTTTTACTCAAAATTCATAAATGGAATTGTCTTTCAGGCAGAGATGAAGCCTGGGAAATCATCACATCTAAAGGTAAATGTTTTATGATATGATTAGTATCTGAAAATAGCACTGTTTAATATTAAAAATGTAGACAGAAGCAAAACAACAGAACCTGTGGCAGATGCAAGAATACTTAATTTCAGCTGCCACTCAAAATTAACTGAAAATTGTTCCCTAGTTCTTTAAATATGCACTTGAATTTTTATTATTTTTTTCGGTTGATAATGTTAACCATTTAAAAGGAGCAAACACATGCTATTCACAATTCCTGAGTATTTGCATCGTAAGGTGTTACATTGTAAACTGCTTGAAAGATTTGTAACTTCCCATCAAGTACACTAGCAATGGGAAATAAAGACCCAGAAGAGAATTAATTGTGTGTGTGTGTGTGTGTGTGTGTGTGCTGTCTTGCAGTATGTTGAAGAGTCACAAATCTCATACACTTCAAAAAGTTCTGACCTTACTGCTCACTGAATATTACTATATTAGCTTACCCTTTTAATTTCTGTCCTTCAAGTGGAAATTTTGTTCTCTTTGTATCATCTTTTGTCCAAGATAGTGTTTGGAATATCTGTTGCATTGAGCTCTGTAGAAAGTGTGGGTTGTAGCTTTATTGAGAATGAGATTTTAGTGATTAGGTTTAGAGTCTCTTCTAGGCCTGTATGCTTGTTTGAGAAGCCATCATTTTCTGCTCTAGTAATCTTTTAGTTGGTATTGAAAGGTGGGGAGGAACCTAGGAAAAATTTTTCTCTTCATTTCCTACATAACAAATCTTGCAACAGGACGTGAAGGCCTGGAAATGAATGGAGCCAGTGAAGTTTCACAGAGCTGGGAAAAATCTTTAGTTGTAATGTGATTGTTCAATATTGCAGAGTCGTCAGCTTTATTTAAATCTATAGTGAGTGTGAAACATTTGTGGCTGTGTAGTTTGCTCTTCCTGTTAGCTACTTACTGTATGTTGAGCTTTAGTTGTAGGCTGTACTGGCTTTGCAATTCCAGTAGCAAAGTGTTTGTATATATCTATATATATGTATATATCTATATATATGTATATATCTCAGCAGTAATCACACAGCAGCCCTATCTCAGTAGTATAGCATTTTGATAATATTAGCTTGCTGAAATAAATATAGAAGTGGTGCCCTTCTCATGAAACTAACATGGCTTATAAAACCAGCTGTGGGTATCAGTCTCCAAGTAATAATCCTTAGTGTATGTGGGATAGCCATTGCAAAGCTTCCTCACTTGAAGTGAGATTTTTATTAATTCTTTGTCTCTTAATAGTTTGGTTTGTTTGGGTTTTTTGGGTTTTTTAATAGTGGGTCTCTTGTGAATATCTTGTTGGGAAAGCATTTTTGGAGTTCCTTTAATTTTGTAAGAAAGTCAATGAAATGCTAAATAACATAGGTAAGGAGAGTGGTTTTACTGTCTCATTATCAGTGTTCTTATAGACTTGAAATGTAATGCAGGAAATGTTTGTTAACTCCTTTAGGAAGTTCTCTTAGAAATTGAAGTAGCTACTTTGTATGTCTTCTAATTGCTGTAAGTTCTTTTCAAGGAAAATGCATCGCAAGAATTAAATTTTTGTACAGACAGTATTTGTGCATACTTGGATATGGATAATAAACATGAACTTATAAATAATATAAGAGAACAAAGTTGAGATAACTGCTGTTTTAGACTACTTTGTATTTCTCCAGTTTTATGTATTTGGACTAGATACACTATATAAAAGCTTAATACCACATTGGGTTTAGTTATTATACAAATCTTAAGATGCGATATATTTATTTTTATTTCTGATTTATTTATATTTTTTGCATAAAATAGAGATGCCAGTTTTTCCTGGTCAGATTGGGTGCTTATATCCGTGGAATGTAAAGGGTGTAGCTGCAGAGGTTACCTTTTATCACTCAAGCCTACTAAGATGTCTGGTATAAAATGCTTGGATGCATCTCTGCATGTCAAACTCCACTTTGGAGTTCGAATTCAGATTATTGCTGTGCTATATCATTTTAGGAGATTATAAATTTGTGTCTAAAGTGTAACTATTATCTGCTATATAGCTTAGTGTTCTCAAACCCTTCCAGGTAGTGTGGTTATTCAATTCAGGGGTGACTGAATGGTTACTGTAGTTTTTATGTAGGTTTGGCAGTTCTTGTCTGTTTCTATATGAAGCAGGAGTGAATACTGTGAGATCTTTTATGGATGCTGGGAGACATAACTTTTGGTTGGAAAGAACATTTAATCCATTTTCATTAACATCACTCTCTTCATTTTATGCTGTGTGTATGTTTTTGTCATGAGACTGTTTTCATGTTTGATATTTTCAGCAGTGCTTTTCATTGACCAGAGAATAATGTAGTTAATTGTTTTCAGTGGTCTTGCGTGATGATAAAATCTTCAATTCAGCTAAAGACATAATGCTGATTACTGATCTGATAGTGGAAAATTGTTATAAATCAAAATATAGCAAAAAAGCTGTCAGAAATGTAATAACAGTGTGGTATCTCAGAGGAGTCTCTCTCTTTTGAACAGTTCAGATGTTGCTCTGTAGCCTCAGTTGACTGATAGGCTGAAAGACAGCCACTAACCCATAGCAGTGCTGGGATGTGTGGTGAGCCTCCACTGGCTGCGTGTGTGGAGTGACACGCACAGACTTACAGCATGCTACTTAGCAACTTGGAAATTAAAGCTATTTTTGTTTGTGTTCTCTGAGTTCTAGAGTTACTTATATGAGCAACTTTGACAAGCTGTGACATAGTCTGTATGGTTATTCTCTTGCTTAGTGGGAAAGTCTGAGGGAAAGCAGAAGTTACTCTGGTCTCAGTCAACCAATCTTCTAGTGCTGTTAATGGACTGCCTGCAGAAATACTGTAAATGGGATTTTGAAGAGTTCTAAAGCCTTTCCTTATGATTGCATTTCTGCTTGTTTTACAGAGTCAAAAAGTTCAAGGGGCGTTTGCCACTAAATTTTATGTTAATGCTCCAATACATTGACTTGCCATTAATCTTCCACAAGTTCAAATGCCTAAATTGCTACCTTTTTCTTTTTCCTATATTTATATGTATACATTTGGGTTCTTTTGCAGGATTTACTTGGAGTAAAAGATCACTGACTTCTACAATGGAAAAATCATGGATGCTTTGGACCTTTGTTAAAAGATGGCTACTAGCTTTGGCTTCCTGGTCTTGGAGTCTCTGCCGTATTTGTCTTTTGCCCTTGATAGTGACTTTTCACTTGTACGGAGGCATTATACTCCTTATATTAATATTTGTATCAATAGCGGGTATATTATATAAATTCCAGGATGTTCTGCTTTACTTTCCTGAACAGCCCTCTTCATCACGCCTTTATGTTCCTATGCCTACTGGGATACCGCACGAAAACATCTTCATCAAAACCAAAGATGGAGTTCTTCTCAATCTTATTCTGCTGAGATACACAGGGGACAATGCAGCGTATTCTCCAACCATCATTTACTTTCACGGGAATGCAGGCAACATTGGCCACAGGTTGCCCAATGCTTTGTTAATGCTGGTAAACCTGAAAGTAAACTTAATTCTGGTTGATTATAGAGGGTATGGCAAAAGCGAAGGAGAAGCAAGTGAAGAAGGCTTGTACTTAGATTCTGAGGCTGTCTTAGACTATGTGATGACTCGGTCTGATCTTGATAAAACGAAAATTTTTCTTTTTGGCCGTTCCTTGGGGGGAGCAGTAGCTATTCACTTAGCTTCTGAAAATTCCCATAGGATTTCTGCCATCGTGGTGGAGAACACCTTTCTTAGCATCCCATACATGGCCAGCACTTTGTTCTCTTTCTTTCCGATGAGGTATCTTCCGTTATGGTGCTACAAAAATAAATTCCTTTCCTACAGAAAAATCTCTCAGTGCAGAATGCCTTCTCTCTTCATCTCTGGGTTGTCTGACCAGTTAATTCCACCAGTTATGATGAAGCAACTTTATGAGTTATCCCCAGCTCGGACTAAGAGATTGGCGATATTTCCTGATGGAACTCACAATGACACTTGGCAGTGCCAGGGTTATTTCACTGCACTTGAACAGTTCATCAAAGAAGTAATAAAGAGTCACTCCCCTGAAGAAATGGCGAAAACATCATCTAACGTAACAATAATATAATTGATATTCTTCTTTGGGGTGGGGCAAGTACCTGCACTGTACCTTGGTTTGTGATAAGTGGTAAAAGAATGTCTGGTTTTAGATGTATGTCATGTCTGTACTTGCTTAAAGAGTGAAATAAACTTGGAAAGGTCTGATATTTTATTAAGGTGTTCCAGATAACTTTTACATTTGCAGCATTGTAAATGAACCATTTTATGTCTTTCTCATACTTTTTTGGTATCTCTGTCCATATATTCCATTTGTTTGATATGTACAACAGATGCTATTAAAGAAACTTGCTACAAAAGTAGTACAGAATGTATTTAGAACAATGGGAGGCTCTTCAGTATTCACTGCTGTATGTGTGAGCTTTTTGGACAGCCATGGTTAGCACAATGATTTGTTGCTTCTCTTAGAGTTTATTTAAAGTGTGCCATGCATGAAATTAGTGTTTTATTTCTTGAAATTTTATATTATGCAAAGTGGGAAGTCTTTAATGTGCTAAATAATATAAAATAACAAAATGGTAGAGTATACTTGCAGGTATACTATCCTGGGCTATTACTGGTTTCTATGGTTATGCAAACTTACATATGCCAAACTGAAGCTGAAGATGAAAAGATACTTTCCTTATTTTCATTTACTATTTGTATTATAATAGTGCACAGAAAGTTGTGTGTGCCTAACATCATGACTTCAGGATTTTACCCAGGCAATTTCTCTATAGAAAAGTATAGAAGTAACTTTTTCTGAAAGAGATCAGTGCAATCTAAGCTCCTTTCTGCCTCAAGCTCTCCTCACTAATGTGCGGGCAAACTATTTGTTTATACTAGTCTGCTTGTGCATTTGGGTTTTAAGGCAAAATGGGTGGTCATACAAGGTAAAAGTAGTTTTTTGTGTTCAGACTTTTATGCTGGTGTAGTTAAATGTTTGTGCCCTTTATTTATACCTTCTAAAGAAACAAATTCAAATAATTACCAGTGATCACATGATTAGAGAGAAATGTGTACAGTTGTTACAGTAAGGATAATGAAAATGAGCAGGTAGTCCTAGATGGTCATATCATTGTGGGTAGGAAGGCTCTGCAGGTACTGATTGATTGGAGCAACAAACCAAGGCCAGCTGCATGAGGTTCAGCAGGACGAAAGGCCAGGTCCTACGCTTGGGTCACAACAACCCCATGCAGCACAACAGGCTGGGGAAAGTGGCCTGAGAGCTGGTCAGCTGAAAAGAGACTTGGAGGTGCTGGTCAATGGCTGGCTGGATGTAAGCCCACAGTTGTGTCCAAGTGGTCAGGAAGGCCAGTGGCATCCTGGCCTTTATCAGTGCTAGTGTGGCCAGCAGCACCAGGGCAGCGGTCATGCCCCTGTACTTGGCACTGCTGAGGCCGCACCTCAAGGCCTGTGCTCAGTTCTTGCCCCGTCACTACAAGAAAGACATTGAGGTGCCTGGAGCAAGTCCAGAGATGGGCAACAGAGCTGGGAAGGGTCAGGAGCACAAGTCCTGTGAGGAGAAGCTGGGGGGATATGGTGCTGTGTAGTCTGAAGAAGAGGTAGCTCAGAGGAAGCCTTATTGCTCTACAACCATTTGACAGGAGGCTGTAGAAAAGTGGGGGTCAGCCTGTTCTGCCATGTTTCAAGTGCAAGGATGAGAGGAAATGGTCTTGTATCAAAGAAGGTTCAAGTTAGATATTATAAAATAAATTTCACTGAAAGAGTGGTTAGCCATTGGACTAAGTCGCCCAGGGAGCTAGTAGAATCACCACCTCTGGAATTGTTCAAGAGTCATCTGGATGTGGCACTTGGGGATATGGTTTAGGGGTGATAATGGTTGTGTTAGGTTGATGATTGTGCTAGATGACCTTGAAGGTCTTTTCCAACCTAGATTCTGTAGTCAAAGACGTATGCTGTTAGCTCAGTCTCTAATGGGGTGTGGGAGCTGTTTAGATCTCTTCTGCAGGTTTAATTACTCATCTGTTGCAGCTGAGTTTACCTCTTCAAATTGTTTTTTTAATGGAAAGATCTAATTGGAAAGTCTTCCATGCAATCTGAAAAGTTGCCCTTTGGATTCAAATTTTTAAGTAATCTTTTCTGCCATGTTGTCCTGATTCAGAAAAGCATCTCAGCACAGACTTAAAATCTGTTTCCTGAGGGACAGTCATGTTTTAAGCTTGTGCTTAAGTTCTCTGGTTGAATAAAACTGCTTTCCTGAACTGGTGCCTTAATGGTTATGCCTCCTAATGGAATTATAGTTCTTACATACACGTGGGTAATAGTTGTAAGCAGTTTGTAGATAAGACAACACACATTTTCATAAGCATGATTTTTGGAGGGGTGTTTTTGGGGTTGTTTTTGTTGTTTTGTTTAATAAACATGCATACCAGAAGTTGCCGCTTTCTCTGGTAAGTATTGTTTGTGATACTATTATTAAGGTTTTCTTAGACTTGATCAAAAAAACGATACATCTTTGTGGCTCTATAGACATGAAAACATACTTTTCAATCTGAGTGAAACCAAAACTATCTTTTCAGCCTTACAGTGGTGATATTTTTTTTTATTATTATTTTGGGGAGAGTGGTACTTTGGCAAAGTATATTGGAGAAGTTTGACTGAGGGCTGGGAGATGAGGCTATATTTGTATATCAGAAAGGAGTTGATGGACGTACCATTGCCTTTCCCTGATGTATTTTACAGTGAGATATGAACTGCTTGCATAGATTGTTTCATCTACTTCACAGTGCTTTAGAACGGAGCTGGAGGGTGAGAATGAAAATCAGCAGTGAAATACTGCTTTTCTAAACTTCAGCTGATAAAAGCCAAAAGAGTAGATTGATTGTTGGAGACAGAATGAAGAGAAAACAATTGTTTCAGAAGTTATAATATCTTGACATTAAATACAATTAGGTGGGGGAGAGGAGTTCACAAAGTATCAATTTCTAAAGTAACATTGCATTTAACCCCACTTCCCACCAATCAAAACTCAGCCCCAGGATACCCCTAGTATTATGTGGTACTTGCATACAAATGAAGTATCCCAATTTGAGTACAAAGTCAAATGTGTGGTGTTAGATTACAGCAATCTGAAATTCTTCAAAGTGGTTTGTATCTAAACATTACTTTTTATTCTGAAGCCATATATTTTTATACTGTCTGCAGGACATAAATATGTAATTTTAATTTTGCAGGTATTGGGTGTGAGTTGCCACAATTGTCATGTATGCATCCTTTACACTTACATGGCTTCTTCCATGTTTCACATACGCAGTTTTGTTTCTCACTTAATGGGTTGGCCACATACACTTGTGAATGAATGTTTTTATGCTGTTTTTCATTGCATTTGAAATAGGAAAATAGGAGGGAAGTGATGTTTTTATGCAACTATTCCACTGCTCTGAATACAATTCTTTAAGGGAGGGAGGGAGGGAGGAAGAATAGGGAGGCAACTTGTTCTGACAAGTGAAGACTTGTTTTTATTTCATGGACTGTGTGATTGAAACCACAGTGATCTGCTGCTAAAAACTGAACCGCAAGGAACATAGTAATAATACCTTTAAATTGCCAAATGGTGTGTTATGATATTGTTGCATTTATTTTATTTAATACCATTATCTATTTTCCCATAGCAGTTATCCATTTGTATATACATGTTTTCCAAATATTTGTTCTGTGGATATAAATTTCTAGTTTGGGAAGAAGTCGAGTTATTTTCACAGATTTGTAAGAAAGCCTTAGTTTAAATATGTTCATTAAAGGAATTTTCTGTTTTATAAGAGGAAATTAAAAAAATTTAAAAAAAGACAAAGTTGCCAGGAAGGGGTTAGGAGTTGAACAGCTGTAGCAGTAAGAGTTCCTTGTAAGGAAGCATAAAACCGTATGTGTGCACACGTGTGTACGGTTTTAATTAGTAGAAATACTTGAGGCTTCCTACTAACCCAAGTTTACATTCCCAAAATTTGTTTCTGAACTGTGAAATGCAGAGAGATAAGCTGTGCTTTCTTTTGGAGAAACATCAGCTGGTTTAGCTGCCCTCATGTCCATTTCTCAGGTAAAATTAGAAATAGAGCACAAATGCATTTGGTAGGCTACAGACAATCTGTCAGCTGAAGGGCAGAAGGATTAACTATTTATTCAAAATATGCATATCAGCATCTCTAAGCTAATAATTGGGTCATGTTGGATGTTGACAGTGAAAAATGCAAGGCAGAATTGAGAGTCCAAGATATGGTCTTTTCTGTTAGCAAAAAGATGCAGATGTACCTACATTTGTATTTCATCACTTCTTGAAAAATGCATTTTTATTTCTGTTAATGAGAGGTGATTTTGCTGGGGGCACTTCTGCCAAATATAAAATCAGTGCCTCTTGCATGTAGTGGGATCAGCCTGATGTATCCCATTAGGTATAATTTGCAATGCCATCCTGCTTGTATAATTAGAGTAGAACCCCACAGAATTGTAAATAAAGATAGCATATTGAAGTTCTAAATAACACTTATGTTTTGAATTCAGAAACAGTCACTGATTATTAGATGCAAGCTTTTTATTTGATTTTTCTTTAGTATATAGTTAAGGCAAAACTGTCTTATAAAGTATTCTTCAGTTTTGTAGACAAAGCATAAATGTTATTGTATATGTGCTAATTGTGGCAAAGTTTTACATTATCATTCTAGTTGGTTTTTACAATAAAGTTAATTTTACAAAAAACACTTTTCTATTTTTATGTACTGACATATGCAATAAATTGATACATTAAAAGTGCTATTAATGTCTTGTTCTAGTTTGTGGCCTGTCTTTAGTGTGTGTGAAGAGGTAGTTCTATTTCCATGGTAACAGATCAATCCCAAGGTATCATTTTCAGTCACTTACCAAAGCCAGAGCACATGGACTAGACATCTGCATTGTTAGATGTGGCCTTTGTGGAAAGCTATTACGACAGGGGAAAAAGCATATTATGAATGTGTTTCTAAGCTTTGTCATGTATCCTCACTTTCAGGAAGTGTTAGCAAGTAAAACTGGTATGTAGTAGCTCTCCATCACTTTCTAACACATTTGGCATTTCAAAATTTCTCTGTTGTCTGGGGGTCAGAGAGATGGTCTAATCCAAATATTGTCCTTTAGGAATTATTTTGAAGCGTTTCTGACTAGTTTTGCCACCTATGCTGTCGATATTTTAAATGTCAATTTTAAATCTATAATACCACTGAGATTAATATTCATACAGTTGGAGCGGAATACTCAGTCTGAAGCAATTCCGACTTTCTTACAGAGAAATATATTACTAAGCTTATATCACTTCTGCTCCCATTTGGCATGGTTAATATGAAATACCCAGAAAATAAGGGATTATTGCTGTCTTTTCTAAAGCTGCAAAATATGTGTCCTTTCCTGAATTACTGCAAGGCTTATAGATAATTTTTAACCCAGTACCTAGGAAACGGGGCTGTGGGTGTGGAGTGTAGGTGTGGTATATTTGGACACTCTGTTCAAGATACCTATTAATTCGGAATGAAAAAAATTTTAAAATTCTAATTTTTGTAAAGGAAGAAATGACAGTACAGGAACAACTCCAAATTTGGGTACTTAATGTGAATATTGCCCTGAATGAGAAGCAGGTTGCTGTGTTGTGAACTCTGTTACTAAAACTTACTTGCACAGTGCTGTTCTGGAGAACATAAGTCTTGCATGTGCTTTTTCTTACTTGAAGGTTGAGCAGCTGGGCTACAAACTGTCTTGGAATGTCTCATGATGATATTCAATCGCTTAGTAGGTGTATATAGGCCTTCATATCAGGCAAAAAAATGTATTTGAATTTTTCTCTGAATTTGCAAGTACTGATTAAATCATAGTAAACATTCATCAGGGCATATGAACATCTAAAGTAAAATTGGAGCAGTCCTGCCAAGAAGACCTTGGGTGTGCTGGTGGGTGAGAGGCTGGACATGAGCCAGCCATGGGCACTCACAGCCCAGAGAGCCAAACGTGTCCTGGGCTGCATCCAGAGCAGCATGGGCAGCAGGGCCAGGGAGGAGATTCTGCCCCTCTGCTCCACTCTGCTGAGACCTCACCTGGAACTCTGCATCCAGCTCTTGATTCTTCAGCACAGGAAGGACACTGAGCCATTGCAGGGAGTCTAGAGGAGGGCCACCAATCTGATTGGAAGGATGGAGTACCTCTTCTATGAGAAAAAACTAAGAGAATGGGGCTTGTCAAGCTTGGAAAATACAAGGTTTTGGGGTGACCTAATTGCAGCTTTACAGTACCTTAGGGAGGCTACAAGATAGATGGAGAGGCTTTTTACAAAGTCATGTAGTGACAGGACAAGAGGGAAAGGCTTAAAATTGAAAAAGAGGAGATACAGATTAGATATTTGGAGGACTTCTTTGCTGTGAAGGTGGTAAGGCACAGTAACAGGCTGCCCAGAGAAGTTGTGGATGCCCTATCCCTGGAAGTGTTCAAGGCCAGGCTGGATGAGGGTCTCAGCAACTTGATCTAGTGAAGGATATCCCTGGCCACGATGATCTTTAAGGTCCCTTCCAACCCAGGCCATTCTATGACTCTATGAAATGAAACCTGGACCAAAGTCTGTTAAAAAGATCAAGTATGGACAGATAGATAAGGTTTTGATAAAATGCTGAACCATTGGCTTAGCAAAAATGATTTGCTCCTAAGTTATTGAACATGGCTGAGCTTTAAATCTCTTTTTGGACCCTATTCAGGGTCTTCGTTTTAGATTTTGGACTGATTTTTGTCCCTGTAAGTAGATAAGGAAGATACACTGATTATGTTCTGAATTTGTTTTGAAAACATTGATGTGATTAATTTGTTATGCTTCAGCTTGGATGGGGGCAGAATAACTCTTGTATGTCTTGGAAAAACAGCAATTTTTCTTTCTCTGAAAGGCAATGCAGCTTAAGAACAGACTTGATTTTACTTTATGAAAGAACATGGTTTCATTCCCAACTGGAGATACATATTTAATAATCTGAAGCAATGAGCTGAATAATGCAAAGCTGCAAGGTGGCTGACAGAAATGTATGTTCACATACCAAGTTCAGAGAAATGTTGCCACTAGTTTGACAAGTAACTAAGGAACGGATTGTGCTGCTGGAAGACAGAGAGAAAGGAAATTCTACAGCTGGTTTGAATTACACTTAATGTCTAGTGTAGGCTAATTATTTACAAAAATTCAAAGGGAAAGGTCAGGCAAAGAACACTTTCCTGTCTGTCCTCTAGGACCCAGAGGCAGTGTAGCAAATACGGCTTGAGGAAATAACATTATGGTTTGAAAATACTTGAATCCTTGTCCTGCGCCCTCCTTTGAAGGTCTCCAGACTGTAGCAGCAGCAGAGCAGCCACCCCCACATGAAGGGCCATGGCTCTGTGTTTATCTTGTTACCACTAAAAACATTTTTAGCCCATCTGTGCAAAATCTGTTAAGTTGCATAGTTTTAAAGAAGTGAAGAAATGCAGTTCTCCGTGTTGCTGGATAGCAAAGCTGGTGAGACTGGAAGATAAGTGGGCTTCAGCTGTATGACAGAGCTCCTTTTCCTCTGGGCAGTAAGAAGCAATTGCTGTAACATCATGGGGAGAGGGAGGAAGGGGAAGGGGAGCAAGCTGGCTTTAATTTGCTGTAGCACATAAGTCCTGGGTTGTCTTCTTATATTTCATATGCTTTTAAAATTATTTTCTAGCTGGTTCTGCTGCATATTTTGAATGACACCTACAATAATTGCTTTTCCTTTCTGTGTCATTTCCTTTTCTCTTTGAAAGCATGTAATAATAAATAAAAAAAAAGTGGCAGTGGCTGCAAGTAAGATGTAGGTTTGTGTAGTATGCATTTGGACCCAGATTGTCTAGATATCTAGAGAAATAAAATATTGCAATGAATAAAAAAAAGGATGGCATACCTAAAATGTTCAGAGACATTTGTGTTATCCTTGGAAATTTTGAAATGTTGAGGGAAAGATTACTCTTTTCTCCTAAGAAAAATCTCATAGAATTTTTTGTTTCATTTTTAACAAGATAATTTATCAAATAAGGCTTTAACTGTTTGTTTAACACATCCTTTACTTGCAAGGTATTCAACAGCTTCCTAGAAGTTAAAATAATAAGATGTAAGATACAGCCATAGGAGTGGAGTATCCAGAAATAGAGTACTTTTTGGATCCATTGCCTGGATTTACTACTGTGTAAGCTGGAATTAATGGCTGAAAGAACTAATGAAGTGTTCTTGAAGGGAATGTGTACAGAGGGGTATCTGTGAATACTTTAATTACAGATCTCTTTATTATCAGAAAACTATAATACAGGATTTTTTCTGATCTCCTCCAAAATATTCCTCCTATTTTGGTAATCTTCAGAAAGGACTTGAAATTAAATTGAAAGATTCAGAATGGAACTTTTGCTCTTTCTACAGTTCTGTTCTGCACTGTCTTGTGTGGTAAGGCGAGATGTCGTGGTCTCTTTCTTGTAATAACCACAGGGACAATTTTGTGGCTGCTTCAGAAGTATGTGAAGCAGGACCCTTGCCACAGGAGGCATACTTTTGGTGTGGCCTTCAACACACTTGCCTGGATCTCCGGGTTGCAGCACCTGCAAAACCTCCTTTTCAAAAACAGATCATTTGTTTTCAAGTAAACTTTCATGTTTCATCAGTAAATTGGGTTTTTACGCAGGCCTTCACAGTCATATCAACTGCTTCTCTTTTGTACATTGAACTTCATTATGGGTTTTTTCCTCCCCCAAAAAGAAGATGCTTTTGTGGTTAAAGTACATAACTGGATTTCAGGAAATCAAGAACTCAGTTTCTGGTTAAACCACAAATTTCCTGTGTGATTGGTTACTATCTCTGCCTTGGTTCCCCAAAGATGTAATGTTGATCTTTTATAATTCTCAGATTAGCAGGACTCATCTTGATAATTTAATCTGATACTCTGCATTATGGAAATGAAAAAAATTAACTACCTGCATAAAATTACAGGGTTTGTTTCTGTTGTAACGTCTTGGAAGTTTTAACCAGCCTTAATTTTGATTAGGAACTCATTTTCCTGTCTTGTAGTGAAACATTCTCACCTTTAAGAGTTTTCAGTTGTAATATGTTGGGGTTTGGTTTTCATTTATTTATTATTTTGAGTTTTACCATTATAAATGTTTGCTCTTTTTCCTGGAAGTAAAGGACTTGATTAAGTAGAATTCTTAGATTAGGCAAGGCATTTCTTAATTTTTTCCTTGGCTAAATTAAAGACATTTTTTAGTCAGTTAATCTGAGTGTTCAACATAGCTCATACTTTGGGTTAAGGAGACACTTAGGTGTGTGCATGGGTCATGTACTGTGCATGCAAACTGAGACCATATTTTCAGAACACCTTTATTATAATGGTTTATTCTTATTTGTTTGCAGAGTTAGATGGCCAGGACTAGGTTTCTGCAGTTTAATGCAATGACATTTTCTTTTGTAGAAATAGTTTGGAAAATGCTGCTGTGAACTGGTCTTAAGGCAGCCCCTAAGGTTTTCTGACTGCATGTGTGTCTTGAGTTCACAATTGTTGTTGTGGTACAAGAGTTTGCAAAAGGATTTTCAGGAAAGCTGTCCAGCAGAAACAGGCTGCTAACCAAAACCTGAATACCAGTTCTGAATTTAGTTTTTATAGTTCTCTTATATTCATTCTGGATTTTTGACCTTTTTCATAGTTCAGTTTTGTCAGTCTTAGCTATATGCAAGTAGGTTTGTCAATATAAAAGCACGATGCTCTTTTCCCCCAGCATATATATCCAAATAGCATACCTTTATTTCAACAAGAATATTCCAGTGAGAGCTAGTGTTCAGCTGAAATCATCACCTTCCCTTGGATGCTGGTGGGAGGCTGACCTGAGCACTCCTTAGCCCTCTTTAGTCACACTTAGTTTAAAACACAACAGAAAGAGCATCTGCTAATCTTACTGACTTTGCTTTGAGCAGGCTAAGGACCGCTGTGCAGCTCTGCCAATGAGGGGAATCATAAGGAGAGTATATTATGACAAGACATAGTGGCAAGCATTGAGGCACTGACTCCCATGCAACTAGCATGGGGTTTTTGTTTGGTTTGGGACCTTTTTTGGGTTTGGTGATTTTTGCAGGGTTTTTTTGAAGTAATTTTTGTTATGTACTTAGATGCAATTAGCAATCTGCAATTAACTAAAGCTCAATTTGATCATTTTAGAAGTTGTTCAGCTGAGTATATTTCTAGGTAATTCATACTGGTTTTCATGATTGATCTCTTATTGTCATTAGTTACTGTTCTACCGTTTTTGTCATCATAGATGTTGTCTGAAGTTACATTTTCTTTTAAACCCCATAACTGCTTATAAATCTACAGAACAACACAAGGTTGCCAACAGAGAGATCCCTTTGGTGCTTAGCTACAAATGCCTATTGAATTTAACAATTTCCCATGTGTGGGCTGTTGTGATTTTCCTCATCTCCCATTTGAAATTCTCATTGATCAGAATTACAAGAAAGATGGAGCCAGATGTCTTACAGAAGTCCTCTATGACACCACAATTACTTTGTCAGCCCAAATAATGACCCCATTTAAAGAGGCTGTGGAGGCTGGGATCAGCCTATTTTCTCTGGAAGTGGCTAGAGCGCTGCTATTTATATACCAGTCTGTTATTTTCTGATACATTAATGACTGCAGAGACCTCACTGGCCAATATAGTTTCTTGATATTCCTGGATAGCCAGTTATAACTTTCATTCTCTTACTTGGTTTCATTTTTAAAATAGCACTTCTTTTCCAACTGTCACATTATATTTTTTATTTTTGGAACAGTCAGTACTAGGCTGGTAATGTTCTGATGTCTAGGGATACTTGAAAGCATGTCTGCTTAGTTCAAATAATTGCTTATTCTGTTAAAAACCCCTGCATTAGCTCATCTTAAATTTACTTCAAAATGCAGCCTCATTTACAGCTTAACTTAGTCTTTAAAATAGGAACAGAAATGGTATGGTATTCTATTTTTTCCACCCTACACTGATGTCTGTTTAATTTCTTACAGTATGTATGTGGCTTCTAGGTGTAAGATACAAGTAATATTTTTTTCCTTTGCATTTAGGAGCAGATTTATTTATCTGTGCAGGATGTGTGTGGTTGGTAGAGGTGGCAAAATAAAGAAAAGAACTCCTTGCCTCACAACGGAAGATGGTAAAGCTTATAATCACACTTAATTTCTTGTAGCCTTAAGAAACAGAAGAGGGAGAGGCTACAGAAGTGGTTACTCTATTGTTGTTCCTTCTTCCTTCTCCTTCCCGAGAGAATTACCTTGATCTGAACTTTCTGGTAGGTGTTGTCATCAGGATTTATTACACTGTGTTTGGACTGACCTGTAAAAGTTTTTTCTTTTGCAAAGATAAAGTTTACTTACATAGTAAGAGGGGTTGGCCCATTGATTTTAGTCATACTTGTGGTACTGCTTATCTTTTTTCTTCTGTTCCAGACCACTGGAACTTTTAACAAAGGGGTAAAAGTTGAATTTTGTGTGAGGAGATTGTAAAAAAGTCACATGAACATAAGTGGGATATCTAGGTAGCCTTGCTGTTGCAAAGAAGAAAGGAATTCCTAATACAGAGTCTTAAGATGAAAAGACATAAAATCTCAAAAATATTAACTTAAACCAGATACTCAGGATTCACCTGAGTGATGTCAGCATGCATGTTTATAGTTTTGGGTTGTGTTTAGTTTTAAATTCTCTAAATAAATATTTGCCATTTCACCCTGTTTTTATTTCCATCTCTCTTATTCTTTTCCATACCCGAGTTTTCCCTTCTTCTAGTTCCACCCTGCCAAATTTCCTCTCCCTGTTTCTTTGTGTTCCCTTTTGTGTTAATGCAGGTCCTTGAATTCTTTAGAGAGACTGTATTTATATAGAAAAGTTTAATAAAATGCCATCCTTTTCAAGTTAGTTTGGTGAATTGAACTGCAGAATTTGCATTTGCATACAACTGATAAATCTGTAATTTGTGACTCATACCTTTTCACTATCGTTTTTAGGAAAGAACAAAAAAATTATTTTGATTAGTTTGTCTCCTCTGTGGTCATATTAGCACTTTAGCTATGAATATAAAAATGTAATAATATAGACATCTTAATGATAGATATTAATATGATATAGAGATTTACATGATATAGATATTATTACATTAAACATTGGATAATATAGATCATGTATAGAGTACATCTATATGCCTTCACACACACAGAGGCACATGCCTGTTATACATGTATGTCTTTTTTAGTAGCAGTGGATGAAATGCTGCCAGGAAACCTTACATGGCTTCTGCACTTCTAGATAAGGCTCAAAATTACCGGTGGTACTGGCTGTGCCTGAATTTAAAGATTATGGGAAATAGCTATAGCAAGCTGCCACATAAATAACTAGTAGAAAGTGAAAGGAGGAAGGTAGCTTGTGAGAAAGTATTCATTTCCAAAATGCAGCACAAAGAGATGAAAACAAAGGGAAGACAGAATCTTAGATGTTCACTCTGTACAATAAGTTTAATGGTGCTATCAGCAGCTTCATATGACAGGAAATGGTCTGGGCGTTTTGTTCACTTATTCTGGATGCCCTTAGTTTCAGAGAGCAACTGGTAACATGGATTGCACCTCGGAAGGGGACAGCTGAACTCTCCCTCTGGCTTTAGTAAGGAAAGAGCAGCGATGAAATCCGTGGACTGTGTGCACGTCATCCAACAGAAGGATACCGCCTCCTCTCCCTCTGCCCCCCCTGGTGCTGTTTCAGGCCCCAAGGGACTTTTTTCTGTCACATTCCTGTGGCTTGCAATGCTCCTGTCCTCTTGTCTTGCAGCAGTATCTCTGTACCATGTTTTCATCCTGAAAACAGAATTAGAAGCTCTGCGCAGCGAGCTGATCTACAGCGTCCAGGCAAGGTCTCCACTAGACCAGCCACTCATGTCCCGTGACAAAAATGAAGCAGGTACCCCTGTTTCTTCCTTCCTGAAAGTGTCTGCAGCTGGCTTCAGGCAGGTAAGCTGGAGGGGTGGGTTTTGACTTGCAGGGCATGGACTAATGTGGGGCTGCTCTTGCTGACTGTTGCTTCTCTTTGTTAGGAGAGCAGGTTTGCTGGTACTGGCCCAGCTGAGAGCTTCCAAAAGGAAATCTGGAATGGGAGTAGAAACAGGGGCAGGCGGTCTGTTGCCAACACAGAAGAAAAAGGTAAATACCAGCTGATGAAGTGGGTTGGGATGCTGCATTTGGATACTGTATAGAGAATAGCAGGGGTGTTTGATTTGAGTTTTCTTTCTCCTATCAGTTGATCCATACTCCTGGAGCTCATTATGGTTTTCAAAATTATTGGTGGATGAATGGTTAACCATAGGCATATTCTCTTAAAGGACACAATATTGAATCACAGAATGTTTTGGGTTTGAAGTGACCTTTAAAGGCCACGTAGTCCAACCATCCTGCCATGAGTAGGGGACATACTGCTTAAGGCTGCAGATATTTATGCTATCTGCAGGTTAAACTTTAACAGATCCCAATTCTGCATGATGTGTTAGAGTTGAGAAAGGCAACTTCAAATCATTCAGATTTTTAGCTGTTCAATTCTCTCTGGTCAAAGTAGGGAGGGAAATCTATTAATAAAAGTGCCAATTCACTTTTCTGGGAAGTATGCTCTACCCTAAAAGAGAGAAGTAATGAGAACTTTTGGGAAATTGGAGCTTTCAAGAAGAAAGACTGGCTTGTACCTGACAAAGGAGGTGGACCACAAGGAATTCAGATGTTTAGCATAATTTCTACATTAAAACAACCTATCAATAAATAGTAAAATTAATAATGGAATTCCTATCCAGTAAGGTTTTTTGGGTTCTCCTTTTTAAAAGGTTATGCAAAGAACACTGAAGACTGTGCTCAGTAAAAGACCTCCAATGTGTATTATAGAGTTGATATATTGATGGGATATATTTGTTTCCTTTGGGGATAAAATGCCTGCATTTCTTTCTTTTTCCAAACATAATGAGGCCTTATAAGTTGAAATGCTTAATTTTATTATGCCAGTTTGCACACATACTCTAATTGCACTCTGAGTAACTAAAAATATTCCTGAGTTGCTAAATCAGTTCACTCTTCTTATGTATACTTTTACATTATTTTAACTGATACCTCAAGCTATAGAGAAAATGAGAAATGGAGTATCAGGTAAAGACATATTTTTACAAGATAAAAAACTNAAAATGTGTTTCTCAGTGAGCAACTATCATGAAATGTATTTCACTTGACCTTTAGTAAGCTAAATGAAATTACAATTCTAGAGTATAATCACTCTACTAACTTCCAATATTCAAAAAAATCCCATTAGTTTAGGATATCAGTTAAAATCCACAGGTTTATATGACATTTATTCTATTTCATTAGTCGTCTTTGATTCAAGATCTTGGCTAAGAAAGATTTCGCAAACAGGACCGAGGTCATGATTGCTTAAATTGCATTTCTTGTAGCCTGTTTCCTATCACAGGAACCACGGGGCTCCCCTGCCCTCCCCACCCTAGCAACTCTCAAATAAAAACAAGTGAAGTACAAATATAATAAAAAATAAGGAGATGTCTTTATTCAAGTGAATGTTAAAGCATCAATATTCTGCAAGTGATACATTTTAATTCACAATAACTTTCATCTTTAGTCTTATTACTATTTGAGGCGAGCAGGGTTTGGGGCTCCTCAGGTGTGCTTCTGAGTAGGCTTTAGATTCTTCTTATTATGTAGCCACCCCTAATTATACCCATTTACCTCTAACACATAAAATTTCAATTAAGCTACTTATTTCTGTAAACTTTTTTTCAAGATATTGCTAGCTTTAAAGTTGTTTAGGATGGATGACAGAAAACACAGAATATGAACATTCATTTTGAGGGAAATGCTACACAAGTTGACCTATTACAAAAATGTTTTCTAACATGAACCTCATATTTTTGTATATAAAAATAAAAAGTAAATTGCTTTTATATCAAAGGTAGTCTGTTAGAATTAGCTTTCTGCCTGCTCTAATTACAAAAGATCTAGCATTTCAGAGTTCAGTAACATATTTTCTCAGATCACATTTCACTGATGATCATGAGCCTACTAGTCAATGTTAAATTTTGATTTAGCAGAGTGAGTTAAATAGAAGAACAGGGTGTTGTTCATGGTGCTGAATCCAGTCTACTACTTGGTCATGTACACAGAATTTCAGGCCCTGAATTTTGATCTTTTGACATTTATATGTAGGTACCAGAATCCTATCAGTCTCCAAATTGTCCTGCAGATGTGTGGCACTCATTCTGTTATAATGGCAAATAAATCAGGATATTGAGTGAGGTACCTGTTCTTGTCCTACTTCTGTTTGCTTCAGCAAAGTCTCAAAGTAGAATCTGATTTCATCATTAATTGTTGACCCATCATTTTACTTTTATATGGATCAATTCCTAAGAAAGTTGATATTTGGAAATGTTATTGGTATCTAATTGCTTCTCTTGTGCTTCAACAGAGAGCGGAAATAAAATATAGAACTGATATCTTCTTTATAAATAAAGTTGTTGTTCAGTTCTGGGGTCTTTAGACTTTAATCATTAAATTCCAGGAATAGATGCCCCATCATTCTTCTTTTAGACCCAGCACAGCCTTTCTTAAACATACTGAATTTCTGTTTTAATGCATACAGGTGGCCAAAAATTAGCATTTTAATTATAAGGACGATTGAATGAAGTAGATTTAACACAATGTTGTTTCTTTTTTTATGGGTTACACATTTGTCTGTGCTAATGCATAAAACTATTAGTCATCAGTAGTTGCGTGTTCTGTGTCTTGCAAAAATTTCCAGCTTGGGTAGGTTGAAGAAGAGTGTTTCAAGCATCAGTTCCAAATAAAGCTGCACATTTAGCAGTCAGAACCAGAGTTCTTGATGCAATGAGTAGGAGGTAATGGGTGATTTTGAAATGTATGCTTCTAGCAAATGTCATGTAAGGACATGTATTTTTTGTCTTTCTCTTTACACACTTCACCTGTGGAGGAAAATTGGTGCACAACAAAAGACCTTTCCTGAATTTTATACTCTATTCACAATTATTGATTGTGTTGCCTGTGTGTTTCTTCCTAAGCTGCATGTGCACTTGAGTCTAGGGACAAGATTTAGGTCCTGTTGCCTAAGACCGGGTACAAACGTCAGGTTTCATTTTCACACTCCCTCAGTGCCTCATTCTGATCCTTATTGTGAGATTCTGGCTCCCATGACGTAGGGATGTGAGAATTAGGTCTTCTGTAAACGCAAATGCAGGCGACTGCTGGGATCAGACTGGAGCCCCCATGGACTACATTTACTTTGGTGTATTGAGGTCACCCAACTGCTAGCATGTATGAAGGAGCTGAGGAGCTATTCTGTGTCATTTCACAAATCAGTGAGGTGGGGTAACCTGGCATGTGACTTGGCAATTGGTTTTTTTACAAGCAATTCTCAGGTTCTACTCTAATATCACTTCTGTCCATGGGAAGTAACTACTGCCTTCCAAGCATGGTGTGAGAATTTTGCCGTTTCTCTTGATAAAATTGCTGTACTGGAAAATTGGTACATTTGTTGGTTGGAAGTGTTTTGACTCTGTAAGTTGTTGCTTTAGATATCTGTGACAGAGGGATAACAAGAGGTTTTACAAGTGGTACTTGACTTTAGTATCTTTGAATTGAGATGTAACTTTTTTTTTTACTATGTTAAACAAAAGACACATATAAAATTCCCTTACCAAATATTCACAATACTTCATATTTTATTGTTTGAACAAGTCAAGTATGAAATAAAAATTAAAATCAAATTAAAAAGGAAAAAGAAGGGCCTACTTCTTGAAAATATGTTATTTTTATTTATTTCTGATCACAACAGTCTAACTCAAAAGGAAATAGATGCTTCCACACAAAAGGATAGAAAATTACTTGATGCAATTCCTGCAATTTTACATGAAGAATTTCACTCAATGAATGAGTGAATAAACCAGTGCTGCGTATCATGCAGAACACTGTACAGTCAAAAATACACCAAATAGGCACCAAATAGGCTCATTCTGCTTTATACTGCATAATACAAGTCTTAATTCCTAGTAAACAATTCCCTTGTTTTTCTAAATGTAACATGTTATTGGCAATTCCACGGAGGTCAAAATAATGCTACTAATTCTTTTAAGATGTTTGTTAGATCTTAGTCATATGTGCAGGATGATCAAGGCATTATAATGCAGGGGCTGTCTAAATACGTAATTAATGCCATATAAAGACATCTCTATTAAAAAGCATCAAATTAACCAGTTGTCCTGGTTTCTGCTGTGATGGAGTTCATGAAAAACAATTTATAAAAATACACAAGCAGAAACTAGAAAAAGATCTCTTTTGATGAGAAATCAAGAAGTTAAGCTAAGAAGAACTGAAATGGTGCAAGAAAATGCTTGTCATTTATAAATTAAATTTGGTGTTTAAATGTGCTTTGGGAAGGCTACAGAGAAGAGATCTAGACAAAAAAGGAACCTACATAAGCAGGTCTGGGTTGATTTTTTTTTCTTTTGTGAGGTTAGGGTTTTTCCTAGGTTTTATTTCAGCAAAAATTGGCACAGATGTCTCAGGCCTCAGACACCAAAATTTTAAAGTTCTGTACATTAGCTCACAAATACTAAACTTGAAATGTTGTGTGAATGGATCATTAAGTGAGATAGCAAAATACTAACATTATTATGCAATTTAAATAATAACAAAATTTGCATATGAAAGAAAATTTTATTTTACCAATATAAGGTCCTAAATCATGGAGATATGAAGAAATCTGGATTGCTGTTCCTCAGCAAAAGATAGTAGGTTTTTTTAAAATTCTGACTACATTGCTCAGTCAGTAGAGAACACATCATTTCATTTGCTGGCTGTGGTTTATAAAAGCATCTGGACTAACTAACATCTTCAGAACTGGAAGTTCATTGAATAAGACAGTCTCTGGAATGAAGTTCTGCCAATCCACAGCCTGCAGAGCAATTAAAATCAGTAGAAAAAAAGAATGTTAATCAAAGCAAAGCTATTCTGTGAAGTGACAAGCGGATGGGGCACGCGTTATCATTCTAGATACACTTATATGAAATAGATCTCATGGTGACACTCTGTCTAGATATTTTTTCCACATTTTCAAAATGTATTTTATTAATCCTGTATTTTGCTTTCCTTATTAATCAAAAATCCTTTAGACTACAAAGATGTTGCCCAGGTTTGATTTGCACTGGGCTGAAAGAAATTCAATAGCAACTATTCAATGTGTATTTTGTAATTCATGTATTCTTCATATTGTACATAAGGTAAGATTAAGCATTTCTTAACTTTTACTTTTTACTGAAAATTCCTGTTAACTTACCCAGAAAATGTTCTTTGTATATCCATATCTTCTCCTTAATAGCAGTAGCGTTTACTTGGAATTTGTTTTGATGAATTTCTTAATTTTAGGCATGCAAGTGGTTCCACTGAAGTCAAAGTACTTGTATATAGTGGAAATAGTTATGTGTCAGCTTTGGCTTCTGAACATAATTTTGAAGTATGATGTTGTCCAATCCCTCAAGCACATTTTTAGATATTGTCTTTTGTAAGGCAAAATGGCATTTAGGCAAAATGGCCACTGTGCTAGTTTCTGTTGTCATGAAGGATGCTACTGTATGCATTTTCTCCAAAAACAAGCTTACTATATTCTGTGGAAGCTTGTTCCTATCTGCATATATTAAAAGAAAAGAGACATATATTTTTTGTGATTAAATGCAGATCTAATGTCTGTAGAATAAAGTAGAGTTGATATGTTTTTAAAAAAAGATGGAGATGATCTCAAGATGTACTGATCTTGCAGATTTTAATTACTATGAGCAGTTCTCAGCAATGCTGGCTAGAAATTCAGTGCTGCAACCAGCTGAAAGAGAAATCCAGACTTGCAAACAGAGAATCAGGATAGTCTGAAGAATGCCCAACAAGTTTTCAGAGTGAGTTTAATAAGTTGCCAAAATAGCCATAGCTTTGACTGCTTGTAGACACTACTCACTGATACCCAGCTGGATAGCAGCTGATTAGTAGTAATCATCACCAACCCTCATGTTTGATTAGTGAAAAATCTGGTGGCCACACTAGTGAGTTCTTTTAACAGAAGGAACTAAAATTTTGTTTAAGAGCTCACTGAACTACTAGGGAATCTGCAAAATCCACTCACTAGGAAGTCATTTTTCTCCAAAGAATAAATACCTTGTGAAATTAATTGCCTGATATGCTGTGTTGTGTGTCTCCATAAAATCACATTTTAATTTTATTTGGAAGTTTATTTTCCAGAAAAGTCTGTTGCTCACAAGTGTGATAGAAAAATCAATGAAGTATAATACCTTTTTTTAGTTTTGTGTTGGCTTGAGGTTTTTTTTATTTCTTACCAGAAGGTAGATAATTCAGATGCCTTTAAATTCTTGGTTTGAAAAATCTATAGATTTTAGCACATTATTGATGTGTATTGATAGGACTCAAGGGCACGTTTCAGTGTAGGAGACAGGAGTTTGGATTCAGTTGGAGACAGAAGTATGGCATTCCTATGACCATAAATAGGGCTTACAAGTTGTGTGATCATCCTGGCACTGCAGCATTCCCAGATGTGCACTCGAATCCTTGTGTGCTGCCATTTGGCACTGCTGAGTGCTGGTGAGCATCCAGCCCTCTTCTGCTGTTTTCAAAAGGGACCCCTTAATAAGGAGACTTAGAAACAGAAAAAGACTGCTTTCCACCCAAATCCTCTTGCTACTTGCTGTGCAGCAAGAGTTTTGTGCTGCTGGAGACTTGGTTGCTCAGGTGGGTACCACTGACATGCAGAACAGGATCCCACATACCCGTGGAATTCCTCATCATAACCAAATCTGTGTGGTCAAATCTGATCCACAGCCTACTTGTCTGAAAAGTGGTAAACAAAATGGAGCAATCCATGGCAGAATGTTCTTCTCTTGACTCTTAATAAATTCATTTGGTCTCTGTCATGCGCTGTAAATATTAGTGCTTGGTTTTCCATCCTTCAAAGTGGCATGAGAACCAGATGTTTTGATTAAAATCTGCTCTAATCAAATGCAGCTATTCTTTTTTCCTTTTATCCTGTTGCTGATACTTATGCTTTAGCAGGTTTTTTTACAATATCTGAACAAATACCTAATTTCTCATTAGTGTCACCAATCTCTACAGTTTTGAGCAACATATTTTGACAGATACCAAGCTATTTGTTATGTTTGCATTAATTTGCTAAGAATCATCTCTCTATTTTCCCTCTTAGTCTCAGTACAGGTTGATAGAGTGTAAGTATCTGAATACATATTGAATGTACATATATATGGACTTTTAGAATTTATTGGGAAAGTATATATTATTATTTTATAGCAACTGTAAATGGAAAGTGATTTCTTTAAATAATATGGCAAACATAGTTAGAAAATCTGCTATCTATCATAGCTAGCAGGGTTGGGGCTTTTTTCAAGCTTTTGCTTAGAAAATTAATGAGGCTAATTGACCTGATGATTTCTATCTCATTTGACTTAGTGCTACAAAATTATATTAGGACAAGATATTAAAACAAGTATTACTTGTGCTGCTACCTGAGGCCTCCCACTTAGCTGCATGATCTCTGAAAGTCATCTGGTATGTGTTGTGGCAGGAATTTTCATTTTGCACACTTGAGTAAGATCTGTGTTAAACCAATGTGTTCTGTTTCAAAACAAGTGGTGAGGCTGAGAGATTTCTTTCATGTCATTTTTTTTCTTAAAGTAGTTTCATAAGTTTATTTTCTTAGTGATTTATGTTTCCTTGATTTCAAAATGCTTTCACTTCACAGTGCTGCAGGCCTGCTTGCAACTGATTGCTGACAGCAAAAGTGATATCCAACAGAAAGGTAAGAAATGTGCCATGATTTATAGTTAACTATTCTATGGGATAACTGTTTCAACAAATTTTACTTAACTTCAAAGTAGTAACTGAATTTTAACAGAAATTTAAAAATAAAACAACAACAAAAATTAAACAGCAACAAGGAGGTCCCTGCATCTGGAAAGCCCCTGTATTTGGATGGCTCTTGCAAATATCATCTTTTCAGTGGGGAAATCCACCTAGTGAGACTGGAAGTTCTATCTAGAAGTCAGCTTTGTTAATTTTTGGTAAGTGAGAATGAAGAAAATAACCTTTCCAATTACCCAAAATTATTTTTTTTCTTTTAGATGATTCAAGCATTGTCCCTTGGCTCCTGAGTTTTAAACGTGGAACAGCTCTGGAAGAACAAGGAAATAAAATAGTAATCAAAGAAACAGGTTATTTTTTCATATATGGCCAGGTGAGAAAGCTCAATTCACTGCAGCACCTGACTTTTGTAAGGTTTTTTAATGCCTCCATACAATAAATTTAAAGTTTTCACCTCTTCTCTCTGTAGGTTTTATATACAGACACAACATTTGCCATGGGGCACCTAATACAGAGGAAGAAGGCTCATGTGTTTGGTGATGATCTCAGCTTGGTGACATTGTTTCGCTGCATCCAAAATATGCCACAGTCTTATCCAAATAATTCTTGCTATACTGCTGGTAAATGCCTGCATTTTCCTTTTCTTTGTTTGCAAATAAGCTATATTGAATAAAATCTGTACTGTTGGGCAATTGTTTGTAGCAGCCATAAAGAGCAGGGTCTGCATTCATGGACCTGGCTACCTGAAAAATTACAGAATACTTTCAGAAAATACAGTTTTATATAAAGTATCAGCAACTGGAGATTAGTCATTCAGCTTGGTGATCTGCTCTCTCCATTGACTCTGTAATGTGGTTAGACATTTTGGTGCTTTCAGTTAGATGCCTGAGGCAGGCAAGAGGAGTACCTACCGTCCTTAGTGAAGAACTCAATTTAACTTAGGAGTTGAATTCCACACTTAGTTATCCCAAGAAAATACTAAAGAATTTTATTCTTCTTTGAAATATTATATATGCATTTTAGCCATCCAATACTTGCATACCTTACTGTGACATTTCTACTCCTTATAAAGGCTACTGCATTTTTAGTCTTTGGTTTGATGGAAAATAGCCATTTTCCTATACGGTGCTCTTTATGACTGCACAAATTAGAAACACCACAAGAAAGGCCAATTAAAATATTTAATGTAAGTCCAGCAATCTCAGTGATCAATATATGTGTATATTCCTGCAGTAGCATTTAAGGAATTCATGTCTAAGCCTATGACACTCTATATATCATGGAGTTATATGTTTGTCTTATCTGTTTGTCTTTCCACCTTATTGGTGGATTTGAGGGTTTTATCTTTGGTTATTTTCCAGCAAGATTTGTTTTCAATGTCAAGTGGATAACACTGAGAAATAGAATTGACTGTTGGCAAGTAATGGTATTAAACAAATGGGATGTGATAGGAAGCTAATTTTTTTCCAAATAAAGATAAATTCCAACTAACAATTTAGATACTTCATCCTGGCAATTGAGGCTGTCCATACACTTCCTTTAACTTTTTGCCCCTTTAGTCACACATTCTGGCAATATAACCACCTTCAATTTCATCTCTACTGTGATTTTACCCTTGAATTACTGCTCCCCTTTCCTAATTGGAATCTCTATCTTGCCACTTCATGATTCCTTCTTCCCAAATTCCCACTGTTCTGTCTTCAGCTGGAAAAAGAGTTCTGACTGCTCTCTCTCATGCTGCTGAGCGTGTGTCACAGCAGATACTCGACGTGTTCTCTCAGGTCAGAGGCTGCAGCTTGAAGGTGACCTGCTCTTGGTTATCATATCAGCTGATGTGTGGCTGCCAGGAAGCAAACTTTTGTGCTCTGCAGTTAGGTTGGTAAAACTCATAAGACCTTCTCCAGACGTGTGGAACAGAGTGGTCTGTGGCCAGTAATACTCAATGCTGACCTTGGCTGTCTCATCACCAGAACACGAGGAACCTGGGTACACCACTGTTAAAAATATCTGCAGTGTTTGCTTAAGCGAACTGTGTTATGCTGAGTGCAGAGTGGAAAGTAGGTCCATCTTCAGAGAGAATATTAAGTGTCAGTTTTGGATAGGCTGCAACCTCTAAGATTGTGCCTAAAGATGAAAGCACTCATCACAACATGCCATGCTTACATTTGCAAGATGCTATATAATTACTTTTGAATAACATTGATAAAATAGTGTATTTGAAATATTAACATCAAAATATTCCAAATCTTTTGCCAGGCATTGCAAAATTAGAAGAAGGGGATGAACTTCAGCTTACAATACCACGGAGAAGAGCTAAAATATCCTTGGATGGAGATGGTACTTTTTTTGGTGCAGTAAGACTCCTCTGAAGCCCTTCATTTCTGTTACTATGCTTAATGCCATTTTCTCCTCTACCTATGCCTTTGTCAGAAAAAAATATTGAATTGCAATAAAGCTGCCAATTCAGCCTCTCTCAATTCACCACAGGCTTCTAAGAATTTTCTTCACTTTAAAATGCAAACCCAAAACAGGAAACATAACCAGACATGCTTGTGATATAACCACCATGTGATTACCAGAAAGCAAATTTATTTTAGACAATGGGAGAGTCTAGATAACAACTATAAAGCAATAAGGTTTGGGCTTTGAAACAATTTGTTGTCCATATGATAAATCAAAGAAGGAATCGATCAAAAATAGCAACATGACCAGGACCACAGACTACCAAATTGTTATCAATCTAAAAGGAAATCTAAAATAAAAGTGTATCTTAGATTTGCATTTGTTCATCAATAGAGTATTTAATATATAAAGTGTGGGGAAAAAATAACAAACAGTAGATTCCTCACCATACAATGAAATTTTTAGGTGGGTTCTGAGTTTGGGGGTTTTTTTCCTTTCCCCAAAGATACTAAGGAAGGAAAAAATCTAAATGTCTGGGATAATGAAAACAAATATATAGAATAGAAGCCACTGTCTTACTTCTTCCCTGTGAACAAAAAGTGAATCAACCACTAAAATTTGTTAGAATTTACTAATTAGAATTAATTTTACTGGAAAGAGGATATGTAAAACACTTCAACAGCTCCATTTTCAAGGCATTGCTACTCATCAAGGAATATGTGTACACTTCTACATGAACAAGGCTGGCACAGGAAGAAACATAATGAAATTAGACACAATACCGTGGCTGGAATTTGATTTCTGGCTCCATAATTTCTGCAACCATATATAGATGTGTGTATATATATAGTATACACATATATCTGTAAATATTTGAAAGTATGTATACACACATAAGTCTCGGGTGTTTGGGCATAGAATCTTATCTTCTTTTGAGCAGTTTATCCAATGGTAATACTACTTCATATATATTTTTTACATTTCCCTTGCTTCTTGCTATGATCCATTCTATGCAATATAACAAAAAGAAAAATTCAATAGATCTGAAACCAGCCACATAGCTAAGAAAATAAACTTGTATCTCAGAGGCTTTTTCTGCAGTTTAGAATACAGTGCTTAGCTCTGTTTCACAAAAATATTCAGATCTGTAGAAAGAATAAACAGATGACCTTTTTCCTTTTCTTTTGTCTGTCTGCTTTGTTCAGTCGATAGTATTTATGCCTTTTTTAGTCCCAAATATTGTATGGTCAAAGGAGCTATTGTACTTTTACCCCTGATCTTAAAGAAGCATTGAAGTGCTATTGGAATAGATAGAAAGTAAACCCCAAGTTATTAATTGTACTTAATTTGAAAATATCTTTTAGGACCTGAGAATTGTGTTAGATAAGCTCACTTAGTAAAGAAAAGATGCTCTGTGTATTGCAGCTTCATTGTCTGGTTCTATGAATTGTGATTTGATTGATTTCTCATGGTGATAAATAATAAAAAAGATTTGGAGCTCAGGATTATAAAGAATAGTAAACTAATGAAACAATTATTTTATCTTCTCTGGGCTTCAAGAAGACATTTCAGCAATAAGCATATGTGTATTGGATTTTTACACTGAGATTTTTATGAGGCTTAACTACAGTTTCAAAATATCTGTAAGTCCTTTTTAAAAATGTCTTTATTTATGTGTTGTGGAGCTGAGGCTGCAGCTGCTTTTTTCCTTATTATTATTATTAAACTTTGATGTGCTGAATTTGCCAAAAAGGCATTTTAAATCCTATACAGGATCCCTTTATTTAACCAAGGTTTTATAATGCTGCATGTAGGTAAGACAACTGTTAACATATAGAGGGTTGTCTGTTATTTCTGAAATACATTAATGATGTCCACAATCTCTCATCAGAAGTTTATTGATTTTATCATTGTCTGATTCTAGGAAAAAACATGTTGTTACTGTTGCTTTCCCAGAGACTTGGTAGCTGAACTGGCAAATTTAACTTTTTTGGTGTAAGCTTCCCTAGTGGTTTTGGTGGGCTTGTGTGTGCTTAGCTTAAACCATTTTCCTGGCAGTATGTCTTCCTCCTGCTGCAGACAAATGTGCAAAATGCAGAAGCTTGGAAAGGATCTGGCGCACAATTTGGCTTAGAAGAAAACTTCTGTCTTCTGAAAGAAAAATTTTCAAAGGTGTTCCCTCCTTTAGAAAGATGAAACTGAAATTCAAGTTTCTTCACAAAAAACATGGACCATGTTTCAGTGAACCACGAGAACTCCCACATGTGTGCAGAGTGCAAGCTGACAGACTGTTCAGATATTTCTAGTGGCTAATCTGGCAATTTTGTTGCTGCCAGATTAGCTTTTTACTGGCCTCATAAGAAAATTTGTCTTCTCAAAATTAACATGCTCCTGCTCAAAGATGAGCTTTAACTGATCAGCATTTTCTGATCAAAGTATAAAGATTGGGAGAATAGTTCATCCCTGGACATTCTGCTAACAAATTGGTGGTACAGAAGGTAGCAAAGTACCTCCTGGCCACCATCACACATGTGCTTCAGTGAGTGGGAGTGAGTGAAGCATTCTGCATTTGAGAGATATTTAAATAAGTGTGACAGGCAATAATTAGTATCTAGTTGGTTCATAAAATATGCCACATTTTTATCAAGGATGTATAGCATTCAAGACAGGTTTCTGCAAATGCAACAAACTGTGTGCATATTCTGGTTCTTTTTAATGTGGTGTTAAGCAGCAGTGTGGTAAACATAAGGGACTTTTTCCTTCCAGTACATTTTAACAGAAAGTGTGAAGTTGTATCATTCTTTCCTTTTTAATAATGTGCAGTTGACAGATATATAGCTGCTTTGAATGTAATGAATTTAATGTAATGTGCATCTCATCTCTTTTATATAATGTGCAGCCACACACCCTGCCAACACACAGAGTATATTCATTATGTGACTCTACTATATCTGACTGTTTCTCAAAGTGCTCAGCATTTGCCAATTTAAGACTTCCATTTCAGAGGTCCCATAGTTTTGCCAAGCTTACACTGCCGGAGCTGACAGTTTCTGTATCTTAGTTTGTGTCTTAGGTTGAATTATCTTGAATTACCTTTAGCCTTCAAAGTTCTACTCTTCTAAAGATGAGGTTAGAAAAACTGCATTCTTCAGATTTTATTTTAAAAAAATTGGCTACTTTTTCTTTGAAAAGGTCTAGAGATTTTGCTTTGAAAGAAAAAATGTGTGTAATATGGTTTTTGCTTTCTTTTAAAAATATTTTTCTTTCTTCCTTCCTCTCTTTCTTCTGGACTCTCACAGGGTATATGCTTTTGAAGAATATTTTATGCTTTCTCGTGTTAAGCATATTCTATCTCTATGGAAATTTCAAGAAGAAGAGGAAAATGTTCCCAGCATTTTTGTGTCTGGTTTACATTAGTAAGGTCTAAGCTTGTTTTTCCAGGTCACTCCAAACAGCAGTGAGAAGGAAGTTGGTGCAAATACAGGGAAGAGGGAAGCTAAATATTTGATGTAGGAAGACTCTCATGGAGTTTTCAGGTTACATAGACACCAGCAGTGATGGGGAAAACAAATTAGACTTGGAGCTGGATAGCAGGAACAGGAGAGACCCTAGCTGAGGTTTGATTGATTCATTGATTGATTGATTCACAAGCTCTCTTATTCACAGCTCACAACTCATAACTCATGCACCTGTGAGCAAAATGTAGCTGCTGGGGAGAGCTCTTGTTCTTCCTTCTCTGCCATGGCACACGTGTGCTGTGGAGCATGAAAGCCTCAGCAATCCAGCTGCTGCTGCAGCCACTTCAAAAACTGTTTGAGTAAGCTGACACCTTCCAGCTTGGACATTTGGTCTGCACCATTTCTGGGAGTCAGCAGGTTATGACAAGATTGCCAGACAAAGAGCAAGCAAAGATGATGGCTGCAGGAGACAGCAGGCTGCAGGTGACAGTGGCTGCATAAGGACCTTGAGCCCTTTCTGGCTGCTGTGTTGAGCAAACATATTGCCTTTGCTTTGGCCAAACAGCACTGACCCCAGCATATATCAGGGGATGACATAGAGCATAAGCCAAGTGTTAGCCAAAGCAGAGGAGTGCAGTCAGCCACTGCAGCGGGTTGTTCACAGATTTCCAACACTTTTTTGGATAAATCCCTGAGCAACATAGTCTGAATTCAGTGTTGATTCTTCTTTGAGCAGGTTGAAGTACAGGCCTCCTAAATGATCCCTTTCCCCTGGCCAAATCTCTGATAAGAAAGCAGGAGATATGAGAGGCAGAGAAAGGACTGAAACTGGTTGGTCAAAAAAGGTCCTGCTGGGCAAGGAAAAGTGTTCATTTCCTGAGTGCAAATGAAACACGAGTTCCTCAGTGTGTGCTTCAACAGGATCAGCAAACATTTATGTACTGAGCAGGGCAGGTTCCAGTTAAGCACAGCAAGCTTCTAGTAGTCATCAGGTACTGCATGACCTCAGACCTAGGAGTGTAAATTGAATCAAACCATGTGGCCAAGTAATAGCCTTCGTCCACTGTCACAAGTTTCCTTTGACTTTTCTTTTTCCTACTCCCCTCTTCAGTTCACTTAGTGGATAGAAGGAAGATACTTCATCCTGTGGAAAATGGGATATTGATGGAAAGTGCCTTAGCTGAAGGTCAGAAATATATTTCAGAAATGTTGAAAGGAAGTAGTAAATGAGGCAGATCATGCAAGAAGAGAAATTACAGTGTCCTGTTTAAATCAGAATTGCATTTCCTTTCTGTTGGTGACAGCTGGCTGAAAAGTCATGTTTACTTTCCACAAATGTTGATTTTTTTTTTTTTTTATTCTTTTAAGGCTAAAGTTGTTTCAGTTTTAAAGTAAAACCATTTCTACAAAAATCTTTTCTTTGGCCAATCTACAGGTTCTCTCTCTAGTCCTGATGAATGTCAGTTATTCCAATGGCTGCAGGAAGTCCTGTATCACAACATGTATGTGAGTTCTTCTTCCCCACTGTGCTCAGGGTACTTGTTTTCCAAAGCTTCTAAGCCTAGGGAGGAGTCTTGATGAGCTCCTTTGAATCTGAAGACTTCCACTTTCAATTTCCCTGGCTCAGCAGCCAGCAGCCCTTTTGGAAGATTAAGCTGAGTTCCCCCCTCCGACATAATTTTCAGTTTCATAACAGTTTATTCAGTCTGAAATATTTTAAGGAGAACATGCTGGGCTCCATAAACTGTGGTTTTGACAAAGCTCTGTTTTCATTGGCCAGCACTGTTTTGTCTGAAAATTTCCGGACTGCCCTAGCCTTTGCTGTAGAGTTCCTTAAACAAGATGTTTCACAGGTGGTCATGGAGCAAGTGTTCCTCATTCTCTGTATGACTGACTGATGCCCTTGTGGTCCCATTTGCAGAAGTGTTGAAACACACAGCTGTAACTGAAATTAGCAGGAGCATGCTTTGAATACATGGAGGGCTGTATATTTCTGCTAGAATTCTGCTGTGGAAATACTAGAGCAACAAATATTCTGAAAAAGCCCCAGGGGATATAAATTCTGATCTGGAGGCAAAAATTGTTAGGAGTGTACAGTCAGCCAGGAGGCATGCTTTGGAAAAGTGTGAGGAAAAGTTCTTAAATCATTGTTTGTCTATTGGACATTGAATGTGATGGGGATCTTAATGGGAAAGGTGATGTGAGGGTATATAAAGTATCTTCTGCTATAGGTATTAGTACTGAGACTATGAAGAAAACTGGTCCATCTTCACTATGAGCATCTAACTTTGTGTTGGAGCATTTGGTGGAGGTTGGAGACAGGACATCCAGGGGCCTGTTTCTATTTCCTCCACTAAAAAGGGAAGCTCCACTCCCCACAGACCTCATTGAAATTACTTCATGTAACTGTAGAAGGATTGGTAACAGTTCTACCTGTGCTTAAAAAGTGTTTGTCTTGACATTAAGGGAACTTGAAAACAGCCACTTCATCATTCCTGGCACTGCTGGAGAGCAGACCTAGCATTTTTAAAGGAGGAAGAGTAAGGGGAAAAGTTTTGCCAGAGGGCAGCAGATAAGCACTGTCTGGTAGCAAACTGCTGTCTCAGGATTTCTTACCTAGCTTTGTTTGGAGCAGGAAAGTCACAAGGGTGACAGGGATTTGAAAAGCGAATTTAGTCTGTTTTGCAATAAACACTTGTTGACTTTTATTTTCTATCTCCTCACCAGCCCAAGAATGGAACAATAAGAGCAAATTGATTGGGTGGGGTGAAGTACACATCTGATGCAATGGCAAATGGGAGAGGTAACTGAGATGTAGCTGTGTGGAAGGGGCGAGTGAAGATGGGAAAACAGCAAGAAGACTGCTGCTGCTTCCTGTCTTTCCCCCATTGTTCTGTGCAACCTTTCAGTCCTGTGTTAGTCTGGCATTTAATTGCAGATGGTAATTTTTTTGAGAGGAAGTTCATTATGAGTAGTACTTACATTCAATTATCAGTTGCAAATACTAGCCAAAATTCCCAGTGCTCAACCTATAAAATAATACTGATGGTGCTCTGTTGGGCTGCTATATTGGAAGTGAGTCAGGGTTGATGCAAAAAAGCAGAGCGAGCTGATGGGAAATGAGGTTTAATTTGACATTCTTTGTCGGTAAAAAGATGATGATGATGCCTTGGGCTTTTGGGTTTTCTATTCTGCATTAGTGTGTGGCTTTTGTTCAAAGTACTGAGATCCTTTCACAGGGTGAAGAAGACACAACAATCCTACTCCGATTGGAACTCAAGGACACCTTTTCCAAACTNATACTTCCCTACCTCTTAGGCTGACAGAAATAAATCTTCCACCATCAGTGTATGCAATGAGCAATGGAAACACAAGAAGCATGTAGTCTTTTACCTTTTCCATACCTGTTTTCTTTCTTTCTTTACTTGTTCTATCCAGAGCCCCTTTGTCCAGCTTTATTTATCTATGTACTCTCTTGAATTTATCACTACTATACTCAGAACACGGCAAAAAAAAAAAAAAAGGGGGAGGGAGGCGGTGAGAGCCGGGGAGAAAGCAGATAATTTTACTGTCTCCATCAGTTTTGGTTGGATAACTTCGCACAGTCATGATCATCACCACCGCTCCCAGAGCGCTGGAGGCTCGAGCAGCCCGGTCTGTCCCCATCGGAGGGCAGCAGCGCAGCGCACACACACTGGGGCTGCAGCTCCCGCCGCTTCCCATCTCAGCACCGAGCCAGCTGCTCATGAAAGCTCCTCTCCCCTTTAAACACAGGGTATCGCGTCTGACACTGAAACGGAAAATGAGAAAAGCAAAACGAGAAAAACAGAAAGGAAAAGAGAAAAATAAACCCAAAAAAGCTTCTGGAGCACCAGTGCCAGTGAAGTAAGCTTCTCTGCCAGATTCTATGATTAATTATGAGTTAGTTCTATGAATAATCATAGAATTATAGAAGACCCTGAATTTGAAGGGACTTAAAAGGATCATCAAAATCCAACTCCTGGTCCTGCCCAGGACAGCCCCAGGAATCACACCAATACACACAAACATTTTAAGAATTTTGGTCATTATTCTAATTTGATTAGGCCCACCCTGTTATTAATTCTCTCTTCCCTCTATTCACATACCTGAGTCTACACACTCTCAATGTATATATAAACTCAGCCTGGTATGACAAATCATAATTTATTCACCCATAATTTCCCACCATGAATAGATCCTTCTCCAACCTCTGAAAAAATGCTTTGCTTTGTTTTTTTCTGCTAACCAGTCTGAAAAACAAGGGTGGAAAGAAGAATATTTTTCTGTAATTTAGAAGCCAATGCTTTGAAAAATTTTCTATAAATCCATTTCCTCACTTTGATTTAATATCATGGAGGCAAGAATAAAAGGTAGTCCTTGTATTGCCATAAGTATCTTACCTCTTTGAAGGCGTTACTTGAGTGCCCATTGCTATCTTCACACTTCTAGTTTCTTATACACCTCTGATTTTAGCCGAAAACGTCTTTTTTTTGTTAAATTGGGAATAATGCAAACCCCATCCCTTTGATCCTACTCTCTAATTCACAGCTTTAGAGCTGATAAGTTGTTTTAGTCTGCTCAAATATTTGCTTATTTGGAGAGAGTGATTGCTTATATCTATTCATTAGTTCTCTTCACAAAGGAATTGTACTAAAACTGATCCCCTGGGATGCACAAACTCCTGGTCTGTGCAGAAAAACCAGGAAGAATGACAACATTACACACCATTGTGGCTAAACTGTGCCTTACTGCTCAATTTTCTTATCCTAATGGTTATGAATACAGGAGATCACATCAACTTTCTTTAAACACTCAGGGCAAGGTTCTTCTGACTTAATGAAGACATCAGCATCTGCCTCCATGTTTTGAGGTAACTCTCTGTTACCCAGCTGTAGCCCATGGGGAGAAACAAGCACTTCTGTGTCAGTTTGACTTTTACTTATGTAAATGATTCATGGAGGAGGTAAATCATACTGAAAATTACCTTTTTTTTTTATTTGTGACAAAAAGACACTCAAGTTAACACCTCACACAATGTAGCTACCTAAATTTAGAATAAGCAGATAATGGCATATAAAAACAAATGAAAGATAGTCTTCATGGCATGGTTTCTAACTTGGCATTTAAGGGGATAAACAGACCAAGAGCAGCCTGGCTGAAAAGGACTTGGGAATGGTGCTGGGTTAGAGGCTGGACTTGACCCAGCAATGTGCACTTGCAGCCCAGAAAGCCAAACATGTCCTGGTCTGCATCAAAAACAGCAGGGCAAAGGAGGGAATTCTGCCCCTCTGCTCTGCTTTGGTGAGACCCCAGCTGCATCCAGCTCTGGGGACTCAGCACAGGAAGGACATGGACCTGTTGGAGCCAGCCCAGAGGAGGGACACCAAGATGGTTAGAGGGGTGGAGCACCTCTCTTGTAGAGATGAGCAGTACCAGCTGACATTACCCACAGTATTTTATAAAGAGGGGAAGCATGCAAGTACTCTCAACTATTTGTACAATAGTTTATACATAAAAATAATTCATTTGAGTATCTCAATTATTTTTAAACATTGGCCAACTCCACAGGTGCAATTGTTTCTTTCTCTTTCCTTTTCTTTTTAAATACAATTGTATTAATTTATTTTTCCTCCTTCTGGACAAAATAAAAAAACCCAGTCATGCCAGACATGCATGGAAAGTTATAATACTGCTTTACCTTGACTTTGCAGATGAATGGGGACTTTTCTTCTGCTTAGCAAGAAAGATCTAGGTCTCAAGTGCAGCTTGGCAGTATCCTCAGCAGTGGCAGTGTCTGTCTATTTGCACCTGCTACAGAAAGGCAGAACCTTCTCCATAATCCTATTAAAAAATCCTTTTTCCTGCCAAACTGAGACCAGCTGCATTCAACTCAGCTGAGCTGTCATGCATTTATCCAACTCCTTGACAGAGATCTAACTTCCACTACTCACTTACCCAGCAGCAAAAGCTGCCCTGGGAGCAGACACACTGCCTCTGCACAGGCTGTTAGGAATTTCATCTGCACACTCCCTGAACTGGCCATGCTAGTCCAGAAAACTCTTTTAGTGAACTCCTGGGTAGAGAGATATACAAGCACTATGAAAACTGAACATGTTACCAAAGTACTGGAAGCCACAAAATCATGATTCAGATGAAATGCAAGTCATTTTAGTCCTAATACACAATTTATGCTAACTTCACAGAGCTATTTAAGCAGCCTAAACAGTAGCAGAGTCTGTAGGCTTCTGAACCACCATGGGTAAATCTTCATGTCAAATGTTCTGCCAGCACAGACAGTCCCTCACAGCTGAAGGAAAGATTTAGCTGTGCATGTGAGGACAGAGGTTGCAATGGTGAAACTCAGCCTTACTTGAATTCCAAAAGTAATGATACAGATAAGTGCCAAAATCCTGTCTGGTAGCTCCCAAATTTTTGGTAATGGCAATGAGAAAGCTTAATGTTTACTGCTGACTGCTGTGAACCTCACTCTGCTATGCCAACCTGTGTCTGTCCTAGCGCTTTGCTATAGTGCTACGGAACTTCTCTCAGTTGCAGATGGTGAGGGGTTAAGATACTTTTGGTATGTATGAGTTGCTTTATCTTTCAACATTAAAAAACCCTTCCTATAATTTATTCATTCAACCAAAGAAAAATTCAGAAAAATGTTCATTCCAAGGAAATTCACAGACCTCTCAAGCTCCAAATGTTTGTACTGGTACAGCTACCAATAACAAAGAAATTAAGAGAGAATTTTTACACTGTATGGATGAGAAGAAACTCCTATCTGGTAGTAGACACAATTTTTTATCATTTGGAATCATAATTTCTTAAGTAGGTTGCACTTTTTTCTCCCAAAACTGATCTCCGTGTCTTTGAATAGCAAAACATCAGAGGAAGAATGTTTCCCAGCAAAATCTCTTTCATGTAAATTCCAGAAACCCTTTTTACTGTAACTCTTTTCATTATTTTGTTGATATTGGAACCATCACATTCTCACACAGATATAGAATCACATTATTGTTTAGGCTGGAAAAGACCTCTAAGATCATCTGAGTCTAACCATTAACTCAGTCTGCCAACTCCACCACTAAATCATTTGCCTAAGTGTTACATCTACATGTCTTTTAAATACCTCCAGAGGTGGTATTTAAACCATTTCCCTGGGCAGCCTGCTCCAATGCTTGACAACTCTTGCAAAGAGGAAATTTTTAAAATAATTTTAAATATTTAATTTAAACCTCCCCTGGCACAACTTGAAGCATTTTCAACATTTTCTCTAATTATATATCTTGATACCTGGGAGAAGACCTTGCTACAGCCTCCTATCAGGTAGTTGTAAAAAGTAAGAAGTTCTTCCCTGAGCCTCCTTTTCTTCAGACTAAACACCTCAAGCTCCTTAGCTGCTCCTCATCAGATTTTGATGCAGATCCACCACCAGCACTGTGCCCTCCTGTGGCCATGGTCCAACACCTCAATGTCTTTCTTGTTACGAGGGACCCAAAACTGAACACAAGATTTGAGGTGAGACCTCATGAGCACTGCAGAAAAAACCAATGAGGTTTCACAAAGTGCTCACATGGGGCTTTGTGGGACCCCCTTGATCTCATGTATGATAACATGTGCCTTTTTATGCCTTGAAGTTGGATGTCTTGAGAAATAAACACCAAGAATGCAATACAGAGTTCCTCCAAATGTTAACTTTCTACTCCTCTGGCATTTTAGATTATGTATTTTACATTACTTTTCCATATATTTTCCAGTTGAAAATGTAACTAAATACTTCCCTTTTAACAGCTTAGATCACAAGAGAATAAAAAGTATATAGATTTTAGAAATTAAAGGCATCTCCATTTTTCAAATAGTAGGATTGTTTAACTCCTATCAGATGGTTTTCCTTAAGCTCAAAAAATAAAAACTCACCTTTCATAACATTATTGGAAATATTGTAATAAAAATAGCTTTCATAAAATTTTTGTATGGTAGTATTAATTTGTTTGAATTCTTACTAACAGTATGGTTTGGTATCACTTTAACCAATTGCAATCTAGCTTGAATATAAAGCCATACAAATTCTCTCTGTACAGGCACTAAAGATAGACTGGAACCTTCAAAGGATGTTTCTCATCCCAGAATAGCATTATAGGACAGCTGGACTGCCCTCAATGTGACTGTCTTTCACCATTGATCATAGAGTCTGGAGGGCAGACTTAGATGGGAACAGTTAATTGTTTGTAGTGAAACCCAGGTTCTATGAACTCATTCTGTGGTGCAGGAGGAAATAGCACTGGATTATGTCTCCTATTGGAAACCATGTGGGCAATTAATTGCATTACAGCCTTCCAAGTATATTAGTTGCATTAATTACCAGCTATAAGTCGAGCCTTAGACAGGAATTGGGGCATCTGAATCACTGCTTTACCCCAGACCAGGAGGGTACTTTTGAAGCACTGCTCCCACTCACCCTCACCTCCTGCAGTTTGTCTCTCACACTGCAGAGCAGTCCTGGAATACATGAACCAGGCTTCTTCCTGGTGTTACAAACCTGTGTTGCATGCTCCAGGATGACAGGTAAGGCTCTGCAATTGCTCCTGGGCATCCAGGCCTTGAAGACCTAGTGTAAATCAGAGTTCCAAGAATAACAACATCATTGTGCAATGACTTTTAGAAAGGTAAGGATCCAGTGTACTCTGAAACAAAGAGAAGCTAGTAGTGGCTGGAGGGAGCCCCTTAATCATTATATCCTACATCAAACCCCACTAGCTTGGGCCTTCAGCTCTTAGATGTTGAAGCACTTCAACAGCATCACAGGGTGATGCTCCAGTGCCTCCAGTACTCAGTAAAGAAAACAAGGGAAAAAGACAGGAGTATGCAAGGCTTCTACAAAATTTGGCATTCATTTGCATTCTGAAAAAATACAGACTCTTTAAAGATTTCCCTATAGAAAAGCAGCCAGTGCAAATTCAGTGCATTGGTTGGGAACAGAATTAGCTTTACCTAGACCTTTTAAAAATGTCATCTTTAAGTAACACCAGTAAGAGGGCATTCACCTTTCCCTCCTTCAGAGATAAAGCATCACTTAAATGGGCACAAGTTGTCACTCTGAAAATCTTTAGATCACAAGCACAACCCTCCTTTCTTTAACTTCGCAAAACCATAGGCATGCCCAGAGGCAATTTCCAGCAGCCAGAGTTCAACAGGTGCTACTTAGAGCAGTAAACTGGTCTGGCTCTCTCTGGGTTTAAAGAGGGCTGTGTAAAAGACAGCAAAGGCATGTTCCTACAGTAACTACAGACATGCATTCAATTTTCTGCTGCATTCTAAATTTAGTAAATAGCATAGCAGTTATAGATTGTGGTTCTATGTTAAAAACTCCATAGAAATTTGCAAGAAGTCCTGGAAAAAACCACAAGGATATGAGAGCAGTGGAGATGGCCCCAGCTGCAAAAGAAGCTCTCTCAGTCATCAGGGCCCTGCAGGGATTGATTGCAGCCTGGACGGGAAAACACAGAAGCAGCTCAGAAGGTGTTTGTTTCTTTTTAGAAAATAGGCATCAGTAGAGGGCATCAGACGACAAGAAATCCTATAAACCTCAATGAATCCTCGAAGTGCTAAAGGCTCAGCGAGGAGAATAGGAGCTAGAGAGGTACAGATTGGGATTCTGTAACGCAGGTGGGGATCAAAAACAGACCCTGAGAGAAGCAAAATCAGACACATCACTTTTTATGTGCGTGTTCGCTGTAACTGCTGCAGCATGCTAATGCTTTGGTGGGAGGGAGCAGCGAAGGGATCACCTAGGTGCTAGAACTTGCCTCAGAGGTACTCCACTAGCAATCCAACCTGAGCATTGTAATTGATATCACCAACTCACCACATCTCCCTTCTCTCATAAGATACAAAAATGCAGGAAAATCTCTGTTAGTAAAGCAAGATTGCTGTACCAAAACACTCAGTACAAGAGGACTCATATAAGGAAAAAATCAAGAAAGTAAGCATTAGCCAGCATATAACCTTAACTTGTCCCTTTGAGCAATGGCTAGGAAACAGGCAGCACTCAGAAGTGAAGCTGAATGACTCATTTTCTGGAAAAGAAAATTCAAGCCTCTTACTGGCATTTCCTCTCCACCCTAGAGCTATTTCTCCCAGCTGTGCAGAGACAAGCACCTCACTGCAGCATGCCCTCAGAGTTGCCATGAAGTGAAGCAATTAACTCAATTTCTATTTCTACAACAAAGAACCGCTGCTCCGTAAGTACAGCGATTTTCTGTTTTCCTTGGTGGAAATGAGGAGAGGAACTTGGGAACTGCTATTTATAGTACCTTTCACGGGAGTGTCTCAGACTTGAAGGAAATAATTCCCATCCCTTCAGAGACCGGTGGTTAGCCAGAAAGAATTTTAGCTGCGTCCGTGGCGTTTCCCAGCCCTGTGTGCGTGTCCGAGCTGTGCAAACAGCAGGGGGAAGTGCAGCTTGAGACTCCATGACAAGCCAGAACATCCAGCTGCTTGGAAGCTCTGGCACCACATGCTTTTCCTGTGGTGAGCTGTGGGACATGCAGCCAGGGCACATTTCGTGATTGCATTCAGGAGTGCTGAGCAGTAGCAGCAGCCCTCATGCTGAAACAATTTGGAATCGTTTTAAGTCACCAGTCCATCAGCTGCCTGCTTTGAACATGACAAGGTACTTTATTCCTCTCTCACTATGTTGGGAAATACACAGGAAAATGTTAATGCCTATTACGGAATTTTTTTTTTCTTCCTTCCGTAGATAAAAATATCTCAAGGAAGTTTTTAAATATATTTTTCCCTTTAAAACAACATTATTCTTGTACAAGACTATGTACAAAGTAAGAGTGGGAATCTATGTGTTTACAAGTCTGGGTTTTCTTTTATCTGTATCAAGTCTACAAAATAGTAATTTTTAAAAGAAATTTTCACAGAATGAACAGTACTGAATTGAATGGTATTAACTGTATGAATTTTCATCAAGTGATGCCAAATGCATACTGTTTTCAAGAAGAGTGTGTACGAGTACGTACAAAAACATGAATATTTTCTCTTATGGGATTTTAGTATCTTGTAATTATTTTGCTGGAAAAGTAAAGACTGACGATAAACTTTGAATCAAAACAAAAAAGCATTGAGAAAATAGTTTTATTTCCAAGCGATTCCCCATAGGATTATTAAAACAGATGAAGAAAGAGACAAAAACTAAATTAATTTGGGGGAGGGATTAACAATGAGAGAGGGAGGAAAGAGTTTTTCTTTAAGCCTGTCCTGTGGTGACTTTATGATGCTTGTATCCCCAGTCATGTGTTCTGTTCATGCTGGATGTTAAGTTCTGCATCTTTAGGACTGGTTCTGAGAGAAAGCAGGGGAAGAAGCAGCCACAGTTTGTGTTCAGAAACAGCGCTCACTCCCCACATGCTTCTCGGGACTGTGCTGTCTGCAGCAGGAGAGAGCTCTCCTTTGCTGTTATTCAGTTAGCTAGCTGAGGCCAGGAAGTTCCCCAGACTGTCTTTTCTCCCTCTTTTCTCCCCCTTTTTTTTCCAAACCTGCTTTGGACTGAAACCCCAGACAAACACAGGGAGCTCACACCTGTGGCCCACCAGGGCTGGGCCTCAGCACTTTGCAGTGCAGGAGGGACTGATGAGAGACTGAGCGAGCCAAGCTGCACCCATGGCAAGGACTTTCCTGGATTTGCCATCTCTTTGAATAGCAAGATGTTTCATTGTTTAATGCTGTTCAATTTCTGTTAAATAAACAGGTTTCTTCCCCACTTTTCTCCAAGGAAATCTTTTCCCGAACCAGTTGCAGGCTGCTTAAATTTGCTTCCTGGAGGGACCCCATTTGGAGGTTTTCTCCCAAATTTGCCCTAAACCAGGACAAAGCTGAATTCAGTTCAGATAGCAGAGGGAACTGCTTGCTTGCATTTTTTCTGCCTGGATTCCCATCACCTATCACTGAGCAAATGGCTTGACAGGGATAATACCAGTCAGTGTAATAAACCAGTAGCTGTTTTCTATATATTGCCTGCTATTTCACAGGCAGCTCCTGGGGGAGCTCAGCCCCGAGCTCCAGGCTCTGCTTTAAATCTGTGTCTCTACTGTGAAACACAGGCAGTTAGTGACAACCAACTGCACAATTAAATCTGATTATTTCCAACTCCCTCTTATTTCAAATGTCTTGGAGGCCCATAGGACGCAAATGTTAGAGATTGCTGAGGTGTTCTCTTGTATATTTTCTATAACTACTTAGGAAAGGCACAAACTCACGTGCAGGAAACTGAGTCTTTCTAGACAGCAATGCTGCATCAGCTCTCGTGCTTGTGAGCAAATGTTTGGATGCCAGTTTTGATGCTAAGCATAGGAATTTAATATTTCCCATTGAAGCTTGTAGTGTTGATGGATAAAATGTGAGAACTATCAATAGTAACTAAATTGCTTAATACATCATTTCTGGAAAACAAAAATAAATATGAAACAAACATAATTCATAAAATTGACATGCTTGGGACAGTTCAGCCAGGCAAGGGATAAATTTCTTAGAAGTCTATTTTAAAGCTTTAGAACAAAGCTCACTTGGCCCCTACTTTAAAGCTTTAAAATAGTTTATCTCACTGTCCTGAAAATGAAAGGAAAAGCCCCAGAGAAACCTCTTTACTCTCAGAGTTAAATAACAAGAGGTCATGGATTCTTCCAAGAAATTATAATTGTTGGAAAAAGATAACTAGAATTTCTACCTCTAACTAAAAATACCTCTTATAAGACTGAAAGGAAATGTAGCACATTATGTGAAAAAGAACAATGCTGCAACTGTTCACGATTATAGAAAAATATTGAGAACTGGATTATAAAGCACGTTTTTTTTTCCTTTCTCAACAGAAAGTATTTTTTATATAGATGATTCATGTAGGAAAATAGAATCATTTTGCCATTTTGAGATAAACTTCTTTACACAAACAGAAAAATCCCTCTAATAACTTAAGGGCTAGCAATAAAAATAACATTAATGCCTTTACTCTTCTTCATTTAGAGTCTGATCTGAGGTACACTGGAGTAAATAAAGCAGAATGTTAATGGGCTTTGAGTAAGTTTTTAATCTATTTCTTTTTTTACATTTACTACTAGGAAAATGTAACTATGACAAAGTACTCTTGGTTTTGCAGGATCTGAATGCTCAAAATGCAGAAATGATTTGGCAACTAACATCTCGTTGGTAAGAAAAAAATCATGAGTTACGTTATATCATACTTAGATCTAAAGTGAGTGAAACTTAATAATGATGTAATACTGTGTTATAAAAGAGTAGCATTGTTTATCTCACCATGTGATTTTTCTTGTTTGTTTTTCTTGTTACTAACTTTTGCACAACCCAAAGATCCCAGTCTAGGCAAAAGCAATGTCAGAGGAAGTTGACCCCATTCGCAGCTTCCCAGAACAATTCTTTATAAACATCCAAAGCCATGAAGCAAAATCACTTGTATGCCATCTGCTCTGTGTAAATTTCCATGTGAGACCACTCACAGGAAACTTGGAAACAATCACAAGAGGAGATTTTGAAGTTATGGTCGTGAAATTTTGCTCTTCATTACATCAGTTTGGGTAAATGATAGACACTTAGCACACCCTCTGTGTCTGGTCTGCAGCCAAGCTCACGTCGGAGGGTCTCTGGCCACATGCAGGGGGAGTGATGAATGGCCAGGTCAATGGCTTCTTTCCCTCTTCTGTGTTTCAGGTCACCCCTGGTTACACCCCTGATTTTTGGTCTGCTTCTCCTAGCACCACTCATACAGCCTTCCAGCATCACACAGCCAAACTTTGTCCTGTTGCTGGCTGATGATCTCGGCATTGGGGATGTAGGTTGCTATGGGAATGATACTATCAGGTAAGGAAACTGACCTTAAAAGGGTGAACAGAGCTGGTGTGATATTTAATATAAACCTGAAATCATCTGCCTAGGATTATGTCATAGCCTGGAGGGCATTCCCAGGGCCAACTCTGCTGTGTGATATTTAATGTAAACTTGAAATCATCTGCCTAGGATTATCTCATAGCCTGGAGGGCATTCCCAGGGCCAGCTCTGCTGTGTGGTGCTGCTTTACTATGGGAATATGACGATCATTTTTGTGTATTCCTCAACTGCCTAACACTTAAAAAACAGCTATACCCAAAGATAGAAATAATATCCCCTCTTTCAACACACAGACATCATTACGTCATTTTAACTTTGTTACTGTTCTTTCCCAGTCTCAAATCAAAATACAGTTAAATTATTTCAATGAGCAATGTTACAGGGATATATTTCTCTTTTCAGCCTCAAGGACAGAATTTGCCTTCTCTTTCAAAATTGTTCCACGGTATTGCCTGCTGGCTTGTAATGTGTTTGAACAAGACCAGATTTGCTACAATCCTCCCCCTCATCCAGCAAAGTTCTGGGAATCTTACCCTGAAAGGTTTCAATCAGCAATTCCTGAAAGGCAGCTGGTGATCATAGGTAACTGGTAGGATTCTGCAAAGCCAGGCCTCCACAACATCATCCCCAAGGCATGGATTTTCTTTTAACACATTCGGGATGCACTAGCAGGGTGACTAAATATCTGGGCTGTCTTAACAACTGGTTCCCTGCAGTGCTAAGAATGGCAGGATTTGGAAACAGCAGTTTGGGAAGAGACCTAGTGCTGCTTTGAGGAGGAATGTTTATCAGCTAATTGAGATGGCAATTTTGCTGAAGGCTAAAGCTACACCAACTGCTTTGCCAAGTTATCCCCGACGGCACCTCTGGCGAAAGGATGTAGAGAATAAGAAATCTTGTTGCAGACGTTCCCTGGCAGCGTGTCTTTGATGGAGGAATCCTTAACACTACGAGTACAAAGCAATAAAATATCCAGGATCTTTCAAAATCCCACTGAAGGTTTTGCCTACTTGTGAACACCATTAAACTGATAAATGCAAAATCAAAATTGTGAAATTGAAGCTCAACCTAATTTAAAATAGAAGTTGGCACACCTTGAGTTGGAAGAGGGGGATATTTAGCCTGAAATGTAAATATTTATATTGTCTTTAACTAGTGTGGTTGGCAAGCTTGTTTTTGTTGATTGCTAGTTGCCTGCAAAATACGATCTTCTCACCTACTTACTCACAGTGTGGTTTAATTTATGTTGCCATGAGAGGATTGCCACTACAGTGTGCAGGATTTCCTTCCACTTTTCTCCTTTTCCCTTCACTACAAATGTCATGAGAAGTACCTTGTTAGCTTCCTTATCTGTACTGTAAGTCATGTAACATCTTGTCTAGCCAAGCACTGTCACTCTGTGGCAGTGGCAGTTAAATTACCATTACACTGATACACTGAGGCTGATACACGGCTCTTTAAGAAGCTAGTAGGCTTTAAGAAGCAAGGGTAGCTCTAGAGGGATTACAGATCTTTGCTGTGAGGGTGGTGAGGCACTGGAACATGATGTCCAGAGAAGCAACTTCATCTACTAGAAAGTGTTCCTGCCCATAACAGGGGTTTGGGGTCCTTCCAGCCCAAACCATTCTACAATTCTATGATTTCTGCAAGACTCTTCATAGGACATGGGAAAAAGGGGAAAGAATTAAAAAAAAAAAAAAATGGTTGTCTTGAAATTAATCCAGATACTGATTTTAAATGAAGAAAGAAAAAGAGAAATATTTCCAAATATTTCCCCATCACTTGAGAAAAATTAAAATAAATTACAAAAATATTCCCTGGCCATCTTCAAATAGAAGAAATTTTCAAAAGTAAAGGTAAGTGTATAATTTCTTACTCTCTTGAAAGACTCTCTGGATGATACCTGGTGGCTTTGGTTGCATTTTTAGGACCCCGAACATTGATCGCCTGGCAAAGGAAGGAGTGAAGCTGACCCAACACATCGCTGCAGCTCCGCTTTGCACCCCCAGCAGAGCAGCTTTCCTCACTGGCAGATATCCCCTTCGATCAGGTTTGCCTTGCAAAGCCACACACCCTTACCCCCTGCTTTATTGCTGGAGGGAACTGTGGGCACAGAAGAAATGAAGGTGTGCAAATAGGGGTGTCACAGACACTCCGTCCCTCACTGAGACACACGAGGTGTCAGACAGGCTAAGTACCTTTGAGGTGGCTTCTGGATTTGTTGGGTATTTGTGGACTGATCTGGGGAGAAGCAGAGCAGAGAAGAACTGTCTCTGCAGAGCAGCCTGGTCTCCTGCAATGCACAATTTTGGTTATGTTTTGCTGCTCTGTGGTACAGACTGCAGACAGAATGGAGTTAGAGCAAACTGTTGCATTTTAAAAAGTCATTACACAAAACATGAAGAATAGTAACAACACACTTACAAAGCACTAGTTAAATTAATTTCTGTCATAGGTGACTCCTCATCCAATGTCAGAAGCTGCTCAGCCTGGCAGGGAGCAGAGTAGGCTTGTGTATATGTGTGTCCATCCCTTCCAGTCAAGGTGCAGAACAAGTCATTCACAGGAAAGCTTCTTTATGTATCTGTCAGAATTAATCTGTCCTAGGAGATAACAGCCTGACAAGCAATATTATTTTTCCCAGTTGTGTTTTTGCACTGCATCCCTGAGATGAAGAGGCATGAAAAACAAATAGCTCTACATGTTTCTAACAGAAACCCTCAAATGCTTGTTCTATTGTAAATAATCTTCAGAGCCCTCATTCCTGAGGCATTTTGAAGCTGATATGTCATCCTACTTTTATCATAACAGCTCCCACTAAGACAGGTAGTTTGAAAAGACACAAGGGCTTGTACAGACCTTTTCCCACTGTAACAACAGGGCCAGAGATGTTCAAAGCTACAATGACAGATTGAACTTCACATAGTGCTATATGATGGGGTTATGTCAGGATAAAATATTAAATAGGGTGTAAACCTGCAGGTGAAGAGAAGTCAGCTACTCTGTGGGGCTCAGAGATCAGATACCAGTCATGCCATTGTGCAAGGAAACCCTGAGTACCCTGGCAGCCCTCAGTGAGCTGAAGTCTGAGACTGACATGGGGCTGAAATCTCCCCATGCTCCTCCCTGCCCTCAATTCACACTAAGCAAGTGCATTTCACACAGCCTAGGTGCTACTGTGACATATAAAATCTCCTATACACCCGTGTCATTCCAAATGGAATGAAGTTAAAGAAAAAAAGTCCTCATATGAGATACAAAGAAGGAAGAATAGGTACTTAAGAGTCTTAACTCTTAATCTTGTCCAGCTCTTAGATTCATTTTCCCAAAAAACAGCATTAGGACAAATGTTTAACATTTCAATGAAATAAAGAAACAAAAACATATGTTGGATAAAAGTACTCAACCCTTTATACTTACTCAGGTTGTTTTTTATTGGATTTTTAGGGATGGATGCTGTAAATGAATACCGTGTTATTTTTTGGAATGCCGGCTCAGGAGGGCTTCCTCCAAACGAAACCACTTTTGCCAAAATACTGCAGCACCAAGGCTACAGCACAGGACTGATAGGTATGGGGCCACTCCTCTCCTAAAAACGCTCTTGAATGTGTTTCACCTGCACAACTTTCACTCAAATTATTTGTTTTAGTTTATAACTGCTCATACTTCAGCTGTAATATTTTTATTTCCTGATTAGGAATAATATGCAAAAAGAAACTCTGACCAAAAAGTATCTCTCTTAAAAGAAGCATATGATAAAGAGGGCAATTTTTACCATTGACCCACTTTCAAGCACAGCTGTGGTTGTTAAAACACATAACAGAAAATGTTATTAATTCTTGAATATTTTTATACCAGGTATGAGATACTTATTCCAATACTATTTCAGTAAAAAAAACAGTAAAAATATGAGTGCCATTTAAATATGAATATTTTACACAATTCAGTGCAGATTCACACAAAAAGGAACAGCTGTTACTTGAAACATTAGAGACAGTTAACAGTGTCACAAGATTGGGTCTTTCAGAAACAGAAACAAAGCAATTATTTCTTTCTTCAGTCACAGAATGCCACTGTAGCTCACCAAGATTTCAGTACAGCCCGAAAACTCTGCTTTCTTCAGCATCAATGTGAATTTTATTTTACTTTATATTTTATAGCGCTATATTTTCAGTACAGTTTTAACTTTTGGTCATGATCTTGTTTCAAACAATTATTTACCTTAAATGAGTCACCTAGTTTCACATGCTGATAAAGCGCAAACATTCCTGGCTGCTTTTTCAGCTATTTGCCCTATCTCATCTGAGCATGTAAAATGTCAAAATCCAGAATCTGTATCTGGCACATAAAAATATTAGCTGCACAAACCAACTGAATTTATTAATAAAACTTCCTGCAGAAGTAGATTTATACTCATTCAGCAGAATAAATCTAAATCACACAGGACAAAAGCTAAGAGAAACTTTCCTAGCAATTTAAATTCTGCATTACTGAAGCTCCATCTCCTGTTATTCTAGTAGCAATATTATTTCAGTTGTTTTAATCAGCTCATAAAACAGACTGTGCATGCTTCATCTTGGTTTCAGCATGTTATCACTAGCAAAACAATCAGATTTGTCTCCACTCTCCCCAGGGAGTTGCCCTGCAGCTGAGTTGTGCTACTTGCCTGGGAGAAGCAAAATGAGGAGGTATTTTCCCTGTGGGCATATCAGCTAAAATCACACTACAGACGCCAAAAGCATCACTTAGATTAACTGGATTGACAGATCCTGATTAATTGCACCATGGGGGATGATGGAAAACCCCAATGATACATGACAAACAAAATACCACAAGAATTTTACATTCAAGTCATGAAGCAAAAAATCTTAACACAACATCTACCCATGTCACCACAGCTGGATGAGCACTAAGTAGTCTCACCTGAATTGTTTGTAATTGTTTTGCCCTGAGCACAACCAGTTTAATTGCAAAGTTAAATCCTATTATTAATCTGCAGCTTGAGGTGATAATGAGATTTTTTTGGGAAATGCTTTGAAGGTTCTTTGTAGTCAGAAAAGCAATGCTGTATAACTAATGCCCTCGGAGATTAATTTATCTTAATTATACACTTTGTTTAGCTTCTGGAGATTTGATTCTTTTCTATCATGTCAGAAACCTTGATCGACCTCAGCTGGAGATTTAGGTGCATCTGAACTCCAAGAATATCATGTCAGAAACCTTGATCGACCTCAGCTGGAGATTTAGGTGCATCTGAACTCCAAGAATACTTTAGCTGCACATGTATTTATGACCAACACATCTATGTATTGATTACAAACCTGTTTAATTCTACAGCTAGCTCTAAATATGTCAGGAGTTAAACTTAGTAGAGATTTTAGCTGAAAGTGATTCATCCACCTAGCCTAGAACTTCTATTCATTCTTTATATTTACAGCCGAGAAGCAGCAACTTTTTCTCTTCTGGGACAGTTTTTCTGCTTCTATTGCAATGCCCTGCAATTCTATTGAAACCTGCTCTGGCATGGCTGCTGTTACACATACTGATAACATAGTGAACCATTTCTTGAGGATAACATCATCTTGGAAGTGCACAGTTCCTCTCTCTACAATAAGAATTAGTTTCAAATCATTTTAGTGTAAAATTTTTAATGTCCATTTTGATCTGACATCCAAGATCTGCATAAAATGCAATTAAACCTCTGATGAATAGTAGATATTTTTCACTCAGTTGAGACATTCTCAAACCTCAGTGTTTGAACCAAACAAGCCAGCTTGCTATGTCACCATGTAAGTGCCTAACCAGTCTATTTGAATAGACTGGAGGGGAAGCAAAAGTATGGGTTTGATGTGCCATTCAAGACAGTAGTTGGTATGTTCATAATGAAGAACAAAGTATGTTGCAAAAGGTCAAGAGATGGTCCTTCTGGTACATGAAGACTTCAGTATTTAAAAGAAGTAGGCTTTAACTTTTAAAAATCTTATTAAATACAAATATATGGCAAAAATACTGCAAAACAAAGTCTTTTATTCTTTTATTCAGTATATGGAGATATAATGATTATCAAAGTTACTTACAAATGTACAGCTTCATGAGAAATCCTGATCTCCTGACCTCAAATTTTTCTGGATTCAATGTTTTTTCTGGCAAACAGTTACATGAGCTGCCAGTTTGACTACTCTATCCCTATCTCCCCTTATCAATGTGTCACCAAAACAGAGTGTTGCCATAGTCCTGACATCAAGGACTTCAAATCTTCCCAGGAACAAGTCTGCGTAGCACTTTGAGGGTAAGGGGACAACAAAACAAGTTTATTTTTTCCCTATGCTTACAAAAGAACAACTTCCTCCTATTTGCTACTTAATAGGTTGCCAGGAAAGCCATACATTTTTGCTCAGTTTGGAATTTTTCTCAATTCCTAGGTGCTTTTATATGCTTTTTTAAAAATGTTTGATCAAAACTACAGGGCATGAATATACATACAGAACACAAATAAATGTGCTGAAAAATTATAAATTGTAGAGGTTTACTTCAGTCAATCCCATTATATAGCTACGTACTTGCTATATTTCTGTGTAGGATGAATAAGTTATCATAAGCAGAAAACAAACAACCACTTTTTGAGAAATGTTTTGTGTAAGGAAAAGTCCATTCTTTTAAAATATTATCTCTTTATATTTTAATAACCTCTATTTTCAGGGAAGTGGCACCAAGGTGTTAACTGTGAATCCCGCAATGACCATTGCCATCACCCTTTAAAACATGGATTTGACTATTTCTATGGGATGCCTTTTACACTAATAAGTGACTGTCAGCCAGCAGAAACACCAGAGATGGACAGAGCCTTTAGAAGGAAACTCTGGTTTTCCACTCAAGTGATTGGCCTCGTTACACTCACTGCTGTTCTTGGAAGGCTGACCGGCTTGATTTCAGTCCACTGGAAAACACTGACCTGCCTTGCTGGGTTTAGTCTCCTGTTCTTCATATCCTGGTTCTCAAGTTATGGATTTGTACGCTACTGGAACTGCATTATGATGAGAAACCATGGAATTACTGAGCAGCCAATGGTGACAGACAGAACTACGTCCCTTATCTTGAAAGAGTCCATTTCATTTATTGAAAGGTGAAGTGGACATCCTGTGACCACAAATTTTCTGGTTCTTGTACACTTTGCAACTTGTAAACAGGACTTTCCTGTTTCATGTCTTCAAAAGTTTTTATAATTTTTACAGTATTATGCAGGATTATAACTATTGTTGTTTTTATTAATTTTAAATAATATAAATAGTTGTATCATGTAATTCAAAAGAAAAAAAAAGCTGCTGCTTAAGGATGCCCCTTATTCCTAGCTTCACTAAAGCTGGTAACACTTCTCAATTTCCATGGGTTGTGTTGCATATTTCTAGGCTATATTTAGAAATATGCATACTTATAAATGAGACCAACATTGCAGCTGGTGATGTCAGAAATGAGTGTGTGGGCCAGGGAAAGAGAAGCAGAGCTGTGATGTAACCTTATCATGTGGCTGCTAAGTGGGCAACAGCTGGCAGGAGATGAACCTGCTGCCTTCACTTCAGTAGCAGAGTGGGGCTCTGCAATAGCAGAAAGTGGATCTTCAGTCTGGAAGTTTCCTATCTATGATTCAGGGTAGAAAAAGGATAATTTTATATAGGCCCAAAATTGTTCTATGAGATCCTAATCACTGGGTTATATCTTACAAAGTAAGGTGTTTCTGACAGGACTGTTGAAATATCTATACAAAAGTAACACCATTTTTCTCTACAACAGATCTGCCTCCTTAATAACACACTGTTGGTTTCTGTTTTGTAGAAATAAGAACAGACCATTCCTCCTCTTTCTTTCCTTTTTGCATTCCCACACCCCTCTTCTCACCACGGAGAAGTTTCTTGGGAGGAGCAGACATGGTTTATATGGAGACAATGTAGAGGAGATGGACTGGATGGTGGGTAAGTCAGCATAGTATCTAACAATGTCTCCAGCTATCTAATACCTAGGTCTAAATAATTATTTTAATATTAAAAGAACAAGGAAGCTTATTAAAAACATTCACAAAAGAATCATAAGCATTTAATGAACATCTGTCAATCTTGTGTGTGCACTGTTGATTTATAGTGTTGGTTTTTTACTTTCTCCAGTCTTGGGCCAAATGTTCACTTTTTTTTTTGGTCAAGTGTTTACCAGTTTTAACAATGTCCCCTTAGCTCCAGTCAAGAAGCTCTCCTGTCGTTCTTACTAAATATGTGATAATTATTTTATTTTCTATGATCAGTAAAGACCAGGTCATTTCAGCCTCTTATGGTCATTTCTAAGTAGGACATTTCAGAAGGTGATAAAATCAATAAGCAAATTAATTTCAGATGAAAACAGCAGGTTGTTTATTTGTGACTGCTGCATTAAGGAAAATACTGAATATTTTTCAGCCACAATCATAAATGCAGAAATGTTCATCAGTTTCACCTGGTATACCCTCCATGATAAGATTCATGTTATTTTTCAGCCTGTTTTTCTTGAAGGGAAAGAGAATTATTTATCATTCAGTCATGATGGACAAAAAGTACCCACATTTGCAAAAAAGAGAAAAGTCAGGTACACACGCATGAAGAATTTGGTTTCAAACCTAACTGCCAAACATTTACACACCACAAATATAATTAAGAATGTCAGAAACAGTTCAAGAATGACTTTTAAATTTAGAGGAACTTTGTTATTAATGCATGTTATATCCATGCAGTAATGTAATGCAAATCCTAACTGTTGTCTAGACAATATAAGGGTAGCCTTATCTTTTTCTGTATTTTTCATGATGGACATCACTAATGCAGACACTACATTTTGGGGGCCTTAAATTATAATTTCTTTCCATATTTTTACAGTACATGGTAATTTGACAATACAGGCTTCTTGTCTGGGACGGTGAATACCAACAATAAACTGCAATACATCAAAAATTTTCTTTTAGAGATAATGAAATCATAACTGCAAATCTCAGTCTTACAAAATATTAATAAATGAGAGGCCTTACTGGTAAATTTTTGCAAGTCAGAGGTTAAAATTTATGTAGTATGAGGGATATTTCTGCTTTTTAATGCACTCTTGAATTTACAGGCCAGGTTCTAGATGCTATTGACAAGGAAGGCTTGAAACATAATACACTAGTTTACTTTGCCTCTGATCATGGTGGATGGCTGGAAAGACAAGAAGGCAAACGGCAGCTGGGTGGCTGGAATGGAATATACAAAGGTAAGATCTGTCAGGGACAGTGACAACCCAGCAACACCTAGTGAAAAACTTAGGACACCCCTAAGGCTTAAGTAAGATTGTACACTCAAGGAGTACCATTGGTGTATTACCAAGAAGCAATTATGTCTTGTTCTAATTAGGCATGTAACAATGTAGTAAATTCTAACCTGGGCAGGTGTCCTTTATAAGCAGGAATTCTCAGATTGTCGGGGTCTGGCCTACTGAACACACTTTCATTAATGCTCAGTAGGAGCTTAGCAGCAAAAATGAAAGAGTAAAGAGAGCTCACCAAGGTAACATGATAATACAAAAAAATTTGTACAAAAATTCTCTTTATTTTAAATCAAAAATTTTTTTTTTTGTTTTATTTAACGAAAGGTGGAAAAGCTATGGGAGGCTGGGAAGGAGGAATCCGTGTCCCAGGAATATTTAGATGGCCAGGAGTGTTACCTGCAGGCAGAGTTATTGATGAACCTACAAGCCTTATGGATATTTATCCTACAGTAGTTCATTTGGCTGGAGGAGCAGTGCCTCAGGACAGGTACAAACAAAAGCACCTTTATTTTCCCTTCTTTCCCTAAGCAACAGAAAATCTACTTGGAAACACATTCTAAGAGTCTGATGTTTTCTTTTCCAGTCCTGCTGCTTTTCTAAACACATCAATGTCTATGAGCCCAGTTACCTCTTCTCTACCTTTGAGATTTAGCCCCTAGCTGCCATCTTCTTCAATCCTCTTTCTTGTCCAGAGGTGCCAGTTCCAGCGAGAGGAAGCACAGTGCTGTGCAGCTCACCTCAGCCCTGTGGTCTGTTTTTCGTGCTAGGGTGATGGATGGCCGGGACCTGCTGCCCCTGCTGCGAGGCGCGGCGGCGCACTCGGAGCACGAGTTCCTGTTCCATTACTGCGGCGCTCACTTACACGCTGCGCGGTGGCACCAGAAGGACAGTGAGTACAGAGCTGCTTCCCAAAGAATTCTATCCAGTCTACAGGAGGGCGCGTTGTTCCGACACAGTTTTTATTCTGGGATAAATTTTTCTTTCCATTTTTTTCTTTCCAAGTAGTTCAGGTGGTAAAGAACTCAATAGTACTGCCTGTATTGTAGAGCACCAGGAGAATTTACAGTGCTACATTAACTAATAAGTGCAGAGCTCAAGTGCATCCAGAAATGAACTCTAGAAAAACATTCAGTCTTCCTTGTGATAACTGATATTGTTATAACCAGCTTTCTGTGATTATTTCTTTCCTGCCAGCTGGAGCTGTTTGGAAGGTTCATTATGTGACACCCATCTTCAGCCCTCCTGGAGCTGGGGCTTGTTATGACAGAGGATTTTGCCCATGCTTTGGGGAAGGAGTGACCCATCATGAGCCTCCATTGCTGTTTGAGCTCTCACAAGACCCTTCTGAAGCCAGACCTCTCTCAGCTGACACAGAGCCCCTCTTTGACACTGTCATAAGGAAGGTGGGCAGAGCCATAGAGGAGCATCGCAGGACGCTGACTCCGGTGCCACAGCAGCTCTCTGTGTCCAACGTGGTGTGGAAGCCGTGGCTGCAGCCGTGCTGTGGGACGTTCCCGTTCTGCTGGTGTGATCAGGAAGGTGACAGCACACAGATTTTCTGAGATGCAGGTCTAATGACACGTCCTGTAGCACTGAGTACGCTGCTGACAAAGATATCAGATAATAATTGAGTTTTTTCTTCTCCTGGATGAAAATAAAGAAAAAGGAAAGGAATGTCAATCAGAAGTTTTCCCCTTCATTCTTTGCCACTAGCCAAAGGTTTAAGGAAATCGTGGTTTTGCAGACTTGAGTATAAGAGAAAACTGTAGAGGTGTATTCCAAATATCTGACTAATTTATGCCTGCTCAAGGAATTCAGTTGAAAAATTCTGCAGAGACAAGTGTACAGTGCTGAGCAGCCAGCAGTAAGAAATAAAACTCCAAATGTTTGCAGTCATGCCTCCATAGTCCACAAATTGCAGTTGTATCCTATTTAAATATAGTAGTTGTAGTCATTACTTCATTTACTCCTCTGTTATCTCTGTTGAGATGCTGCTCCTCCTGAGGCAGAGGAAATCTAATATAGTGAGGGATGGTCCTCAAGTTGAGAACCTGTGATCTGAGCTTTATCAGGGTAAAAAAAACCTATATCACAGACAATATGAGGTATAAAATATTGATGTGCAGTATACCTCTGCAACAGTTATATAAGTGAGAGAAACATTCTGCCCATCAAAAGAGGTCCTGCCACATACTGATTTGGCAAAATATTTTTATTGCATATAAGATACTAACAAAAATGTTTTAAAGTAATAATTGGCACTGTTTTAATGTCAGTTGTAGAAAAATAACATTTGAGAGTCATATTGGCATAAAAATGTTTGGTGGCAATATATATATTTTTGCAAGCTACAGCTTGTATAAAGTGATCTAAAAAAAACCAAACTCAAACCAACAGAACAAATACCTTCATACTTTCTAAGAAGACATGACTTTGCACTGCATTTTACAAAGAAATTACATAGATTTTAGGGCTTTGAACTATATTAATGGCTGTATTTTTGTAGTAGTATATGAAATATGAATAAATAATAAGAATCCTGTTAGAACTCTAGAAAAATTTCTTTTTGAATTTAGTAAATGGAAAAAGGTTTTTGTAGTTTGTTGTTTTGCACCCCCTAGCCTTTGAATATCTCTGGAAGCAGTTTACTTGCTTGGCCAATTTAGTAGGTTAACACTTGTCTTTTTAAGTCTTAGGATTTTTTTTCCCCGATGTCTGAGATAGAAGTGATTTTATGAAATTTTATATGTGACATTTCAGTATTTATGTTCACTACTCTATGTTCACTCAGAAATCTTGTCAAAGGGAGAAGGAGCTACATGAATGAATGAAGCCAGTGTTTGCTTTTAGTACTCAGGTATGTAAAAAGCCAGAAAGAAAACAGCTGTATAAAACACACAGTGACTCAAAAGAAAAAGATTTTGCTGGTACAGAATTTTCCTGTTTACAGCAGGGAGTAAAGAGCACCTCTCTGTGCTCAGAGGCAGTGAAAAACTGGTTAGCTGAAGAGGAGGGAATACTGCTTGGCTCTAGCTGCAGTGATAAAAATAATCTCCCTTCTGCTTTGATGTTATTTATTTACTTTACCTTTTTTTTGTTAGGAGAAGTGTTGGTTTAAAATTTAATTTTGTGGAAGAGAATAAGTAATCATGGCTGTTAACTCTGTGTTAGATCACCAATGTGGTGATAAGAAGCAGAATGTGAGGTCTTTGCTTACAGATAGAGTTTTGCTAGCAAGGAGAAATGTGAATGTGGGGGATTTATTTTTTTTTGAGGGGGGTGGAGGGCAGGTGAGGGTGGTAGGGACAGTGTCGTTTGTTTCAGTTTGCATTTCTAAGTCAAGCCAGCAGCAGCATGGACCCATCTTCAGTAGTGAACACATGATGAGAAAGATGTAAATAGTCAAAAAAAAGTTTAGACATAATTTGGATGAAAGCCAGTGAAAGTTCATACTTGTGTTATTGGCAGTTTTAAAAGATTTGCTGTTCCCACAGCATGATGTAATTTTTGAGAAATACAATTTTTTAAAGTCTTTGCATCAGAAGCATCACAAGCTGTTAAGAAAAATAAGTATTATAGTCAAATAGATATGCATAAAAGTAGCCCAATGTCACAACATAAAAATAACTGAATATAGTCATAAGTGCACGGAGGTAAAAAAATAAAAAACTGTCTCCAACCCTGGCTATCCCTGCCACTGGATTATATGAATCTGATAGTTTTAGCTGCTTCATCTTTCCATCTCACCAACTCCTATTGACTTCTCTAGAACACAGTCTTACATTCAACAGTTGCTGTATTCAAGTAGCATGGAGAACCAAAATGTCAGCAGATAAGTAAAGCTCCTCCAAGTAAATGCATAAGACCTTCTGAATTGTAAAATACATTACACCAGAGTTAAGATCTGAAAGAAGGGGATGGATAGTAAACACTACAAATAAACACATCTTCAGTATAGGTAGGTATGCCTTTCTAGAAAACAAAATCAAAAGGGAAAAATAGTGTGACAGAAGAAAAGGAGGACAAGCTAGTCCTTTTATCTCATCTGGAAGTCTGGAAAAGCTGTGTGGGAGAAACAAAACCATTTGTAGCATACCCTGTTATTATTTATAGTATCTCTTCTGAAGCACTGAAATGGAGCAGAGTCAGACTTTAAGCAATTTTTGTGAGAATTAACTGGATAGGGAATAGAAGAGGCAGTACCCATGCCGTGCTAGCATTTCAACAATAAGGACTTTGTACTCTGCCTGGAATTCGTGTAAAACATGCATAGCTGTTCCCATTTGATGGCTGTTCCAGTTTACTGGCTGCTGCTGGCAGGGATCCCAGTGTGTCCATGCTGGAGAGAGGGGAAGGGAGAGCAAGAACAGGAGCAAGTTCCTGCCTGCTTTTGCCCACACACCTTTTAGTGAATCAGGACTGCTGAGCACATTCAGGAGCACGAGGGATTTTGGAGCAAGAATAACTGAGAAGAGGGTTTGTTTCCCACATTTTTAAAAGGGGTTGGCCTTTTTTATTAGTCCTGATTATCATTTTATTGTGGCTTACTGGCTTACAGAGGGATTTACTATCTGATGTATTCTTGGATTTCTCTAAGAGTTTGCTGGTTTTTAGAGGCTGCTGTCAGATTTATAAATTATGGTGGGTTTTCTCTTTTAACAGCTAAGGAAACTGGACAAGCCCTAGGGCTCAGTAGTAGGTTCATCACACCCCAGTGCTGCCAGTGAGAGTTCTGCTTTCAGAATGAATCAAACTCTTAACAGAGGAATGTGAATATGCATATTTAAATTGTGGTTCTTTTAGTAAGTGTGGTCATTCTTGTAGTCCTTTAGTAAGAAAAGTGCTCCTAAAATGGCTTGCAGTTAATCAGATAGTGCCACATCCAATAGTATTTAGATATTTTTAATACTACCAGTGCGCCTCGGTTCAAGTTCACAATTTTTCTGAGGTGCTCTTTATAAGTTTGTCTCTAAATACTCATGTGCCTACTAAGATCAGCTGGCTGTGTTGCGAGAACTTGTGAGGAGAAAGTGGAAGACAGCAGAGCTGTTGCAAGAGCTTGGAAAGGTGATCAAGATTCCCTATTTTAGATGTTCAGATCATAGATGTTATCTTGGATGTTCTTTTGCTCCACTACTCAGCTACTTGGTGTAGACTGAAGATTATCATTGAAATAGTTTTGGCTTAATCACATAGAACAAGCTCTTTAAATGTAATGCTGCCTAGCAGTAGCTGGGAAGGCAGAGCTCTGCCTGTTGTTAAAGCACCATGAAGGTATTGCTGTTATAAGTGATGACCAGGGCCATCTGTCACAGATTTTGGCTTTGTTGTCACAGATTAATGGCTTCAGGCACTTGCCTCATCATTGCCCCAGCTCTGTCCTACGGGACCAGAGTTCCCTGGGGCCTCAGGGGAGCTGCATCCAGGCTGTGACAGTGAAACACCACTACACTGACATCTCAAAAAGATTAGAGATCCTAGTAGCAAGTCCATTCCCTCACATTAATGCAGCCTGCTTTTTTGATATGGGGTCCTGGCATCTGCATTCACAGCAAGTTCTTACTTCAAACAGCCGCTGCATTGAGTCAGAGGGACCTTGCTGCCTCCCCATTAGTCTCTGACTCACCCATTGCATATGCAGGGAGGATGAGATTTCAGTACTGCCTTTATCTTGCCAACAGCAAAGGGAAACACCATCGACCCTACAGAAAATTCCATAGCTAACAGTGATCAAGTTTGTTGTTTTTTTTGTTGTTTTGTTGTTGTTTGGGGTTTTGTTCTTTGCTTGGGGGGTTTATTTTTGTTTTGCTTAGGGATTTGTTTGTTTATTTGTTTTGACGGTGGTGGGGTTTGGCTTTTTTTAATTTGCTGAGGGAGTCTCCCATATAGTCTCCACCATAGCCAAACAAGCATCTAGATATTGTCTGGAAAAATCATCGATGGACCTCAAGTTATTACTTTTTTAATACTGTTTTGCTAGTCAGAATAACAGTATCTGAAATTTTTTTGTCTTATGGTTCATCCTCTGAAATGTATAAGGCAGGATTATGCTCTGGTCTGGCTAGTTTAGTATTCCTCAGACATTCAAGGTAAACTGTTATGTACCAAAAAGGCAGAATAAAAAGCTCTCAGAAAATGCTGTATTTTCATTTTTGGAGGAAAAAAACACGTCTTTCATTAGTCAAGATAGAACTTCTCAGTTCTCTGTGTTGACTCTGTTTACAAATGTGTCTTCAGTTGTTATAGTAAGTAAATGTTCTTACTACTGTCAATCTGTCCTTGGTACAGCCAACAGTGCCCTTGTTCTTGTGCTGTTTTGAAATAGAAAGAAGTGTGGAAAAGTAAGGATATTGCATAGATGGAATATTTCCAATTTTTTTTTCTCCCTTCTCAGTGATGGAATGAATGGAATCTCTTAATTCAGCTCACTGTACACCACAAAGCTGAGTATGTGCCAGTCCCCTGTGGAGCCAGTTTACCATGTAGTTCTGCAGGACTGTTTACACAATTCCAGCGCAACATTTTATGTAGATCTCTTAGGCCATTCATGAGGAAAAGGAGTGCATTTCCCAAACCATTCTTTTTCCAAAAGGTATGCTATTTCACCAAGCAGAGAAAATCATTTCCACTCATAAAACTTGCCTTGCAAGATAAAAATAAATATTTAAGAAATGAAAGGATTATTTCTAAAGTCCAAGTTGACTTTATAGAGTTGGCAGGTAGAAAAATTGGCTTGTTAACTTTATAAATGGCATTAAGCTTTGGAGTCCTTTAAGGAAATAATCATAAAGGTATTTATGTTTCCAGTAAACTTCTAGTTTCTAGAAGTTTTTAGTAACAATTCAGATAGAAGCACCTTCTTGAATGTACTAGATGGCATCTAAACCAAAGAAAATACAGCCCCTTTCCTAAGAATAACAGTGACAATATTAGTTTACATGATGGCTTTTATTTGATGTAGTTTCTGTAGTTTATAAGGTCACAGTAAAGGTTAGATTCTTTTCCTTAAAATTTATCTGAGGTTAAGTAAAAAGTGAGATAATAGTTTTACTACATTTGTGAAATGGTGAAAACATTCATTTCAGTGAACACCAACAATTCTGTGCATGTACTGAGTAATGGGCACCTCTAGCACTTTTTTAAAGCCATTAACATTTTGCTTTCTCTCCAAATTCTCACAAGTCTCCTTGGAGTTAGCAGCAGGTAGAAACAAGTCAGCCTTGAAAAACTGCAAGCAAAATCAGCAAAACTTCTGGGTTTCGATTTCTTTTTTTTCCTTTTTCATCAGCATTTCTATGACCAGCTATGTACCTGTCTTGTAACATGGAAAACTATGAAGTTTACCATGGAAAACAATGGTAAGAACGACATTAACGGAGGCTCTTTCCTGGATTTTAGGTGTTGTGCTTTAGAAAACAGATAATTTATTATTAACAGAGATTATAAAGCAGATAATCTCACATTTTCCCTGCTACCACCACCCCAACTCAATGAGGATCTAATAGTAGCTAGTACAGGCTTGGCTCTATTGTTATTTCAAAACCTATTAGCCTACTTTTATAAGACATGGAGGTTTAGGAGTATGTATAGTGTATGATATAGTGTACTTACTATACATTTATCATATTATAGTATCTACTAATGAACTAGCAGCCAGAAGATGTGTTCTAGCATATGTATTTTACTTCAGGTGAACATCTGTAAGCTTCCTATTGCAAACGCTCCAACTAAAACATGGAGAAACATTCTTGGAGTCTCCTAGGAAGATAATCAAGTTCAAGCCTGTTGCTGCACCTTGATTTTGCAGATGGTCCCATGGTTTAAGGAATATTTTCCAGACACTGTGTGTAGCAAGGGGTGCAGTAAACACCAGTCAAGCCATTGCCATAATGACCAGCATGACTCCACAGCAATCACCTTTGTGCTCCTGTCTCGCTCATTCCAGAAGCCTTAGCAGGAGCATCCTACAGCACCATACAGAGAGTGCCTTGGGACACTTGTAATTATCCAGCCACTCATTCTACTGGGAACATCCACAGAGATCAGTGCAAATATCAATAAAGAAATGCAGACAAAAATTTCCTGTGTGAAAGAATAATAACAATAAAAACAAAAATAATAATAGCAACAACAACAACCACCCCAGAAAATTATACTAATATTATAAAACTCAAGGACTTCTGTACATATTCAGGAGCTCCATCTGCTGGCACTCTTTGGTTGCTGTTTGCACCTATACTGAGTCCCATAAAACTTTAAGAATAGTAGTTTAAAGTTTGTTGTAAAACTTACCATTGCTTTTTTTCTGTAATGTTACGTCTTTACTTTTGCTTTTAGGAGTTGCTTAAACATTTGGCTAATTTTGTGCCTGTTTCCAAGAACCTGTGTATCAAATCCTTCAAAACCTAACTTTTTATTGATACTGGCTGATGATCTTGGTATTGGAGATGTGGGCTGCTATGGCAATGATACAGTAAGGTACAAAATAAATTATCCCCTCCCCTTCTTTAAATAACCTGTTAATGATACTTAGCATTAAAATTCATTATTGATTTATTAGTTTATCTAGATATACTTCTTTTCTAACTATGTACAAAATGCATGTTTTACAGTAATTCCTCCTGGAGTCATTATTGTACAGGCATGCTTAAGAAACTTTCTGGGACTTACAACTTTGCAAATGTGTCTGTGCACAGTTCTTGTCAGGCATGAGTATAATACATAAATTTCCATGATTCCAGAGTTGAAATATGAAGGAATGAGATTAGAATTTAATATCAGTTAACAACTCTAGTAGACTTATTATGAAATGACAGGTCAGTCTATGCAATATATTTATCCCTAATGCAGTTATCAATCTGCATATAGATTGATTGAGACAATTATGTGTCTTTGTTCTAGCCTATTATTTTCTTGGATGTTATGTTGTGAACAGACTCTTGCTCCCTATTCTGCATGGGATTTTGGTGTGGGACATACCTGAGATACCTTGTCTTTTTCCCCTCCCTTTTTAAAAACTATTAATAAAAACACATATACCCATGGAAAACTCATTTCTAAGGAGTCAAGGTATTTCATACATATAAAGCACAGCACGCCAGCTGAGTTATAGATAAACAGATTTTTGTAAATTTGATGGTGATATGTTCAACAAAAGTGGGGGAGCAGTGTGAATTTCTGTGTAATATGTTTTTATCAGGGATGGTATTTTTCTCTTTAGGACCCCTAACATTGATGGCCTGGCAAAGGATGGAGTGAGACTTACTCAGCACATTGCTGCTGCAGCTGTCTGTACTCCAAGCAGAGCTGCTTTCCTGACTGGCAGATACCCTATCAGATCAGGTTGGGCCTCTCTCCAATGGTTTGCTGCAGTTAGTCTAGTCAGTATTGATATTAAAATTTCCCTTAAATAAACCTTGTTATAGAACAGTTAATCTTGGGATTTGGAGTCTCAGGGAAATGGACAAAAACTAGAGATGACTGATAATTGATTTCTATGGGAAAATCCCCATATAAAACACATTATGTGTGGCTAAATGACTATACAGAAATGGAAAAAAATCCAAACAATACAAAGCACCCAGAAGTAGAAAAAGAAATAAGAATTTGTGCGATGTTGTATGTTCAGTGGCACTAGGATTATATTAAATGTAATATTTTTAATATCCTGGCAAAACTTTTCACAGTGAGATGTGTCAGACTGTAGAATAGTTCTCAGCAATTTTGTATTAAAAGAGATATACTTCAGACATGTAAATTTATGACAGAAGACTTCAGCCACTGCATTTAGCAGTAATAATCATTGTTTCTGATGTGATTTTCTTAAGGAGAAATGTATTCATGAACTGTACATTTCAGAAGTGTGTTCCCCTAACCCTGTAAGCCTTTTGTTCTAGAAAAAATTTATTTTCTTTTTTTTTTATTGTTACCAAAATACTTTGATAGAACTTCGATTGTTAAGAGTTGCTTACTATTCACATTTAGTTGTCTTCTTGCTATTCGTAGACACCCCAGAATAGCTGAAGCATCTGCATTGGACAAGCATATGATGACATGGAACTTGAAAAAGACATCACTTTGGAGGTCAAGCAGAATATCATAGGGCATAGGAAATGGCTTATAAAAAGGCACTAGGCTTAGGCAACTGAGTCCCATTCATTAGAAAGCATAGTCTAAGACTGGAAATCTGAAATTTGTCTTGTTTTATTTTAAAGTCTATTATTCCTCTCTAGGCATGGCATCCAGCACTCAACAGCAGGTTCTCTTCTGGAATGGTGGGTCAGGGGGTCTCCCACCAAATGAAACCACTTTTGCCAGAATACTCTACCAACAAGGTTATTCTACAGCACTTGTAGGTATGAGACAAAGAAAGTTGTTGCCTTTTCATTGTTTGTTATTTTAATTAGGTTACTTCTGTAAATACCTTTTTTTTTTAATCAAAATGCCAGGATCAGTTAAACAGCTTTCTTGTATGCAAAACTTTCAAAATCAGTAGGGTTTTTCGAACACTGTCCACAAGTGAGTACAGTGTGTCTGGTAAATCCAAAATGAGATGTATGTAATACATAAATACACACTGCAAATGGACATGAATTCAAAGGAAAGAATCTTGTTTGCCCAGTCCAGAATGCTCTAGGATGAACCAACAGATATATTTACTGGAGTGTTAGAGCAGAAAAATGTCATCTGCCAGCTGGCACTGAAACGCCACAGTGGTCTTAATTATATCAATTTCAACGCAGTGGTCTTAATGATATTGACCTCAGCAAGGTTTTTAACACTATCTCTCACACAAGATCTTCATACGCAAACTGTGGAAGTGTGGACTGGATGAGTGGGCAGGGAAGTAGATTGAGAACTGGCTGAACAGCTGATCCCAGGGGGTCATGATCCTCCACAGGGTCTAGTTGTCACCAGTGGTGTCCCCAAGGGTCAGCACTGAGCCCAGTATTGTTTAACTTATTCATCAATATTGAAGATAATTAGGGGACTGAAGCATCTCTCTTATGAGGAAAGGCTGAGGGAGATAGGCCTGCTCAGCCTCGAGAAGAGATGGCTGAGAGAAGACCTCTCAATGTCTGCCAGTATCTGAAGGGAGGAGTGCACTGCTGAGAGTAATGAGTCTATCCCCATTCCACACCAGCTCCTCCCTCGGCTGCACCCTCACTGAGAAATACAGGCAGGCACATCTACTATTGGATTTAAGATCTTTGTTTTTTTATTTCCAGGGAAGTGGCATATGGGTGTGAACTGCAAAACCCGCCATGATCACTGCCACCATCCTTTAAATCATGGTTTTGGTTATTTTTATGGCATGCCTTTTACCCTTGTGAATGAGTGTCAAGGCATAAATGACCCTGAATTGGCCAAGTCTTTGCAAGAAACATATTGGTTTTACACTCAGATGATCATCCTCGCAGTATTTACTCTTGTGATTGGAAAACTTGCCAATTTACTCCCAGTAAAATGGAAAATAATCACCTGTCTGGCCATCTGTGGTCTCCTTCATTTCATCTCCTGGTTCTCCAGTTATGGTTTCACCAAGTACTGGAACTGTATCCTAATGAGAAACCATGACATCACTGAACAACCAATGAACCTGCAAACAACAACTTCTAATATGCTAAAGGAGGCAATTACATTCATTGAAAGGTAATCAGCAGAGGTGAGGAGCCACACTGGGGCGGAGCAAGAGATACAAAGAGGTCCTGGCCAAATCCTGTGTCTTCTGCCAGTAGGAATAGAAATATGATCTTGGGACTGTCAAAGAAAGTGTCTAGGAAGTTAATGTTTTACAAACAGGAGAGTGATAGTGAATTTTGTGTAGTTTTGTGGATTTTGTTTATTTTTTCCCAAAGGTGTCCTTCATTTATTATCAGTAGCCTCAACTGGAATTGAATAAACAGCTAAGTCTTTAAAAGTGTGTTAAATCTGGGTATATCTGTATTTATGTCAGGGTTTAGGGGTTGCATGTTTGTTTTTTAAAAGAAATTTGAGGTAATATAAATTCCTCCTCTAAAACCTTGAGTGTAGGTAATCTCAGGTTTCTAGGATATCCTGCCTGGTTTGATGTTGGAGTGATATGGTTTCACTCTGAGTGATATCTGACTGTTCCATGAGGACACCTCAGCGGCTCAGTGATGCACATCCATGTTTCAGTTTAGGCAAGCGAGTCCTGTTCTCCTTGCTTCCAGGAATGTGTCAGTCTTTTCTGCACATGTCTGATTTGGAACTGGAAAAAGAAAGGACCCATCACTGTTTTGGTCTTAATATACCAAAAACATCTTTGAGGGGTATGTTTTAATCCCGTCTCCCAAAACCTCAAAGCCAAAAAGATGTCAACATAAAAATTGTTTAGATCACAACAATATAATATAAATTGAGAGAGTAACTGCAATACCACTGTTATATTTTGGGTTGAGTGACAGTTTAAAGATAAATTACTATTGTTTTCTTTTATATCAGAAACAAGCATGGACCATTTCTTCTCTTTGTCTCCCTTTTACACGTTCACACCCCCCTCATTACCACAGAGGAATTTCAGGGAAGGAGCAGACATGGCCTATATGGAGATAATGTGGAGGAGATGGACTGGATGGTGGGTAAGTGTTGGTCTTGAAGAAAATTCTTCATTCACTTTGATGTGGAAAAGCCATTAAAAGGGGCGGTCACCAAACTCCCTTTTGGCATATGTAAAAATCACCTCAAGGTGAACTCACTTTGGTTACACAGCTGGTTTCAGAGATTGCCATACCATAACCGTACAAGACCTCTTTTTTATTTTCTTAAGATGAAAGCCTGAACTTTCCTTGTAAGGATTTGTTATCTTTTTTTTAATTATGTGCTTTTACACTGAAGTGTTAAATGAAGTCAAATAACCAAATGTGTCCCTGATCATGTTGTTAATAAAAAAGTGTATGATATTTCTCCAGCTCTGGTCTTAGAAGATGTAAAGAGTCAATGCTGAATATTAAGTTATATGATGGTTGTTTTGTGCTTATGTATTTTTATTAGAAAAGAAAAAAAAATCAGAACCTTATCCTAGCCAGAAATCTGAGTAAGAAAGTTATGGAGTTTCACTTAATAAATTGTATTAAGTCAGTGAAGACTCGCTTAGGTTGTAATCTAGACTCTTGAGTACCAATCAAGTTAAATTTCTGATTGGTTTAATTTGGTGTAAAACCTAAATTTTACTTTTTCTTTTCCAATGAGAGGGAGAGAGCTACTCTTTGTATTCTGTAAAAAAAGAAGACTCTATAAACAAAGTAATTGCCTTCTGTCAATGCCATAATTCAACCCCTGAAACTTTTTTCCCCCAATAACCATGTCTACAAATCGCACCTCTCCCAGGTGCAAAATCCAGCACTTTCCCTTATTAAACTTCACATGGCTGGTGATTGCCCATCTCTCTGATTTGTCAAGGTCTCTTTATATTGAATGTGGCAGATCAATCATAACAGAACTCATTCAGGCAAATGGAAAGACTCTGTCTTCACTGAATATGGAGTTAAGACGTAAAAAATCTCACTGCATCTGCTGATGTAATTATGATGTTTTGCTTTGTTATAGGCAGGCTTCTGGATGTTATTGACAAAGAGAACTTGAAGAATACCACATTCATTTATTTTGCATCTGATCATGGAGGATTCCTAGAGGCTCACAGAGGAAATTCTCAATTGGGCGGATGGAATGGGATATATAAAGGTAAAATTTTAGTAGTTTGTACATGCATAAGACTTCTTCTTAAGAAAAGATAGAAAAAACATATCCAAACTGACTATATTTAAAAATCTACATGGTGAGATTATAATCTTGGGTTGTATGGCTGATTATAATCTTAGGGCTGGGGCTGAGTAGAGGGGCAGGACCACTTCCCACAATCTGCTGGTCATGCTCTTCCTAATACATGCCAGGATCCCATTGGCCTTGGCCCCAAGGGCACTGCTGGCTCATGAAGAGCTCATTGTTCACCAGGACATCCAGATCCTTCCTGCAGAGCTGCTTTGCAGCAGGTCAGCCCCAGCCTGTAATGGGGCATGGGGTTATTCTTCCCAGGATAAAGAACCCTGCATTTGCCTTTGTTGAATTTCAGAAGATTTCTCTCTGTGTCAACACAGGCAGATATCATGATGTTTATTTTTCCTACTATAGTTCTCCAGCTTCTCACCCATCCTATAGAAATTTCTTCTACACTCTCTATGACTGGCTTGCACCACAGTGACAAAAGCTCTGTGGAAAATGAAGATCTATGGTATCTCTTGTATGTGCTTCCTCCAGATTACTAGGCCTTGAAAAGCCACTGTGACATTTTGGGCAGCTTGGCACTTACTATGTAATGAAGCCTGAGAACTGCATCTATCACAAGTTTCCCTAAAGAAGAAGAGTCATGTGCACATTGACTTTGCTCAGTGTCACAATTCACATTGCCTAGTAGTAAACTACTTGATGAGCCACACAAGCAATGTTTGATACAGCTGAGACCCACACACACACAAATGTGAATGTAAAATTAGCCTTTAGTTCTTGATAGGAAGATTCCACGCCAAGATGCAAAAAGGCCAAGAGGCTCACTTGAATATCTTAGAATCCGATCTAAGGAATTCACTTCCACTGGATGAACATAAGTATATTAGTAACAGGAGAGTACAGAGGGGAAAGAGAAATGTGATTAGGGAGTTCAGAATGAGAGGAGAATGATGAAATCATGACTGCTTACAGAGGAGGCAAGAGGGGATACAATATCAATTTAGATATCAATAATAGAAAGACATAACTATTTAGGTCCACATACAGGGGATATCCCAGTGAGACAAACTAGCATGGTTAAAAACTACAGTTTAATTAATAAATATCTGTAAAATTCATTCTTGCTATTGGGAACTGCATATTAAAAACAAGCAGATAAATAAGCTACACATACAAACAATGAGAAAAGCCACTACTGAATGACTTTTTTCCAGGATTTCCAGTCTACTGTTTTTCAGGATTTAATATGTTTTTGTTAAAGGTCTATGAAATAGTCTAAAAGTTTTAAAACATTTTCTTATACACGCACAATAAACATCTGGTATCATTTATTCTTTTCTTTTTTTGACACTTCTCTCCCTTCTGTAACAGGTGGAAAAGGAATGGGAGGATGGGAAGGAGGAATCCGTGTTCCAGGTATAGTTAGGTGGCCAGGCGTGTTGCCTGCAGGGACAGTTCTTGATGAACCTACAAGCCTTATGGACATTTTTCCTACAGTAGTTCAACTGGCTGGAGCAGCAGTGCCTCAGGACAGGTACAGAGGTGGCTTCATAAACCATATTGCTTCTCTTTATTTAGCCAGAAGCTGACTGTGTGATGCATCCTAACAACCACACATTAAATTCTCTTTGTTTTTAGACCAAGAAATTCTCTAGCTTTCTTTCTGCACAGCTTTCCCCATCTCACCTGCTTATGTGAAAAAGGCAAAGAAAAAAAACCCATATATTTTATCAAGGGTCATTTAGCTAACTCAATTCTCCTGTCACTGAAAAGCAACTTGGTTGATTGGGGACACTAGAATGACTGAAAGAAAATGGGCTTCTCTAAATGACATAAGAAAGTGTGGGTGGCTAAGCCATTTCAGCAAAAAGCATAGAAGTACTGGTAGATTGTAATTAAACTCAGTTGCAACTGAATTCCTAGGCAATTCAGTAAGTGGCTTGTTTTTTCTTTTTATTATTTTTACAAAGCCCAGAGCTCACAGGGCTGTCAATGATTTCCATTTCAGGTGGCCAAATTAAAACCCATGAACCATGCCTTCACTATTGTTATCGCTTCCAGGAAAGTTACATATTCATGTCTGATCTCCCCAGGCAGGATGTGTAAACTAACTGTAAATGTAAAAACTTATAGTAATTACTAATTACTGGTCTCTACACATTGACCCAATTAAAAGGGCATGTTAGCTAAACAGTACCTTAATTTAGTGATGACACTTGAAATCTTAATGCTGCACACATAGAGTGAGTACTGCTCATGCTTCAGCTGCAAACTTAAAATTCTTAAGCTGTCTGATGGCTCTGGTCCTCTCCATCAGGGTCATGGATGGGCACAGCTTGCTGCCCCTGCTGCAGGGGACAGAGCAGCACTCCAGGCACGAGTTCCTGTTCCACTACTGCGGTGTGTTTCTGCACGCAGTGCGCTGGCACCAGAAGGACAGTGAGTATAAACATCCCCCTCCTGCAGGTCAGAAATTATGTAATGCCCTCTAGCTTCCAACAGAATATAATGCAAAAAGGTACATATATATATATATATGTATGGAATATGTTCATTGTCTCAAACTCTCAGTGCTTCTGCAAGGCCTCATTGCTTGTTGTCCTGCCTTCCCTGAGATTAAGGGGTTTGCTTCCTGGGAAGTAGAGCTTCAAGAATCTCTCACTATTCTTAGAGATCTCTTTTTGTTTCTCTGTAATGCACACCTTTTTTTGTGAACACAGAATGTTTTTGTGCAGGGAAAGCTGTGTCAGCTGTGTCTAACCGCCCCAATTCCTGGGTAATATTCCTGCTGGAAGAGCCATGCCACACTTCATTAGTGACAGGTTAAATTCATATTCCAGTCACATAAAACATTTGAAAAATTGCTTTTTGAGTTCTCCTGATGTTCTCTTTACCTAAATTACGTTGCTTGTTCTTCTAAGCTATGTAAGTTCTACTTAACAACATGCAGATGCAAGGTGGATTTTGTGGCATTTCATGTTCCTATGAAGCCATGTGCACATCTAGATTTCTTATGCATGCCTTTCTGCAATTTTTCCCATTGAACTGTTTATGGCAAGAGGCCAGAAAACAACGCCATGTTCTGCATGCAAAAGACCAGCTAATATAATATGTAGCTCAACTTTCATACAGGTCAAAAATTTTTATTCTTTGCTCCAAATGCAATTTCTTCTGATTGGGCTGAGCAGCAGTCTTAGTTCAACTACAAGTATGTCACCCTCAGATTACATATTTATTGTCTGTTAACATCTTGATCAGCCTAGATACGAAGCCACTGTGTCTTGATGTCACCCAGGCAGGATCTATCCTTTAAGGCCTTCACTGAAGGCAGAAGAATCCTTTGTTTCTATGTTAAAGAGTCCTTTCCTTTACCTCTGCACTATAAATCTTATTAGTGACAGTCCATTACTTTCTGCTCATTAAAATAATTGATTGTTATGAGATGGGTTCAAGAAATGTTTGGATTGAAGCAGCAGGTTTCCTTTCCCTTGGATATAATAAATTAACACACTGCCTTAACATACACACGTACCCTTCAAATTCTGTCAGAGCTACTTCAGTAGCTAACTCTATATCCCTCTTTGCCTCTTGAGAATCAGTAACATGCCCCCTGCTTTTTTAGCACTGATTTCTACTACCTTTTATTTTTTCTTCTATCCTTCTGTAACCCAGCTGTCTACTCAGCTCAGCAACACAGGTCAATTAAAATCAGCCTCGCTCTGTCCTTCAAAGTGAACTAACAATGACCTATCTTTCTCCTACTCTGCAACTCCAGTAATTATCTGTAGCTGTGAAAAGTGAAGGTTAAAATTTGGCAGAATTAGAACAATTCTCCCAAGACACTCTACACTCACTACTCCAAATTGCCATACAGAGTATAAATTATAAAGAATTCAGCTACTTATTTATGGAAAAGAATGATTACTTCAGTGTTTGTTTTTGAACACTGATCACAAATTCCTATGTACATCTGGATAAATCTGTCCATCTCATTTTTATCTAATAAACAGTTATTTTAGCAATATCACAACAGCACTCCAACTAGAGCCAGATACTCAGAAAAATGCATGTCCCAGAGACTGCTTGTTTAACTCCTTGTAACAAATATCTGTACTACCTGACCAACAAACATAAGAAGCAAATCCCATGCTGTGGGCACCCTGATAACACAGAGGATGCTTGCACTTCTGCCACAAGACAAACACTCTTTTAGTAACAAGACAGGGATAAGCTTGAGGACACAGAGCACGTCTAGCCAGCAGCAAAGCAAATACTGAAACAGACCTGAGGAGTATCTATATGCCCTAGTAAGCTATCAGAAAGCTGAAAGATTTCGTCTTTATTTCCAGATCCATGATATTCTGAGCTGAAAAGGGCCCTTGAGGATCATCAAGCCCAACTCTTAAGGAAATGACCCATCCAGGGATTGAACTCGGCAACCTTGGCAATATCACCACCATGCTCTAAACCTTTTTCTTTCAGAAAACATTATTTATCCTTTCTTTCACATTTCAGATATCTAACATTTTTCTTCATTTCCTTGCACCAAAATATTTCAGAACCACTGAGACAGCATCCCTCCACAAAAGTGCAGAAGGAGGACATGGAAAATGCGTGGTGGGAATAAAGAGATACAGAGCCAGCCAGCTAGCTAGCAACTGGATATTTTAATCTATTACCTAAACTTTAATATCTGTTAATTTTTCCTCTTCACCTTTTAAGAAGTTTTAACATTTTATTTATTCACAAAATATTGTTTTAGCATAGTGACAAGAGACTGAAGAATAAAGCTTCAGGCTCCAACATAAAGAACAGCTCTGGACTCAAGAGAAGAAAAGAACAAAAGTTCAGCTGACTCCATTGAACCAAAAAGAAAATTCCATGTAGGGACAATGCTGTTGTCAGCTCTTTAATGCTTTGAGCACAGAAGTTACTCCAAGCAGTGAATGTCCCCTTTCTTCTTGTCTCCTTTTTCAGACATAGTGTCTAATTGCTATCTTCTTGCTGAGCACATCCTCACCTCTGAGTTCAGTGTAGTGCTTTCTAAATGTGGAGTAAGGAATAGGAGAAAAAGGAGGAGGGAGGGAGAAGTAAAATATCCTAATGAAACACATTCAGTTGTAGTCCTAGTAATTTACTACCTTTTCACCACAAGTTACAAACCTTGTGCTTATCCCATGGTCAGTACAAGAGCTTGATGAAGTACAAGCTCTAAAGCTGTGAACTATTTGCCTTCTTCATGTTAACTTTAAAACTAGACTCCAGATTTTACTGCTTTAAAGGCCTGCAATTACCACCCTTTTTGGAAGTGTGCTGGAACATGAGCAGAGACATAAGCTGTGATGAGTTTCTGCCTAAACATACTTCTTCCCTCAGATGTACAGAGCCAGAAGAAGAACCACCAATCAATATATACACCCAGAAATTGAGGAATACATTTCTCCATTTCCCCTCCTCCAAGAGGCATGAAAAGTTTTAAAGGGGAACAAAAAAGTGGCAGACTCCACCTGTACTGGAAATACAGGGCTAACCGTCCATATACTGCACAGGGTACCCAGAGCCACAAAAAACATTTGAATTCCTGCCAGCTTCCCCAACACCTCTTCCCTGTATACAACAACCTTGACATAAGCTTTCTCTTGGAACAACAAAGCAGATCACTTAAATATGAGCTAACCTTTCAGGCACCACCTGCCAGCTCCTAATGACATTAAGCTGTTCAAATGTGCTTCTTCTGTGACAGGTGGCACCATATGGAAAGCTCATTATGCTACTCCAGTATTTCAGCCAGAAGCCTCTGGGGCCTGTTTCAGGAGAGGAATCTGTCCATGTTTCGGTGATGGTGTAACCCTTCATGACCCTCCACTGCTGTTCAATCTCTCACAAGATCCATCTGAGGCAAATCCTCTATCAGCTGACACTGAGCCCTTGTTTGACACTGTAATGAGGAGAATAAGAAGAGCTGTGGAAGAACATCACAAGACACTGACTCCAGTCCCACAACAGCTGTCTCCTTACAATAATATATGGAAACCATGGCTGCAGCCATGCTGTGGGATGTTCCCATTTTGTTGGTGTCATGAAGAAAATAACAAAGCATAGTCTAATACCAGAGTCAAAGCACAGTTAGCTTTAAAGAAATTGATAGTTTTTCACATTCACATGACTACAATCATAAAGAGATTAAAGATTAAATTATACTAGAATAATTAAAAGGGACATTAGTGATTGTTTTTGTTCAATGTTTTCTCTTACCCACAGAAGTTAAATAAGCCTTAAAAAAAATAATTAGGGGTCATCTGTATAATCTATCCCTCAAGTGAATAATTCAGGATTAAATACCAAATAAATGAAACAAAATTTATTTTCTTACTATCTTACAATTCAAGAAAATGGTGACTCATAAAAAAAGTAAAATTTTATAGCAGAGGTTTGTGTAGGAAATATGCTTGTTGAGAGAACAAGACTGAGCCCAAGAGGGTATCCCTTTTCAGGCTTTATCTATTAAATGAAAAGAACCTGTTACACAAAAATTAAAGGATGATGACTATAAAAAAATAATGAAGGAACAGATTGCACATTTAATTTGGAAATATACCAAAATGCATTGACCTCAGAAATAAACACCTACTAATTTACAGCAATTTTTTTGCTTCATCGTCTATACATTTGTCTGTCATGTAAGAATTCCCAGGGAAAAATGAACTGACAAGTATGTTTTAAAAATTAAATAACTAAAAGTTAGCATCTCAAGATCAGCAGGAAAGTACCTAGCTATTCTGAAATGTAAAACCACAATTCTTACTGAAAAGTGTTATCCACGTAGTTAAGTAATCTCACATGTGAGAGCACTGAAAATCATCATCCTGCTGCCTCAAGAATATCGCGAAACTTGGGACCCATCTGTGAGGCCAGTTCATTAAGCCTGCACATCCCACTTGAGTGACAGCACCTCTAATTTCATAGGAGTCCCATTATGCCCCACAAAAAATATTGTTTTGTGAAAAAACACTTTGTTTTCAGTAGGAGGTGGTAAAAAAACTAACCTCACAGACTAATCACTTCTGTGTGCAGGTCATCTTCCTCAAGCCAAACAAGTGTCAGCACTCTCTACAGTTATTAGGGAAAGGGAGAGAATTAAAATATCTAATCCTCTCTCATTGCCCTCAGGTTAAATAAATTCACCTCAAGATATAATCCTAACCATGGTCTTGCAGGGATTTTGTGTCAAATCAGATTTTCAAATGGAGGTTCCCAATTTTTTAACTCCCCCAAAGAAGGAGATTGTGGGCAAGAGACCCAGAGTCAAATTTATATGTCTTCCTGCGCATTGTATATTCAGCTCCTACTAACAATCACCCAGGCTTTAAAAAGTAACAAGGGATGGTAAGAGATGCAGAGCAGGTACTTCAAGGTGTTGTGTTTCCTTGCTTACTGTCTCGAGGAACCACACCAGTGCAGCTCTATTCAGAACCAAGCTTACCTATGTGTCATGTTTTGCCTTTTGGAAGCAGGAAGAGAAAAGGCCCATAGCAGGTCCCTCTCTCAGCTCCCGAGCTGCCACAGCATATCCCTTTCACCAGCTTTGGGACAGAAGAGTGTGCCTGCCTGGGCTATGCACCCTTTGCAGTGCTTCAGGAAGCTCCTGACTCACACTTCCAGTGTGCTGGGTCAGAGGTGCAGTGAGTCACTGCTGTTTAAACAGCATAGGCTGTGACCATGATGCAGCACCCAATGCAAGCGTCCAAAAAGCTGACCAGGCATTTCTCCAGGTTATTTGCCATTTCACCTCTTGACAAAAAGGTCACCAAGAAAGTTATGTGGAAAACATTCCACATAAATCATAGGGTATGCATGAAAATGAACTGATTGGATGCCTCAATGTCACACTTAACAGAAACATCTAAAAATGTGTTCTCACTTGATAGTGTTCAAATCTGCACCAGGATTGCTACATACTTCTTAGATTTGACACTTCTCTGTGGATGACAGGGACTGAAACCAGAGCAGCTGCATTTCACTGGATTCATGCAGGGAGAAAAGAGCATAAAAGACCACACATTTTAAAGCCAGTTTGGCTGATTCAGAGGTGGAGGACAAATCCTACTTGTCAGTGGGGAACAAAGCCAAAGCCATCAAGCCAGTCAGTTCAGTAGCATCTACATTATCAGTTATGTAAAAGGATAAGTTTTTTTTCTCAGTTCACTTCAACAGCTTCCCCACTCACCCACTCCAATCATTAGGTTAGGTATCAGGAAAAAATTTTTCGCACAGGTAGTTGAGCACTGGAACAGTTCCCCATGGAAGTGGCCACAGCACAAAGCCTGGCTGAGTTCAAAAAGCATTGGGACAATATTCTCAGGCACATGATGCAACTCGGGATGTCCTGCCAGGAGGTGGACTCAGTGATCCTGCTGGGTCCTTTCCAGCTCAGTATGTTCTATGATTTACACACAAGAACATGCCCAATCCCACACTAGGCCATGATGAGAGCATTTACCAGGGGATGGGATGATGTTCAAGCATCCACTCAGCATGCAGGCATAGATCCAAGCTTCAGCAAATCAGTCTAGGAAGGCCAGAACATCAGCAAGACCCAGAACTCCATCTCTAAACATAATCAAAAAATCACCCTGTGGTGTCGTGCCGGTGTAAAAGCAGGCTCGCTCTGCGTATCTCTCTCCGGCACCACACCAGGAGGGGGCCGGGTCCTGTCCCGACTTTAGCGCTCTGAGCCCTACTGTGTGCACGAGTCCGAGATCGAGTGAAGAAGCAGGAGGAGGCTTTTTCTGTTCGCAGTCCACGGGTTTATTCCGAAGGGGGGCAAAGTCCGAGAAAAAGGCCTAAACCGCGCCGAAATTCATCTTATAAAGGGTTAACACCCAGGGGGGGAGGCAATTGGAGACCAGTCAGGAAGAATGTTTATCTTTCTAGCAGGTCGGCTTATAAACTTTCCACGAATGCGGTACAGGCAGGTTGGGACATGGGGTAACAGACATAGGGATTTTCTAATGAAATATCGGGGATTAGGGGATTCCCCAGAGGGAACAGAGAGACGGGGGTGGAGAGAGGGACGAATGACACAGAATTTGGAAAACAAAGGGCTGGAATCGAGGAGACAGACAACGAAAGGGGAAAGGCTTAATTATGGAGTGACACCTCAGGGATGGGGTACAAAGAACCCGCTGTAAACCAGGGCTGGGGGCGGCGGATCCCGAGGGATGTGAAAGGGGCAGCTCCGGAGCGCGGCGGGAACGGCGGGGCCGGGCCGGGCCCGCGCAGCCCGGCCTGAGGGGAAAGGCAGGACAGGCAGGGAAGGGAGGGGGCTACATAAACTTTTAATTTAACAAGCAAAATAAATACCCGCCGCAACAACCCTGCGTAGAAGTAAACATTAAACATTTGTCTAACATCTCATTCCTCTGAAATTTAAATTTGTTGAACTGCTGTGTACAGTCAGATGCTAAGAAGTCACATAGATACTGCCTTTCTGACATCCAAACACAGATAATTTTATCTCAGCTGGAATCTGTGAAAACCGGAGGTGCTTTGAGGCAGGAGGAGGAAAAATTAGGGCTGGCGGCATAGAGAACCAGCTTTTTGTCAACTGTTATGAGACCTCAGCCAGGCACAGGGAAATGTGCTTTTCCTACACAGAGAGGGAGAGGGCAGACACTGCACACAGATGGTCTGCAGGCAAGAAGGAGAGCAAAGTAATGGGAAATTGTTTAATAGGGTGCACGTCACTTCAAAAAACAGGGGGGACAGGAGAGAAAACTATTTTCACTCCTAAGTTCCTCTCACTGTCTAAAGCTAAGTGTATCTTAGAATGTACAGATTTTGAGGAGACAGCGGTAAGCCGGAAAAGGAGGTTACTTATTTTACCTGTTTCATGCGGAACCTAGCCACAGATTGGTTGCAAATCTCTTTGTCTGTATACACTTTTACAAGAACATGTAAGCTCTGCAGAAGCTGTTCTTCTGGCAAATGCATATTCCACATAAAGCAGATGAACTCAACATCACACTTGAGTTGTCCTCACAAACGCTTTCACATAAAAAGCATTAATTGGCAAAAAATCTGTCACAAAACCTTCTTGAATAACACTGGAAGGAAGAAGTTCTTAATTCACAGGTTTCCTTGAAAAATCATCGATAATGGTGTTTTTCAAAATATATTAACATAAGGATAAAGCCTAAATTGTATGCTTTCTCCCTTCTTTTCTCATGGTTCCTTCATTCATAGCAAGGCACAAGGACTACATAAAATGACCCACTGGGAAAACCTGAGACAACTGGCCAATCTCCAAGTCATTGTTAGCCATACAAGAATGTGCCTACACATGGTTTAATATAGACACCACAGAGAGGGAAGTACTACTCTGTAACAAATGAAGTTTGTTTTACTGAAAGAGCTGTGGTTGTACTGTGTAAATGTTTGATATTCGTGTTGTATATCAATGAAGCTGACTTGCACTTAACTCGTTTGATCATTATTAAATGACATTTGGAATTATTGTATTAGACTGACTCACCAGAGTGGTTGTCAAGTCTCAGAGCACTGAGACAATAAGCTCCTAAGAAACCTCACTTCACCATGTTTAAATATTAGACACACTTCTTTGCTGCCTGCTGGGACTCAAGGGAGTGCCAGCACACTGATCACAAGATCCCATCTTCTAAGGATGCAAAATAGTTGTGTAACAAATTAACTGAGAAAAGAAATTTGAACTCAAAATTTATCCAGCTTGAAATTTCTAAGAACTGAGTACATTTGAAAGGCATTTACATAAATGACCAAGGAGAAACAAATAACCTTTTGCTCACAACAGATTGTAGGTTAAAATACACACATCAATATAGTGTTGAACTCAATAAGACACTGGAAGATTTTTGTAGGGTGTTTTGATTGTAATGTTACATCTAATAAACTCCATAAAAACATTTGATTTGTTCAAAAGCTAGTTTCTTTTTGAATTACTATGCTACTGCATTATTTAGATTTTTTGAATGCCAGAAAAGAAAGCTTAAAAAACAAATTACATCTTCCCCTGTTGAGATAAATGAGGTTACTAGAGGATCCCAAACAACCCTGGCTTCTGCTCTGCCATTTGTCTAAAAGCTGTAAGTAAAAGGTTTGGAAACAGAAAGAATTAATGGAGCTTTGAAATGAGAAAAAAAAAACCCTCTAAACTAAACAAAATATAAACCAGGTACTCATCCATGACATACGATTAATTCTGTTCCAAGTACTTAATCCTATAAGGAGGCTCTGAAAATCTTATTGCTCTAAAATGAACAAATTGTTTCATGTATTTATCATTGTTCAGAATGATGCACAGTGCCATAAAATTGAAGAAACACTTCTCCAAGGAAGTTAATGTTATGCCATCCTGAAAAGCATTAAAATAATCACAACTCGGAGACTGACTGTCTTGGAATTTTAAGGTTTTTATACCTCTAGTTTGTTGAAGTTGAAAGTGCTCTGACAACAGCCAAAGTAAAATTCAAGAAAAAAGTTCTTGCATGTGTTCCCCCCTCTTATTAACATAACTAACATAATTAACACTCTTATTAATATAACTCTCAGTTTGCTAGCAATTATTATTTATAAGTTTAAGTCAATTATATATTACTCTATTTATTTAACTACCTTTGCTATAATTATGGTATGATGTTATTACAAACTGAAAGCTTATACCAGGTTGCAAAATATAACTTGAGTGTCACAAGTTTCACAAGTGACTTGTCACAAGTGTCACAAGTGACTTCAGTGTCACACAAAACATTTGTTTTTTAAACAAAAATAGTTTAGAATAAACTATTTATGAGCCACTCAACTTAGGATGAACAGAATTTTAGCTGAAACATTTTGCAACCAATATACTGACAATGCAGACTACTTCAATGACTAGTCTTAACTGACATATTTTTGGAGGCTATTTAAGATGTATTAAATATTATATATTGGGTTAATAAAAAACAACCAGCCAGACCAAAAAAATAAAAAAAAAAAAGAAAAAACAAAGCAAAACTAAAAAAAAACCAACCAAAAAAACAAACAAACAAAAAATCAAACCACAGAAAAAATCACAAAGTAATGAAAACTGGAGGGCAAACTGGAATGTGAGATTTGAATTAATGAGATATGAATTAAGAAAACAGGTCCATTCAATGTTATGTTCAAAGTCATAGGAATCAAAACAGTTTAGATTAGGAAAGCAACAGAATCAGATCCATTGAATAAATAGGCATAGTGCAGACAGACTTACTAGTGAACAACAAGCTGTTTATAGCATATACAAAAGTATCAAGCACCTGCTACTAACCCAGCCTAGCATTCATGGATAGAAAAAATCAAGGTGAAGAAAACCAAACAAACCAAAGCATTGTTTCAAGTACTAGCTTTAGAAAAACTCTTGCTGTGAGCTGACTGATAGAGAGAGACAAAGAAAACTTATTTCCAAAGAACAACCCAGATGGAAATGTCCTCACAAAACACGAGGCAGCAAGAAAAGTGATATTTCAAGAACACCAATCTCCTTTTCCTGTAGGCTAGGAAAGAGCATTAACCCACATGTCTAAACTTTTCAAGAATTTCCCTTGTGGCACACCCACACAATCTCCTTCTTATACATGAAGAGCACCCAATAAAATTGTTGTATGGCAAATAAAAACTGTGAATAACACCAAGCACATTGCAGGGGAATCAGCATGTTTAGTTTTAAATATAAGTTGTCTTATCTAAATACAAAGTCTACCACACAACAGTAAGTCATAGTGTGGCCTTGCTTAAAGTTGAATAGTGCCACCCAAAAGCTTACATTTCTTAACCTTCTTCAACCCTACTTCAGGCTGTACCACAGTTAAATGTGAGGAAAAAAATCCATGTGAAGCTTGGAAGGGTTTTTTTTTCTCAAGCACCATTTTGACTTAGCAAACCTCAGCACTGTGGTTCATGGCCACATGCAGCCTGTAACACTCCTCAGACCTGCCTGTGACCCCAGGATTTCAGAATGATTGCCATAAAAGCTCAGAATGCTGCCTGAAACTCAGCACTGCATTCACATACAAAATTCTCCCTTTTCACGCTCTGGCAGCAACAGCTGTGTGCTAGAAGCCACTACAACACTACATTACCAGTAACTAGTTCAAATTTTTGTGTGTGAAGACAGGACACAAAAATTAGGGCAGCGCTTTTAACAGCTACACTTTTCCATGAAATACAATAAACCAACCACTGTTTGCTAATTCCAGAGATCCTAAACATTATAATTATGTATGTCTGTAGAAATAATTATTACCCTCAACTTTTAATTCTGCTCAGCAGATAATGCTACTGTCTAGAAAGCAATTAAATAAAATTAAAAAAGAAATTAAAGTAACTAGTTATTCACAAGTAATATTCTCTGGCACAATGTAAACAACCTCTAACTCTTCATCATCTAGTAAGCACATGACTTCATATGTTTTTTTCCATTTATTTTATTTCCATTACATTATTGTACTACAATTCTTTGCTAAACCTTGTATAAGCCACACAGAGTACCATTGTACATATTAACAGTTTGAAATGCACTCAATGATGTATTTGACTATATACATATGCATATTTTTAAAATCTTTGTTACTGATTTCACATCAGTAATTTTTCTTCCATAACCTAGTTGATGCACCAAATGGGATCTAGTAATCAATACAAAAAGTACAGCTGCATGAAACATGAGTTCACATTGCTGACTACAGCTTTATTTAGTCTTCAAAAGCTGTTAGGATTATATTAGCAACAATATTTATAAAACAGAGGACTTTCTCAGCAGTGCAGAGCTAATCACTAAGAAACAGGGATAATCAGAACATCAAAGGTGAGTAAGGGTACACTGCAGCTGCTGCACTGGGCCACAGCACCAAGAGGTAGAACACACATACCTGTGTTAATGTGTGAAGGTCACCTACCCAGGAACACAGGCTATCAAGGGTGCCAAGGTTAGTCAGAGAGTGAACTGTTCTCACGCTCTCTGCTGCCCCTAAACACCTAATTTAACCTAGAAGATTATATTCAACAGACACACCAATGGGATTCCCCATTTAAGAGTTTAAGGATAAATGAGAACTAGATAAAATCAGAAATATCCTACCAAAGTGAAAGAAAATCCATTAATGTGAATATTAGGAAGTAATTCTAAGATTCTCAAAGATTTTTTTTTCTTCTTTTAAGGAAACTTTTGACTCTTTCATTTCCTGCCTATCCTTTGTGATGGGAGGAAAAAGAAATAAAATTTTNTCTTATTTTAAGGAAACTTTTGACTCTTTCATTCCCTGAAAGAAATAAAATTTTCTTCACTCCTATTTTGCTATCCTTTTTTCTTGCTAACATCTATGCATAATGGTACATCATAGCTTTTAGACAGAATTCCCAAGATGTTTCATTAGGTATCTCTCTGCCAAAATTTGTGATGCATTTAGACCAAAATATTTAAAATCCTGCAACATCACTGCAGAATTCTTATTCCAATATCGAGCAAGGCTACAAATAACTGTCAAATCTATTATTATATTAGCATTAACTGTCAAGACTCTTTATTTAACAGGCTTTTGGACTAAAAGAAGTATTTTACTTGTTTGTTAAAACAAACTCACTGAAATGACTCAAATTTAAGTACCCAAATAGCAAAACCTTCCCCCATACTTCCCTTAATATAATGCAGTCTCATCAGTAGATTTTTTCTGGAATTATTCTCAGAGATTTATTGGCTCTCACGCACAGCTATTGTTCAAGAGATCTTCAAAGGCTCTGTTTACTAAAACAAGTGCCAATTTTGTTTTCAGTTGCACTCAAATTGCCTACGGTATGGGGTAACAATTCTAAGCCAAAGAAGGCCTTTATCAGCTGCAGTTTGAAGTACTGTAAACAAATTTATAAAAAGCACCAGGTTTAAACTGTGCTGTCAGCATTTCTTCTTCTGACCACACAAATAAGAATACGCAACTAAAGCTTACAGTATTTTAAAAAGCATCAGTATCCAATGCAACAATATAAAAGGTTAACATACATTCTCACTCTGTCTTAAAGAGTTTTAATTGATGCTTTCTCACACTTATGGAACTCAGAAGCTTCCTATAGCTAGGTAGATCATCCACTAGTGATCTCAGATGAAGTCTGAAGTTCCTCTAATCCTGAAGTGTTTAAATTAAAAAGTTTTGTTGCAGACTTCTGTGAGGTCAGGATTTCATCACTTCTTTCTCATATTGAAGTCTACATCATGGTCACCCCTGAAGATGTTAATTTGGTTTCAAAAAATAAGTTATTTTTATTTAAATACTTTATAGCAACTTCCGAAAGTACTTTGGGAATAATCTCAACTTTGGGAAAAGTTCAACTTCCAAAACAGTCTCAACTTCCAACATGTTTCCTACACGTGACTGTTTCTGCAGAATGCAGATGGGGTGCATCAGGGGAGAGTGACAAATTCATGAGAGTGCATACTCAGAAAGGTACCATTCATTATTCTTTAGAAGGCACTGTGTGAGAACAATGAAGATGAGACACATGTAACAACAAAGTTGAGGCACATTTATCAGTTAAAGCCCGAGATTCTGTATCTTTTAAGGTCCCCCAAGAATGTGTGAGGATCCATAATAACCTCTAAGTGGTGTCAGCTAAACTGATTAAGATAGCCAAGTATTCAAGAATTGAATTTATAAACAAATCTATCATGATGGGCATAACAGTAAAGCCTGTCTTAGTGTAAAAATGCATCCAACTTCTTTTTGATATGTTCAAAAGCATCTTTCCCCATATAGTCCATGCGCCCTTCCTCCCATTTTCTCCGTTCATCTTCTGGAGTTGGTTTTGCTGGTTTGAACTGAATAGACAGCTCTGAAACAGAATGTGCAACCTCGTTCTGTGGGAAGAAAAAGAAGAATGAGAAAACAGTCATTTGATTGTTCTTATTTCAGGATTGTAAAGTTAAACCTTAAATGATAAACTTCTGCACTGTACACTCCCAGTTAAAACAATAAAATAAACAATATTCAAACATTCATTTATGTTTTGAAAATGTGACCTCATTTTCCCATGGTTTTAGTACTTTTCATGGCATCTTTGAATATATCAGACACTTATTTTACTGATCTTAACTCAGATCTTGGCACACTCAGCAGCAATACAGTGAAAATATTACAAAAATGCCTGTTTAGAGTAGAATATCTACTACAATAAAGAATTTGCAATTCATCTGTTCAAATCTTGTCTCCAAGAGGCTTTTGTATGAACAAACATTTCTAGAATTTTTGGTACTTGTTTTATTTGAACTCCAGAGAGATCAGTATTATTTAGCAGATGTGACACACATAGTCCATTAAATTAATTCAAAGGATGGACACTATTCATTACACCAACATCCAGTTCATTTTGAATGACACTCCAAAACTAAGTGCTGATTAAATTCACATCATCATAGGTGCACAAATGCAAGACACATTATTAGTGATAATTTCTACCACATAAAAGAAAAGCTGAGTCAACAATTGACCAATGCTAGCAAAAAGGGACCATCCCAACAATTATAATCTGTAATAAAGATGAACTATAACAAAGACAAATCAAGGAAGCCACTGAAAACCTGGTTTCAGTACTACTGAAAGATGCTCATAGGAAAACAACTCATCTCATGTTATAAACAAAACTGAAATCAACTAGAACAGCTTTCTAGGGAAGCCCTCACAAATTCAAGGTAAAAACGTTTCAGAATATAATTTAATGGGCAGGAATAAATTTCCTACTCTGTCTAAATGCCCTGGAATATCCATTACTCTGCCAGTTTGGGGCAGGTAAGGCACAGGATTGAAATATCTTACCTTATCTTGCACAAATAGCCAACATACAGTAAGGTGTGAAGATTGCTTCCTTTATCTTTGGCAAGTTTTATCAACAGCTTTGGAAGCCACTAAACAAGACTACTGAAATCATCATGGTTTTAGAAATTAAGAATTTCAGCTCGGTCCAAAACACCCCTGGCTACACAGGAACTACAGTTTTGTTTCTCAGTCTTAAAGTATTTCACCACAGTGCTTCACAATCTTACAAAAGCCTTCATTAGGAAAGTGTTTGTATTGTGTACCTTACAAATCCTTGACACCCTGTCAACCCCATCAGTACCAAGTCTGCCTCTGTTGTCACACTGCCCACATGTGCAAGTGCCCATAAATGCAGTGCAAGATCACAAAGGAAAGCCTAGTCACTCAGGCACATTCCCTTTCCACTTGCTTGGAAACATCACTTCAGCAGGTAAAAAAAACCATAACAAAACAAAACATAACAGAACTAACAAACATAAAATACCCAAACAGCTTTGCTTGTGTTAGTATTGGAGAACTTCAATAAACAGCATGCATTGATTACTCGGGGGTTAGCACAGGAAAATACACATTTAAAAACTCAAGGTTTTGAAAAGAAAGTAAAGGGATCACAACATAGTATTGGAAACAGTTAAGGAATTACATGGCTAAAAGATTAAGGAATTTATTTGCACATTGCATTATAATTAGTTGAGCCTTCCCAAAATTGTGTTGGCAGCAAAGACGCACATGCAGTTATCAACAGATGTTCAATGCACAAAGATACATGTACCATTTCTGAGGTTTCCTGAAATGCAGGTTGAAGTACAGGCTGTTCTGAGGGTCTGTCAGGCTCAGAGAGATGGACATCCAAATCTCTTGGTTCAACTTCATATACAGGTTGCTAAAAATACAGCCACTGAGGTTTTATTAGGAGAATATTTTCGCATCGTTTCCTTTTCATGAGAATTCATACAATACAATGCAATCACTTTCAGTCTTGGGTAGGGTAAAGCAATGGATCGGAAGAAAGCAAGGAAGCACATTATCACCAAGGAGAAAATTATTGTCACCCAGCTTTTAGCTATCAAAAGTGGTATTGAATTAAATCTACTATAATCAATCTAGTATAAGTACCTCCAGAAGGCAGCTTATCTCTTCCTGAAATAAGTTCATCGTGTCTGTTGTTTTTCAGTGACTACATATACAGCCTGGGAAGCAAGCTTACAGTGGATTCCTACTGTTCAAGAGGCCAAACTTCAACAAGAAAAATCTCATTTCAGTGTAACAGCTTGCTCTCACATAAGCTTTTTATATGCATGAAATAAGAAGTATTCCAAAACAGAGGTAAAATAGATTGCCCCAAAAATATTGGCCCAAATATTTGCTTTTGACAGACAGCAAAACATAAATTAGTAGAAAGACTTCATTCTAAAGTCTTTCCCCCCAAACCCATCCCACAAGACTATTGAAGCTGAGCAACAAAAAGAGGAGCAATGGTATTCTTAAGTAAGAAGACAACCAGGCTATTAGTTTCCAATTAATATGGTCTTCTGATAAGCCAATCTTAGTAACCAAAATAATAACAGAAATTTAAATTTAAATGAAACTACTTTAGGTGAACATCATGACTTTTTTACCCCAAACAAATATCTTGATAATGTGTCCATATTTAGTCTGAGCCTTTCCAGTGAAGTCAGATGCATCAGGCATGCAAGAGTATACTTTGCAAATAAATTATTCTTAAGTTACGGAACTGGAAGGTTTGCAATTTTCCTTCAGCCCCTTCACACTTGGAGGGGATAGGGAAGAAGAAGGAGGAAGGAGGGGAATGGGAAAGGAAGAGTAAAGTTTTACTTTATAGAGTAACTGTAGTCTAAAGAAATGAAGGAAAGAACATCTTAAAAGTTGTCTTCATTGATCTAGAGTGTAGCTCACAAATTACAATGCAGGTGAGATTAGAGCACTAATTTTATTTTCTCCCAGTTGTACCATGGGGTAAGATGGTTTATCATCCAATATCAAATGACCTTCACCTGCAGAGGCATTGTGCTATTATGTCTAACTTAATTGCTGCATGAAATAAGGAGATTCAGTGCAACAGAAGCACACAAATACAAGAAAAGTGACAAAAGAAGCAGAAAGACTGCAATATTCATTAGTGGATTTTTTCAAGACTCTCCTTGTTGGTCAAGTCACAGAAATCTGAGGAACAGTTTTCTGGGTCAACCCTTGTGGGAAAAACTTTCTACAGAGGAATGATAGAAAGGATTCTAATTTTAAATATATTAATTCACAAAAGTATTAATATTCAAAATATTGCTTTGGTAGTACATTTTTTTACATTACATTTGATTAAGTATGTAACAACTTTGGCTAAATAACCTCTTCCTAAAATGCAAAGCAAACTCTTTCAACTTCCAGACACATCATTCATGTGTTACTAAAGATTAAAGAAATAAATAGGCTTTAGGTTATTTTTAATGCTAGTGAGAAAATTCAATAGCTACAGCTAAATTGAAGGGATGATCTTCCAGATCAGAAGCATAATGAAAGCATCTCCTATGACTTTGTTACTGCATATAATAATACACAACATACTCACAGCTTCGAAAGCGAGTTCCTTGGGTGAGCATGCGGTGGAATTTTCTTCATTTGTCCTCTCTGGGAGCTCAGGCTTTTGCAGCCAACTGGCCACATAAGGACTGACCTTCTTCAGGGTAACTTCAACTCCATTGAAAGCATGCTAATGAGAACAAGAGCATCTCACCACTGAAATACATTTTTTCAGGACAATAACAACTTATTTACAACAGTTGCACTTCCTTACAGGGTTTTCATCATTAAAGGAATAACTTAATACATGAAAAGAAGTATATGGTCCTAGATTCAGAACACGCTGTGGTTTAGGTTTTTACTTTTTTGCACTCATGAGACACCAGCACCTTAAGGTAAGTCTAACAGGTATTTCCACCTTCATTTACCATAGTTGAACTATTTCTTTAATACTCAATTACTTTAAAATTAAAGCATGTTAAAGTATAAGATCAAAACCTACCCATTCCTTCCTCTGCTTTCCAATTTGTCATGAGGTTAACAAGCCAAATTATTCTCTGAGGCTTTGATGGTAAATATTCAAGTGATCTTATGGGACTATGCAATTAGTTCAATTATATGAATAATTTAATATTATAAAACATTAAGAAAACATTTACATATGCATAAATGGGAACTAATTCTTCATGTCTGGATACAAAATTAAAAATTGTACTTCTATACATTTCTTTATGCTGGTCTCTAAGAAATCATCTATTTATAAACAGATTTATTTTTCTATTCATGGAAAGCACTGCTGCATTTCCTTTGAAGAAAAAAAAAGCATAAGGAGATCAGTAAATGTTTGATGACATAGGAGTACTGTACATAATGTCTTAAATGCAATTAACACTGCTTATGCAAACCTGATTTATTTGTTATGATTTCATAAAACAAGTTACAATGTAGTTCGGAAAAGGTAAATTTTATTACAGTTGAAGATCTAGTTTGATGGCCGATATCAACTTAGCTACAAGAAAAATAAAAGTCTGATTGTTTCCTAGGCCACATTATCCCTTCTCTGGCTAATTTGCATCATACTTCTGTACGCACATACATTACCATAAAAACTTTATCAGAGAAGGAGATGGCTGCAGGATATCTTTGGACAGCAAATAGTACTAGAAACCCTTCCTAAATAGCTACTTTAGACACTTCTAGAAGCAATTACTGCTATTAACAACCAAGAGATACTAAGTTTTCCCTCATATACTGGGATTGCATGGCAAGGTTTTCGTAGCACGGTGATTCCAAGAGTAGCCTCTGTGAGAAGCTGCTAGAAGCTTCCTCCAAACCCAATGGAGCCAATGCCACCTGGCTCCAAAATGGACCTGTCACTGCCCAAGGCCAACCCCATTGGTGGTGGTGCCTTTGGGATAAGAGATTTAAGAAAGAGGATGTGCTCCAGGTGCCAGGGCAGAGATACCCCCTTTCATTGCTGCAGCCCATGATGTATCACGATGTTCTCCTGTAGCCCATGGAGGTCCATGGTGGAGCATAGATCCATCTGCATCCCATGCTGGACCCCACAGCACAGCAGGCTGATGCATGAAGGAGGCTGTGACCCCATGGGAAGCCTGTAATGGAGCAGGCCCCTGGCAGGATCACTGACCCATGAAGAGTGGAGCTGCAGTGGAGCAGGTTTGCTGGCAGGACATGTGACCCCATGGGTGATCCACACTGGGACAGGCTGTTCCTGAGGGATTGCACCTCACAGAAGGGAAGTCTGCACGGGAGCAGTTCATGAAGAGCTGCAGCTCATGGGAAGGACTCAAGTTGGAAAAGTGCATGGAGTACTGCCTCCCATGGGAGGGACTCCACGCCTGGAGCAGAGAAAGAGTGTGAGGAACCCCATCCCTGAGGAGGAAGGAGCAGCAGACACAACATGTAATGGACTGACCACAGTCTCAATTCCCCATCCCCATGTGCCATTGGGGGGAGGAATCAGAGAAAACAAAACAAAGTTGAACCCAAGAAGATGTGAGAGATGGGGGTAGGAGTTCCAAATTTGGGTTTATTTCTTGTTACTCTACTCTGATTTGATTGGTAATAAATTTGATTAATTTCCTTAAGTTCAACCTGTTTCACCTTTGATGGTACCTGGTGAGAGATCTCTCCCTGTCCTTATCCTGACTTATTAGCCTTTCCTTACATTTTCTCTCCCCTGTCCAGCTTAGGAGGAGAGCAATAGACTGGCTGTGGTGGGCGCTTGGAGTCCAGCCAGTCAGCCCAACACATCATATCATTTCTTCCTCTAGCAATCTTCAGAACTTTTGGTTTTGATTCCAACATATTCCCACTAACTTCTTATAAGTTACCTTGCATTCCTCAGATTCTGATTCTTCCATCTTTTGAAGTTTTTCCAACAAAGGCAATATACTGGCACTGTATATATTCCACCAGAGGGCAAGAAACGACAGCTGATGGAAAGATCCAGAGGTGGTGCCATCCTGCATAACTCTCTTTGTTTGAAGGTTGTATGTGTAGTTCCAGGGCTTTGTTGCTCCCAAGAAATGAACAACTTTGGCATCTCTACCAAAACTGTAGAGATCAAACATACAGGTTGGAACATGCTTACTCACAGCAATGCATTACTCAAATGCAACACATTTGAGATTATATATATTAATTAAGGAAACTGACAGGCTCATGCAGTACTATTTCCAGTCCTCCTTCATGCTCATGACAAATACATATCACTTCAGATATTTAATCACCAAAATTGAGTATTACTGATCCCATATAAAAAATTACTAATAAATACTCTGGCCTAAGTTCATCTTCCAACAAGAATGTAGTGTGCAACTGGAACAGAAATTCATGATGCCCTTAATCTAACTTGTCTTTTACCAGAAAAGTTTCTCAACTGCATTGTCTGGAATAATATAATTAGTGGCACAAATTTCATTTCATAAAAGAGCCTAAGGAATGGCTCAAAAAATTTAAGCAATGCCAACTGTTTCTCTAAGAAATTACTTGAGAGCAAAGGAACAAGTTTTAAGGTAAACCTATCAGAACCTCATGCCAAAGTAAGTACATTTTGTCAAAAATGAAAGAAGCTTCTTTGAAAGAACATAAAAGACAGTGTAGCTAACTCTGGGACTCTTCCTGTGTCTGGACATTCACATTAAATTTAAGCTTCTATTGCATGGCTTCTACATAAGATCATTTGTGATACTGCAATTTATAGTCAACAAAATATGCCATTATTCGTCTCTCTTACAAAAGGTTGTTGGTTAACAAAGTACAGAGGTTTACAGAAGTGTGGTAACTTACTGATTGAAAGCAGGAACATAGGTGTATACAGAGCTGCTGCTTAAGTTATAGAGGAAAGGCAAGTGCTTGCCAATATCTGCTGTTGCCCAGTTGCTGAAGAAGCTGTTTAACAAGCCTTGATCACCTCCTAAAGAATACACAAACAGTATTACCATAACATGTGTACACTCAAATTTGTATCAAAATTTCACATCCAAAGATGGGAGTGAGACTGGGGACTGAGATTGGTGTGTTCTTGGATTTGAAAATATGGCCATATGAGCATGTACATATAATACCTGATTCACTCTGTTGCAAGTTCAGTGTAAATGAAGTCATATTGTAATAAAAGAAGAAAGGAGTAATGTTTGGTCTCCCTCAGAGCATAAGACTGAAGATCAGCTCTATTTCTCTCTTCTAAGCCAGACAGCAAAATTAAAACTTACCAAGCAAGACTCAGATACAATGTACGTTCACTGCCCTTTTCTGGGAAGCACAGTCCCGACTAAGCCAGCAGGTCTTACTCCAGACCGTCTAAGAGGCAAAGTTCTGCACCTTGAGTTCTTGCATAAAGCTTAGAGATCTCCTGCCTTCATCTACTCTGCCTGATGGCATGGAAGCTGTCTTGCACTTCATTCCTTGCCCCTTACCATCGAAGCTGCCATGCTCAGCAGCAAATTGGAGCAGCAGGTTGTGAGTCTTCAAGGAGGGCCGGAACACAAAGACACCACTGTTGAAGCAGTCAGGCCAGCCAGGATCGGGTGCTGCAGAAAACTCTTCTCGATCAAACAACTCATCAACATTGCAAAGTACCTTAGGGAGAGTAGGAAAAGAGAGAAAACTCTTAAGAATAAAGTGAAATTATTTAATTGAATTTTTTTAAAAGGACAACAATTTGCCTTCCTCCTTTAATGTTAATGTAAAGGAAGAAAGCATAAACCATCCTCCTCCAGAAGAATAACTTTATTTGGTTTCTAATTCAAATATAATCCTATTAAATTAAAATGAACCCCAGGCTTTCAAAGTGAACCATGAAAGCACAGGAGAATGCTGACATGATTGTCCTCACCAAAATTATGACCATTTTTATCTCTCCACATAAAAAAAATTTTTAAAAAATTGTCTGGGATTTTTTTTCTATCTCAAGACCAGAATAATTTCAAACAAATGTATATGAGAGACATCTATTTTAAACCTCTGTCAGAAGACCCAGTGCATAACCTGAGTCTGTGATCTCTTCTGGGGACCATCTTGAGGCTACTTTCCAAAAGGGATTTACTTTTATGCAGCCAGCAGAACTGTCAGAATTGCTAAAACGTGCCGGGATGGAGCTCCTGTTGCCTTATGACTGCCCACCAATCTGGTCACTTCACAGGCCAGGATGCTGCCTGGCAAGGAAGCATCCCACAATCAGAGATGGACACAGGTGTCTCCATGGCTCCCACTCCACTCACCAAAGTGTCTGCATCCATGAAGACACATTTGCTGTAATGAGTAAGAGTCCAACAATGAAGCTTAGTGAAGGTTACACCCAGTTCTGGCCTCTGCATCAGAGCCAGATGAACTGAGTCAGCACTGTCAAGCACATCCACCTTGATCACTTCATCGAATACATTGCTGAGGACTGACCTACCAGAGAGAGCAGTGGAAAGAAAGAAGGGAGTTTAGACAGGTTCATCAGAGTTCACTTCAGGCGTGGAAACAGTGACACACAGCATGACATTAATTATGACAAGAGCCAAAACTAGATTGATTGGTTAGAGTAAGAAGTCAGAAGTGAAAAGACTTGGCAAACAGCCTACAGAAGAGGCAGCTATCAGTTAGGCCTTAAAACATTGTCTCTTCCACTATGGGGGCCATCACATTTCAAAAGTGAGAGCTGCTGTTTGAAGGAAAAAAACAACCCTTATTTTAGTCACTTCTCTCCTATAGAAATATCAACAGAAATTAAAGCAGCTTTCATCTTCAAAATTGATTCCAAAGAATAGCACCATGTTGTGTTTCCTCTGACTTTTACAGGATGAGACATGCACTGCCAGCATACTCACTTGTACCTATTGTGCCCAAGTAAATGCTGGTTCAAAACTGCACCTTTTATAAGGTGTATATACTTGCTCAATAAATATAGTTCTTCACTACTATGTAGCATCTCAAATGAGACTTTTAGCTAAACATTTGTTTCCTATGCATGTATTTTATGGGAATTCTATAGGTAACACCAAAATAAGCAATTTTCCTTCAAGAAGCAAAAAACCAAGTCTTTAAAACACAGCTTATTTACTTACACTACACTATTATAATCAAAAGTTCTCAATATCTCACAAACACAGAAAAGTAAAATCTGTGCTGTTTGAAATCTAGATTTCAGGGTCATTAGCTTTTGCCTGATTGATCTTCAAGGAACAGGCGTTAACTGGCAAAGAACTAAGTGAAGTACAGATTATTAGAAGTTTATTTCAGTGATCTATTTTTTTTAAAAATGTTATCCTTGATTTAAAATACATAATATAAATGCTTTTCTTCCCACTAAACAGACATGAAAAGAATTACAAACCCATGCATAAAATGGATACAGTATTCCCTCTAGTAAAGTTACAGTGTTCTGACAATGTCCATACTTCAAATATTCTGTAAAAACAGATTTTTGTGCATCCAGTCTTAGCAAAAATGTGAAAATATATTTCTTGAGCCATATGCATTGCAAATACGTTCACACAGCATGCAGAAAACAGAGGCTTGCACATTTCCTGAGACATAGCAGAAATAAGAGTTTAAGTTGTAATAGCATGGCATGTGCCTTTTAACAAGTGTCACAGTCCTCCAGATAAGAGGGCTTGAGTTCAGACTTAATAAGATTTCTATAAATGCTATTCTGCAGTGCCTGTAGAATCACAACACAAATTGCAAAGTGATTTATACAGAAAAAAGCAAAAGAAAATTTCTTATCATGGTAGCTGTGCACCAATATTTTAAGAACATTAGTCACGTGATACTGAGCCCTTAGGTTTATGGAGTTTTGATGTCACAGGTGGTTGTGTCTTTTGCTCTAAGAGAGAAAAAAAATGGAGAAAAAACAACAGTAGTTGAAGACACCAAATTTTCAGCTTAAGTTTTCAATTATAAGACAAATTGCAGCCACAAGCTCTACTTCTGCAAGAGAATTCCTAGTAGGCTTAGGACCTTATAATGGATATTATTTGAAACCACTAGCCAAGAGGGAAGTTCTGGGCATAATGCTGTGAAATCCACAGAAACCTATTAAAATTTTTCATGCTCATTAATTGTGTATTTAAATATCCAAATACACAATTAAGACTTACCTCATCGCACTAGAAACCTCTGAAGTAATTAGAACTGCCAATTTTCTGGATGTCTTATGGTTCTTCAATGACTGCCCGAGAACGAGAGCACCTTGACAGTACACATCATCAGTAGCAAGGGTCACAAAGGCTTGATCTGTTACTGCAAAAAAAAAATTCAGAAGAGTCACTTTACAGCTTTAATGTAAGCCCTTTCAGCAGGTTCCCTCCTCTTCTAGATAAACAACAATCTGTGGCTTAAAACAACCTGCAGTTCCTGTGATGAGTTCTTTTCTCTCACAGACTCCCCCCAAAAGTCTTAACTGAATAGAAAATCTGAGGAATGTGAGTACAGAATGTGTGTTTCTGATTTTTTTTTATTATTATTTTGTTTGCCTGATTTACACAATTGCTGGTATAAAGTTTTTGCACTAGCCTTAAACACCCTGGGTCTTATTGCATATACCCTGGGTCTTATTGCATAAACACAATGTCAATAAAAAATGCTGATCTGTACATATTTAGATTTTACATTTAACAAACACAGTGTAATACAACCAAAAAGGAAAATGTTCTTGATTCTGTAGTGTTGAAAGCTAAGGAAAAGAACAAGATGTTGAGTATTAGCCAGAAATGTTATTTCCATAAAGCCACTGAATCAACCCAACATTATTTTTGCTCTGCCTTCTTTGTGCTGGGATACTGGTGCTTGCTGAACAAGTGCAGAGAAATTCCTACCAAGATCAGTTCACCTCCCAGAAACTGAGAATCCCTACTTCAAGTAACTACAAGGAATTTAGGAGTGTTCCTTATTGTCAGGAAACACATGAGAAAACAAGTTATAATATAAAAGAAAGCAACCTACATTCCTGCACAACAGGAAAAAATTATTTTGTAGAGACACTAGGCCGGTGGCATGATCACAAGGGGCTGCTTCTCCATCTCTGCCCTGTGACAGAACCACCATCAGAGCTCTCCTGGGGAGAATCTATAACTCAGCAAGGTGAACAGCCTCCTCAGAGCAGAAGGATGATACACTCTAGGCTGCAAAATTAACCAGAACAAGATGAGTAGGTCACACAGAGGAAGGGAATTCCACTGAGCTCCACAGAACTTCAATAAACACTTGCGCTGAAATACTTGTTTTGAACCACCATCATGTCAAGGGACAGGCAATTGAATTAAATAAATGAAAACAACCAAACAATACCAACATAAACAACCTGTCATACAGTTTCCAGGGTCTGTGAGAAACACTAGGAAAGAATCTCACAGAACTAGTTGCAGAGAACTCAGCAAATGACCTCATGGCTGCCTCAGCCAGAGGCTGCCAAAATGAATGAGTTCTAACCCTTAACCATCATCAAGGTACACAGTAAAGTACGGTTGATGCCCACGATAAGCTAATAGATAGTATTTTTATTTTTCACGTCCTTCAAATCCAGAGAAAAACAGACCCACTGGTGTGTTGCCTTTTCCCTGCACTTTTTGCCCTCTTTCACTCACCTCCAGCCAGCCAGCTTCATCTCAAGCACACACACCTTACATTTCCTGACATTGCCACACATCCTTGCACCTCAGGAGAATCCCAGTAAGTGTCAAACTTGTCCAGAAAAACCCAAATCATCCATCCAAACTTAAAATAGCTTGCATTGCCCACAGCTGAGCAAACTCCAGTAAAATTTCCAGACAAAGCAAATGAAGAATTGAACTTTCAAATCTCCCATTACAATAACAGCTCAAGCAAGTTATGGGTGTTCTAAAAATCAATTAATAAGGAGTTGCGTTAAAACGACAGATGAGAAGTAAAATGCTCCTACTGCAGTTTTTCAGAAAGTTAAAGGAATAAATATAAGCATCCCTAAAAATCAATGTAAACCAGAAAACCACTGAAGGCTACTTCAGCAATAAATTTACTCTGAAAAGATGCAAAATATCAGGAAAGCGAAGCAGTTTTGTGTTAAGCAACAAGCATCTTCAGCCAAAGGAAGGTAATAAAACAACTACTAAGAGGAATGTGGGAGTTAGGTTAATATGAAAAGCAAATTGTGAAATGAGTGGGAGTTGCAATCTTACTGATTATATTAATACTAATATATTAATATATGTTAATACTGAACACAATATTCAGATGGCTTCTGCAAATTCTTTTGGCTACAGAAGCTGAATCTTTACTTTAGTAATACATAGAAAAATACACAAACTACTCATTAAATGGTTCAGCAAGTTGGTATGGAAAATTACCACATCCTCCAAATGCTTTCATGCCCTGCATCCCTGTGGTCATAACCACAAGGAAGCAAACAGCCAAAAAACTGCTGCTTCTAAGAAACTCTTGCTGATACCCCACAAAGAACAGAAACTGTCTGTTTTGAGAATCAGATATGGGAGATATGTTATGGCCTTCTTAATACAGTGAATCATCATAGAGATAATTAAATAGATAAACCATTGACTGAAAATGCTTAGCAATAAAATATTTCTGGTGCAAAGAGTGAAACAAATCCTAATGATTTTGAAATCATGCAGGGGCATCGCTAATTCATTAAGGATCCATAGGGGGTTTAAAATAAAAATATTTTATCATTATTTTTCTTTCATCTAATACTTGCTGTCAAGAAAGAAGTGTTGTTTGACTTGCTTTGCTTATAAAATTCTTTGGAATATATTTTATTTTTATAACTGAAAATAAGGATCAGGTTTTCATATACATTTTTGGAAGTAAATAGTTTACTTGAAAGTTTCCATTTAGCTGAAATCAAGGACAATACTTTAAATCTACTGTACACAGAGTTTCACTCACTGTCTTTAAAACAGCAAATCATCTTTAAGTTTGAAAGCCAGAGGTGTAGATATTTAAATTCATCGCAACTGTTTTTTGTTTTGTTTTGAAGTTTCAAGGACACCATCAAGCATAACTTTAATTCTTTGTGCAGAATGGCAATAAAAATTTTTATGGGCAATACCTATTGTTAGGGGAATTTAGTTTTCAAGCAAATTGTTTTCAAGTTGTGGATCCTTATGGCTAATACAATACCACTGGCTATCAGTGAACTATGAGAAAAGAAAGTCTATTATTAGAATCTCATTAAAACCCTGTCATATGAATTTACAAATCTGTTCATTTCTCTTGTCTGGATTACAAAGCACATGATGATGCAAATTAAGAAATCATTAACATCAGTAGTGGCGCAACAGTTTTATTACCTAACAATATTTTCTTAGAACAAAACAAGGATTTTCAAGGAATTAACTTGCTGAGTTATTCTAGAACCTGCTCTCTAGCTACACAGAAAAGACAGCAAAAGTAATGTGAATCACTACAGATCAGGTGATCTTATGTGGAATTTGTTACAGCTTTTTTAGCCAAGATCATCAACTTTTTAAGCTACTTACTCATAGAAGCAGTACTTCTGACACTGCCAGAGGCAAAATTCTTCGACAGCCATGAAAACTAATTCTAGGGCATTTAAAAGCTTTATTTAGAATATGAACAGAGCAAACAGACAGGGTGGTGCTCACTTTCATGTTCAAAGAGAAAAAGAGAATTAAAAAACACCAGGTACTCATTTTCAGAATCAGGAGTGACTGACAATAACAAGCTCTGAGTGACCCAAGTGCACCTTCCAACTTCAAGACAAATAGGGTAGGGAGGTTTTTTCATAATCCATTACACATAGCTTTTAAATAATATTTTTATATTTCTTCTGATAGACAGAGGCAGGAGCAGGACAGTCCAGCTGTAGCTCCTGATGTAACAATTCAAGTTTGTTAAGCTGGCCACTGCAAAATGGCAACAGGAGACCAGACACTCGTAATTTTTCTGTAACACACTGTCATTTTATGGGTAAAAATGAGAACAGTTAACTCAATAGCTAAAAGCCTCCAACAGGCTGATTAGGTCCCCAGTGCCTACTGGTATTCCTATTAACCAACATTGTACAGCTGCTTTCTTAAACTCATCCCTGATACCATCTGTTGCTTTTTTTGCCACCTCCCTGCTTCTACCCCAGAGACAATCTGCAGGATGAGCAAGCTGCAGCCTCGACCTGTACCCAGTGAGCCAAAGCTCCTCTGAAATCCCCAGTGACAATGACACAGCTCCAAATCACAGCCCATTTCCTGACAACAATTCTGTTCCTCCCTCTCCCACAGAAAGGGCTCTATGGATCTTCCCCCAGAAGCACCCCATGAAGGTGTGTTAGACTACCAAAAAGAGAGCACAAGCTATAGGCTTCTCACTTCTCTGGCCTAGCACAACCATACACTGAAACAGAAAGCTCTGCTCCTCCTGACACCCACAACCTCATAAGCAGTCAAGAAGTATTTTGTTCTAAGTAGAAAAAATGAACAATAGTGTCAGACAATAACCTGAGTCAGACTCCTATCAAAAATTATGAAGCAAGTTTCCAGCAAAGAGGCAGTTCTTGCCCCAGTGAATAAATGAAAGCTGACAGTTGTAATTTCCATTCTTTCTTAGGTCCAATAGTAGAAACATTGATGTCACTAATGAAGATAAATAACATTTTCCACAGACTTTTTATAACAGAATTTAAATTAACATTCAGTGGCATACAATATTTCTCTTGGCCTAATGAAGATCTGCTTTATTCAAAACCAGATTCTCTCTTTATCTTTTATTAAAACAACACTGAATTTTAGCAGGCAGGATTACTGCTGTTGTGTTGGAAGAGCACTTGACTCCAGCTCTTTGTATCTTTTATTGTCTTTCAGTTAAAAACTGTTACATTCTGCTTCAAGACTACAATATTGTTATTCAACAGATGGTAAATGATCCTCTTGAAAGTTCAAATACTTCAATATCATAAGATGGAAACAAGCATAACACCAAAAATTAATTCCAAAACAGTAATGTACCAGTTTAAAAATTAGTAATAATTGGTAATAATTATTAGAAATAATTGTTTAGTCAATCCAGAGGCAGCACAGGAATCTTAATGATACATGTCAAGTTAGATGTTTCCAGTCTTTCCACACCTTCCTTTCAATCAAAAGAAAAAAAAAACTAAAAACAAAACAACCAAAAAAACCCAACAAACTCTCCCCTCCCCCAAAAAACAACAAACCAACAAAACCACAATGCTCTAATCTTTTTATTTGCAGATTCACTTTCTGCATCTTCCCAGTGCTGAAGTGCCACATACATGAATTCAAACTCGGCATCCATCAGTCCACATGTCTGACACCCTTCAAATGGTTCAATAAACCAAGATTTGTGGCAGCTGCTGCTCTAAAAACCGAAAAAACCGAGGAAAAAAAATTGAGTATGTTCAAGAACGAGAGCAGCACCTGCACCTACCCTGTGTGATTACCTTTAAACCAGTACCTCATGGCGTTAAGGACAACTGACTAAGACCAACACCACTTCTGTGTGAGAAGGGACATGAGAAAGGTTTCTCTGATCTGCCTTAGACTGAGGAAGCCGGCCCCAGCCTGTCACCCTGGGGATCCACCAGGAAAGCACGCAGAGACGTAAGCAGGCCAAGCTGAACATACAAGTAGAATACAAAAATGACTTCACCTATTTCACCCCATCACGAGAAGGGCAAAAGCCCCGGGGGGTTCCATGCTGCGCTGCCGATCGTCCGTCAGCCCCGAGAGGCTGCTCAAGGCGAGCGGGGCTCTGGGAGTACTCACCGGACATGCTGGGCAGGCGGGGCCCGGCCGGGCAGGGCTCGGTCCGCGGCGCCCACCGCTGCCGCCGCCTCACCTGCGGGCGGGGATGCCGCTAATCCGCACGATGGGATTAGCCTCCTTCCTGCTGGAGGCAGCGGCAGGTGAATTCCATTCGCAGGGACTCCTGCGCAGCAGCAGAGAAAAGGCATTAGCGGCGGAGACCATAGCGGGGGGGTTGGCACTCCGCACTCCGCCCCCGGCGCTGGCTTTACTGCCGGGGGACGTGCTCCTGCCGCCCGCTCCCTGCCCTGCAGCACCCCGGCAGCTCGGCCCGGCACCGCTCCCGGGGTGGGCACGGCCCGCAGCCCGGCCTGGCACCGCAGCCCGGCCTGGAACCGTAACCTGACCCGCCCCGGGCACCTGCCCACGCCAGGCGCGGCTCCTCCAGCGGGCGCGGCGCTCCCGCTCCATTGGCCGCCGTAAGGCTGCGCCCACCCCGAGATGGGAAAGACCCTCGCTCCCTTTCCTCCTGTTCCCTCCCGTCCTGTTCCGCACCCTGCGCGATGCTCTGGGCGACGTCCGGGTCCCAGCGGCTGCGACGAAGCCTCCCCGCCACGCAGAAACCGAGAGGAAGACGCGCAGGTTGGGGACACTCCGCCGAGCAGCGCCCAGAGGAAAACACCAACCTCTGTGATGGCGAAGGTGGAAGATCGTGGGAAAAAAGTCTCGGAGCGTGAGTAGGGTGATTCCAGCGTGGCATGTGGTCGCCCAGATACACGGGAGTCACCGTGAATGAAGGGAGTCTACCCCTAACTCCCTGGGGCCATCGTAGCCCCTACAGATACCCACGATCTGATAACTTGTCACCCAGATAAGCAAGTAGATGTTTTTAGTGTCGGGAAACTTATGCTGTTCAGAGGGTTGTAAATATTTTCACAAGTGCATAAATAAATGAACATTTACTCGACCAGCATGTTTTTGCCACTAGGTTAGAAGTCACATAATTGTGATGTAATTCAGCCATACAATGTCTCTGCAAGGTAATTTTAGGCTGCTGCGGTTCAGCCGAGGCATTTTCGTGTGAAAAGATGCTGTGAACATCAGTATCTGTGTAGCAGAGGTCAACAACTTTCAGGTAGTGTGCCACTGAAAAAAAATGCCCAGCGGTACCACTCAACTATTTAAAACTTTGTTTCCAAGAGATCTCTGTTGCCACTCCAAGCTGCAGCTTTTGTTCCCTCACACTCTGGGAGGATCCTAAAGTTTCACTGGAGAAGAGGGTATCATTGCTCTGTAGTAATGATGAGATGTTTAAAGGAAGGAAGGATGGATATGAACACATAGGAAATGAAGTTTCATTTATACCACAGAAAAAAATTCTCAAGGCAGTTAGAAGACCATTGGCTTATGAAGACAAGTCAACGAGACAACATGCTTATCAGTGCCATGATTACTGTTGTAAATAACTTTACTGGCAGATCTATTTCAGCTGGGGGGCTTTATGACTAAAAAAACTTTTCCTTGGTAATAAAAGTGATGTCTACATTTAGATGATAATCTGTTTTACTTGTGTGGTAGCAACTTTTTTTTACACAGTAGATGATAAGTATCAGATCCAGTAACACAATCTTCAGTTCTGATGTTCTAACAGCCAGTTAGAATATAATATTCCTTCCTTCCTTCCTTCTCATCTAAATTTAAGTACACTAGAGCTTCCCTATGTAACCCCTCAATTACCTGAAATAATAATAACAGAAATAGTTAATACAATAATGTAGTATAGTGGCTATAAATTTGTTATCATCATCCTAATTAAAAGGGAAATTAATACCTAAAAGGGTACCCGCACACTGGTATGTTGATATATTCGATATATGCTGACAAAGGAACTTCAGAAGGTTAAACACCTGGGCATTCAGGGTTTATCCATTCAGATTAATGAGTTTTGCTCAAATTCTCCATAATAAATCTGTTTTGAGCTATTCATATCAACACAATAAATTATTTAAATAATATTATGGAAAACTTTAAATTGCCATAATATAGCAAAACAAAAAATGTTGCACATAGATCCTTCTCTAGACACTTAAAAAAAAAAAGAGAGAGAGAAAAAGAATAGATAAGCTGTTTTGATTATTTTGCGTTTTTTTCCTGTAATTTTTTTCTTTAGTTCGAAGCATTTCCTTCTTTTCCCTACTGGGACATAGTTGAACTTGTATATAGAAGTTATTAATCCTCTTATGTCTCAGAAAGTAGCAATTAAAACAAACAAAACTTGGGTCATCTTAGATAAAACATGGTAGGTGTTTATTTAAAATTTTGAAGAGAAAGAAGCAAAATATATATTTTCATGGCTGAACAAACAACTGAAGTTGTAACAGCAAAATACTTGCAATTTCAATCTTTGTTTGTCTGACCAAATATATATAAATCTGTTTTAACGATTATCATGGAAAATGAATATTTTAAAAGAAATATTAAATATCCTTGAAAGCCATAGTAAAGATATTTTTTCTCTCTCATAAGTTGAAAGTGATAGCCACAAAGGTGTCCATTTGTTTGTACGTTGTAAAGATGTTTCTGTGTTTAAACTGATGTACATTTTAATTTCTTCCAGGATCAAAAAAGAAAAAAACAAAAAAAAAGTGGTCATCCAAGCAAGCAACTGATATGTATTCATTTAAAATATAATTTAGATAGATAGTATTTTATTTTATGAAAAAGTACTATTTTAGTAAGCAGATGTCTTCCTCTCAGTGATGTAATAAACACAAAATCATATCCACCTCTTTATAAATGGAATTGTGGTAACAAAAACCATGCTTTGCATATAAAATGCAGATAAAACCACACCAATTTCCTTATGCTTTAAAAAGTTTGCTAAAATGGCTGTATTGCAGAATTATGTTAGTAAACTGCTAGTTTTGCTAGCTTTCATCTGTATTTCATTCATGTGCTGTTTTTTTGATCCAGTTAGCTAAACGAAGGCAGAGAGACAGGAAAAGTGTCATTTTTCATGGTAGGTTTGTCTACATGAGGACACAGCACAGCAGGTTTGAATCAGGAGTGAGGGAAAGACATGAAACAGTCTAGCTAGAAAAAATATGACAATCACACCTTCATATAGTATGAAGTTTAAAAGTCATTGTGACTTAAATTTTAGAGATTGAAGTATCACAAACTCATTCTAAATGAATCAGAAAAAGCTTTCTTTTCCCTTTTTAAATAGTTATGAATAATATGGTTTGGTTTTTTTTAACAACCCACATTGCTAGATTACTGCCCTTAAAGGTTCCTAGAGCCAGGCCTAAGTTTTCAAGAAGAGAAGTGAAACTCAAGTAAATTCTAGTTCCTGAGAAGAGCTAAATACCATTTCAGTAATTATCAATTAAATAAATAAATAAATAAAATTAGCATGTGTTCCTCTCTATTGTATTTTAAACAGAGGTTTGTCAATATACATAATCTTTTCAATATATTATAAAATTAAGAATGAATTTTCTAGCTATAATTCCTTTCACTTTGCTAGTATTCAGACATAAGTACACAGTAAAGGCATTCAAATTTTTTAATCCTTTTGACAACTACAAAAGTTCTTTAAACATAGTAAACATTACAGAAATATACTGGAGAAACCCAACAAGTGTGAAAGGAAATGGTAAACTCCTTATCCCAATTCTATCAGAAGAATTAAGTTTTTTGGCTAATTTTGAAAACAGAAAATAATTTTATTCAGTGGCTCAAATCCTCACAAACCCAAATCTTTCCAATTTGAGCTTATATCAAAACTTGATTTCTTTATACTGAAGATAACTTCTGAGCCAAAATCTGTATCCAGCCCTTATGAATGCAGGTCAGAGAGTGCAATACAATCCCTGGATGTTTTAAGCATATCTTTGATGACATAAAGCTCAAGGTGCAAGAGTGACATCAGGTTAAAGAGAGCAGGATTGCAATGTCTCAAGAAAACACTCGTTAGAGGAATATTTTCTTCTGTTGGAATGGCAATGTAGAATGTCACCAACCAAAGGAGCCTGTGATCAGACAGCAACTTCTTCCAGTGGTTTACACTGTAGCCCCACCTGAAAAATGAAAATTGAACATTCAGTATTTCCACTGTGGGTGTTCTTTGCCAGCTTTTCTGAGGCTGATCTGGGCCACCCAGGCTGATTTCCACACACAGAACCACAACTGTCAGGCACCTATGTGGTGGCAGAGACAATTTTTTGTCAAAATCCCATCTACTTCAGCACGGTCAGTGGAAAACTTTCTGGGCCTTACCACGTGGTTTGAAACAAAGTTTCTTATTCTTGTAAGCGGTGTAGGCTGCTATTGATCCAACAACCAGTATTACAAAAGCAGAAATTACAGGAGATGTAACTCCAGCTATTAAACCCGAATCTGTGGAAAAAGAAAGAGAAGGGTTTGGTTTTTTTCAGAGGCAATTAAATTTTTCTCAGAGGCACTTTTTCTTAAGCATATTGTCTACTAAATTGTGCCTTTACCAAAGTATGAAAATAGTTTAGTGAAACTATAGAATTAAGCAGATGAACAGAAATTGTGTTATATTACAGCTGATGTGAAAATGATGTTTTAAAGCCTAATTTATTATACCTGCTACTTTTATAAAGCTATCATTGTTTTGATATTTTATAAAGATCAGAAATCAATTGTAGAATAATGTAAATTATTTACTATACCCGTGTTCCCTCCATGATTGAAATGATGTTCCTCTTCTCCTGGAATAGAGGGTGAAGTTTCATCAACAAAATGATTGTCATCCTGTTTTGAGAACTAAGTCTTTATTCAGCAAAGTGTGACGTACATAGGGCAAAAAGGGTGGCCCAACAAGACTGCAAGAGAGGAGTTCTCCTTCCACTCCCCACTGATGGCTGTGCTGGCCAGAGGAACAACTGTTCATCCTCTTGACATTTTCTTCTTGGGAAAGAATGTTATCATCTAACAGAAGGACCACGTGTAATAGGCTACATCAAGCTGATTTCACAGGGAAGCCAGTATACTCTATCTCTTCTCTACTGCAGACAATCAAACAATTTATCAGTAGTTTACATCAAGATCTTAGTCTTGGTACATCTACTTCAGCATGACCCTTGCTTTTGGACTTTCCTTGCTGAATTCAAAGGGATAAAACTGGCAGGCTTCTGGCATATGCTAGGATGCTAAAAATGTATTGGAATATGTTTCAAGTTCTAGCTTGAGGCTCAAAACCGTGTTTTTTTTTGTGAAGGATAACTAACCTAAATAAAAACAGCGGAGTCTGGTCCTTTGTCTTCAGAGACAAACAGACTACCACTTAAGCAAAACCAACCAGCTCCAACTTACAGGTTTTAGGAACACATTGCAAGGAAATTAGGCAAATGTTACCTGGTGGTAAAGGCTTTCCATCAAGAAGATCTGAGTCATCAAAACCTCCTGCAAGATAATTCCAGTTGCAAAATTAGCTACAATGGTAGCCCCTTCAGGTGTCTTGTCCACTCCTTTTGTAGTGTTCTAGGGAGTGGTGTGGGACCTTTGAAATCCCAGGCTCAACATGGTAGGTGGGTCAAATGTCTTACACTGAACAGTCACCTAACAAAACTTCACCTGAAAGCTGAAGTACTGACACTGTTGGTTTCTATGTATTCTGTGTCTCTTTTGGGTGCTTGTGGGATATGTGGGCTTGGACTCTCAGTAACACAAATCCTTATATAAATGGGTAGCTGGAGTCCCAGTAATCCCTGAAGCAGAGTGAGTGGGTCCTTTCCAGGAAAGACTCCAGAAGGACCTGTCCACAGGTCACCACTACAGCCATACCCAAAGTATGTACCTGTGTACAGGTTGAAAGCCAGAACAGATATACCACATTTACTTTACTTAAGCAAGTATCTGGAACCAAATCCAAAAGCAACAGAGGCTGCCCGGCCCCATCTGCTCTATGCCCCAGGGCCACCTCAGATGCACATCTCAAATTGATTTGAACACAGGTTTATCCCTGCCCTGTGGCTAGATGTCAAATTTGAACCTTTGCATAGTTCAGTGTATACACACCCAATATGAAAACACAAACAAGATTAAATGTTAGTCTCGTGCCACTTAAGATGCAGTGTCTTAAATTCTGAACAGAGAGAAAAACTTTATGGTATCAATACTAACAGTATTTAGAAAAATGCTTTCTTAACTCTGGGTCAGAAACAATGACTACAAAAGAAGGTGTAGGGAAAGGATGATAAAAGCTCTTACTAGAGAAATAAGAGATTAAAGTATTCAGAATGTCTGGTCTGAACAGCTCACAGCACTACATTTTCTTAAGAGCAAGATATCTTACCAGAATTACCGTAACTTCCCGGGCGCGGTGGAAGAGGTGGGTATAAAGGTTTCCTTGAGATGTCACCTATTGATAATTGACATTGTTATATAATTGAACAGGCAAAACTGGGAACTGTAAATAAAAATATTTTATATTTATTTCTAATTTGTCCTCCCATGAATTAATAAAAGGACTTGGTCTGTGGTTAAGATTTAAGCACTATATCAGCAAATACTTAGCTACAAAAACTGACTTGGAAGCGAGTAGAGAATATTTTCAAAAGAAGAGAATAATTAAAAAAAAAAACAACATTGAGAGAAAATATTTCATGTATATCTGGCAAGTGCTAACATTGTTTAGAGCTGACAGCTGGGAGGCACAATGTGTCACTGTGGTGTGTCAGTGGTGCAGTGTTCAAAGCCAACAGAGAAGCTGGTGTTCTAGGTTGGGCAGAAGGCAACAGGTTATGTCCTTGCCATCAGCAGGTATTAATAAGGCCTGTGGATTAGTTGCATCTAACAGATGCTGAATTTATCTAATGCCTAATGGATTTTCTGCTCTTGAACTGTGCAAAATGAACTCAGCCTTCAGCTTTGCTGTTGTTTAGGACTTTGTGCTAACATTTAGCCTTAACTTCTTGCCAAAGGATTAGAAAGAGATGCATTGGATAGAGCAGGAGATCTGATGACTAAAAGCAGTTTCCAAACTGCATATACAATGCTGAAGAGCCCACTCAGGTCAAAACTTGCCAAATTTAATATCTAGGGTTGCTGCTCTGCATGTATAGAGTCGATTTTCTCTTGTCATGCTTTTCTCAGCAAGTTCAACCACATATTTAACTGTTCTCATAGTAAGACAGAGAATCTAGCTCTGCACAGATCAAAATTAGGTCACAGAAATAAATAGCAGTGTCCCTCCCCCTCCTTAAATCTTTCACCTTCCAAACATACCAGTTGCCCTATTGCTATGTTTTCTTCTTGTCTAGCTGCTAAATACAGTGTTTCTATTTCTGAGCACCATTTAGGTTCTGATCCAGAAAATTATTTAGATGTACGCTTAGCTTCAAGTGAGTTTAGCCTACAGCCAATGGATTTTAGGGTAGAGTTGTAAAGCTTTGCTGAATCTGACTTTGCCCAGTTAATTATATTCAGTAGAGGAAGGACTTGCTCTGTTCCAGCTCTCTGTGTAATGAACTAAGAGTCATTGTGTCACAAAAGCAGAAAATCATCAATCCCACATTTCATTTCTATCATGATGCGGCACTTAGTCTTCTCTGAGCATAAGACATATTGTATGGCACAGCTGGTGAAAAAATAATGTCTTCAGAAATACTGATAACAAGATACATAACTTTAATTTCATTATACCATGTATGAAGGCCAATTAAGAACCTGAACTGAAAATGGAACAAAGAAATAAAAAACAATGGAAATACAATTTTCCATCCTTGGAATGAAAATATTTGGTTTAGTTAAGATACTTAAGCTATTAATTAATACTTTAGTCAATATATTTAATCTCATAACTGTACTCAATAAAAGCTTGCAGGAATAGAAGAATTATTACAGGGAGGAGGAATACATGAAAATATAAACATGGGAATTGTTAAGAAAATTAGATTCAGCTCTGTAAAATGTGGACTAATATGTCATTCAAAGAAAGGCATGAAGTTCCACAGGGGAACTTTGAACTGGGAAAAAAAATCCCAACAGTATAAAAGGTGTCATTCTCTAAGACTCAAACATGACTAAATCAGACCACTGCAGCTGGTTCAGAGGTTCTGTGAAATTGGCTGAGAAGTAATTTTTCTTTTATGTGGCTGTGGAATTTTAGGCTTTGATTCAATACTAATTGCATTTGGGGTAACTGCAGTATTCAAGAAGCTTTCTAGAGTACTTCACATTCTTGGTATATCTCTAAACATACAAAATAAAATTTGGTGTACAAATTCCCAACCTCAAGAAATTCATATGTCTGCATAGCTTAGTACAGCAGTATGAATACTTCCTAGGTTGGGTCTGGGTGTTATGGGAGTATCTGGAAGTTAACAGCATGTTACAACAACTTGACTGCTTCAAGCTTAAGCTAGATTTACCAGTGCTCATCTCTGAAACATTCCTTCCTGAATTTCTAACTCACCATCTGCAGAGCTACAAGAAGCTCAAACCTCTCCATCCAGTATTACCTCTGATTCCTATTCTTAGGCAAGTTCATTTTTGGTAGCTGAAGAAGCTACAGTTATCACCTTCTTCAAGCTTCTGTCAGAGAACTCCACCCTGAGCCATCACAACAGAATGGGTCACGTTTTCCCTCCCCAGCCACGCCTGGGGTGCTCTGCTATGGTACAGCAAGCCCCAGCTAACTTGAGTTCATGCAAGGCAGGGCAGCTGGAAGCTCTCAAAGGCAGCTGGTGACCCCAGTCTGTCCCCAGTCTGCATGACAGCCTCAGGCAGAAGGGCTGCATGTACGTGAGTTGTAATAACACTCATGATCACAACACCTCCTGCTGTTTTGAAATCTCTTTTTAAAAATTAGGCAGAATTCAGAAAAGGACTATGAAAGAAAAAAATACCCTCGTATTCAAGAAAACAAGGGAGTACTCACCCCCACCAAGAGCATCTCCCAAATGTAGATCATTGTCTAAAAATGAATAGGAGGAAGATGTAGAAAAGTGAGTTATAAACAATTCTTGAGGGAAACGAAATGTTATTTTTATTATGAGTACAACTGCGTGTTTGACAAGCACCTTTTCCAAGTCAGTGCCACAACTTCAAATAACTTATCACACTTTTCTTGAAGACTCTAATAGACTCTAACATCTCCCCACACACTAACTGACAAATAGCACAGTATTTTCTACTCAAAATACAGAAGTTTTTTTCCTGTTTGAAATGATGTTAAAATAAATCTTACAGTTGAATCAAGATCAATACCTCTTTCATATACTTGCAAGTAAAAAACATTAAAATTAGTATGTTAAAATACGTAACTGTACCCATTCCTAAAATATACTTAATTATTAACATTTATGTCTGTGGTTAAAATTGGTATATGCATGTTTGGCTTAAGTGTAATTTATTGAACTGCAAAAACCGAAACCTACTTGAGGGGAGATTGAATCAATTAATTTATGTAAGAGTCATGGTAACCCCTTGCTTCAGGCAATCATATGCACCTGTCTGAGGTTGGGAGACAGTCTGTTTTTATTTGCCTGATCTATAAAGGTTTTTAAATAGAATTAAATGTCTGTATGTGAAAGCTACCCAGTAAATCAACAGACTGTGACCACTGCCCAGCACCATACATGTGTCTTGCTGTACCTGGGATGGAATCTTTCCATGCAATAAACAATTTGTCCATGAGCTGCAGACACATAAATAAGAGCTCTCTTTCTGACACTCAGGTGTGGATGTGAGTACATGGTGGTATTTTAAGGTGTATATGGAATGATGGTGAGTTCTGGAAGAAACGCTTTAGATGGATGCTATAACTCAAAGAATCTCTTTCTTGATGTTTATATGTGTGGAGTGGCACAGTGAATCACAAGAAAAAGGATAGCAAAACTTATCTAAATTTTGGTAACAGCACTTGTTGCCACAGACAATTGGATAGACTCTCAATTAAACAATTTTTTTTCATTATATATGTGTCAGAATTCCTGAAACATGGGAATATCACTATGCAGAAATATGCTTTCTTCTGTTCTTCATACCTAGGAGGAGTGGGAAGCTGCTCTTACACAGTATTTAGTCTCATTTGGAGACTAAGAAATGCTTTGATGTCACCAGGAAATCTGGCAGAAAAATAAACAAATTCATAATACATGACTTGGTTTGTTCTTGTCTAGTGTAGATCCTCCCAGTGTCTGCCCAGCAGAGAGTTGCATTTCAAAAATACCTTTACCTGTCAAATGTTAACACTGTAAAAAGCAATACATTGAAAAGTGGACTCAATTTATTATGGAAATGAGGAATTCAGGTAAAATGCAAATTCTGTTCTGGAGGGTTCATGCAGAGATTTGTTGCAGAAATGCTAAGGTTGATATGAATAACATAAAAATGGAAATGCATGTGTGTGTTTGGACCAGAAAAAACAGCAAAGTGTTAAAAGAACAGACAATAAAGGTCACTATTCCCAGCAGTAAAACTGAGGAATGTGTTTTTTCTGTCAAAACCAGCAGGCCTGTGCTCTGATAACAGTACAGATGACTTGTCAGCAGAGGAAAAGCAGAAAGGCATTTAACACCAAAGGTTGCAGCATGTCACTACTTTTATGATCACCCACCCAGAAAATAAGTCTGTGCACATAGCCAGTGTCCTCCAAAAAAGTGAAAAAAGATAGTGGGCAGCAACCTGGCCAAGGGTCCAGAGACACTGGAGTGAGAAATATTATGAGGCAAAGGACCTCTCTATAATACCTGATTACTCCTAAAGGATATAAAAGATCTGTGGATTCTATTGTCATTTCTGATCAAGAAGAAGCACAGAGACAGGATAAGAGCTCAGTAGCAGGCAAGCTTTGTCTCAGGTTGCGCTGATGCTCACCAGAACCACCCAAGCACACACATCTTGGTGCTCATGAGCATGTGGGTGTGAGGCTATGGCTGAATTAAACAGAATGCAGGAACAATGCTAGTGGGTAAACATCAACTTACTTTGAGATTTTGTAAAAAAACATTACCTTCCATTAAATTTTGTGACAAATTTTGCTACACTAGGGAGGTGCCTATAGGAGAGCTTCAGCTCAGGCAGAGGTGCATGGGATGCCCAGAGGACACTGGCCTCAGCTGAGCAAAAATCTCAGTGAGCCTCACTTCTGAATGAGACACAGAAGAAACCCTGAGGTTCAGATGAAGCATTAAGCAGATGCTAAAACATACTTTTGTAATATCGATCTGCACTTTCCAGATCCAATAATGGATTTTTAACAATGTGGACTTGGCTTTTAAAATAAGTTTTAATTGCTTTTTTAAACTCTCTACAGTCCTCTGTAGCACTGAAGGAGGCCCTGAAATAGTCTGCAAAACACAGAGTTCTTCCTGTCTGAAAATTAGTGAAGTAGATTTGGTTAGGGCAGATACTCATCTGATGTTCATATCTCTAACAGATTTAGGAGTCTCTAACAAGAAGAAGTCCTTTCACCCGAGGCATCTTCAGTGCAGATATTGGCACCCTAAAATACTTTTTTAAACATGACCAAGGATAAAGTATTTTAGGTCACAATTCAAATAACTCAAGATGCTTACACTAGGATGGGAAAAAATCCATATTTAGTGCAATATTTTTAAAAAGACAGACACTTCTGATCTAGGCCAGACACAAATTTTGTTTGCCAAATGAAGTGGGAAGAATGCAGCCAGTAAAATATATAATAGCTACCACTTTCACAAAATACTGCCCCATTTGTTCAAAGAGGGAACCAGAGAAATGTACGGAAAATGTAACTACTTTCATACATCTAAAATCTTAATGCAAAGTTTGTGCATAAAAAGACCTAAGTTATTGGTTTGTTTTTGGTTTTGGTTTTTGTTGTTGTTGTTTTTTGGTTTTGTTTGTTTGTTTGTTTGGGTTTTTTTTTATATCCAGTATTTTCCAAGCATTTTGTTTGATAAACAGAAAGCCATTCCAGTGTAGTTTAGGTGAAAAAAAATCTAGTTGTCATAAGTTGTTCCATTACAAATGCAATTTTGTCCATGTTAGGAATTTGGATTTTTTTCAACATTAACAAGTGTTCATTGGAATACATTGACTGGCATTCTCAGGACTATAGCTTTCCTCTGTTCAGAGCCTTTTTTCCCTTTCTGACAGAGGTGGTTGTAGCAATCAATATTAGATAATATGAGAAGACAAAATAGCCCCAACTTTGTTGTGATTCTTTTCCAACTCTTTTATCAAGAGTCATGAAAAAGAATATAAAAAGTAAAGATAACAGGGAGATAAAAGTAGAGGAACAGTTAGCCATTTTTAGTAACAGTTACCCATTGCTATACTCCTCAGAGAGTCCAGAACAATCTAAAGAAGGTCTTCAGGAAATAAAACCCTATCACTGGCCAGCCATGCTCAAGCACCTTACTGGAAACAGTAAAGATATGTAATTGGCAATTGTCAAAAGAGAACTTATTTTACTTTAAGAAGACAGCTGTTATTCACATATGTCTGTTAAAGCACAGCAGCAAATCTGATAAAGAACCTCATGTGAAAGTTTCTTACATATACAAAATCAGTTTTATGACCTATTATTTATTACTCACTGAACACAGGTCTTGTGGGTCTTCTGATCACTGTAGGCTTGCTGGTAATTATATGATCTGTTGGACACAATGACATGCCAATAAACATTAACAGCTTCAGCTTAACAAAAGCAGGTATCTGCAAATCTGCAAAAGAGCTGCTTTCAGTAAATTTTTATGTATCACATCAAAAGCCAAAAATGAAGGAATATGTTTTCAAAGCTATTTTTTTTGTTTGTTTGTTTGTTTTAAAGATTTTCATTTCATGATAGAAACATTGAAATCTAGTATTCTGCAGTTCTGTGTATGTTTACCATAAGTAGTAGCCACTTCAAGTTCCATTCCTCAAGAAAAAGACTTAAGATTTATCATTAGATGTAAATGTCATAGTAAAATAAGGATAGAAAATTTACGTACCAGGGTGATCAAGGGCATCAGCTAAATCAAAATCTCCTTGACCTAGAAGGAATGTGAGACAAGACACTAAGTCAGCAGGCAGGTTTCCATGACAGGCAGACCTGAGGGTTCTTACAGAGGCAGAACATCAGTAAGAGACCAAAGACAGTCCCATCCAAAGAGCAGCAGGCACGGAACAAGCTGTCAGCTGCCACTGCTGCTCAGTGCAGCCCTGAAGGGCCCTGAGAGACACACTCATTTAACTCGAGGGAGTTCCTTGTTCAGGTAGGCCATAGAGAAGCTGCTCTCTCGTGTTATCACATTCACCTGCTGTGCAAACACCCCTTTGAAGAGCTCAGGTTGCCAGTTAGAGGGCACAGGACTATTGCCATGAGACAGCTGGAAGTAGCATTCAGCATAGTACTTGTGAACCAAAATCATTAAGTGAGAATTTTTAATATCTTCATTATTATTTTACTGGCTCAGCTTAGCAAGTAGCTTTACTGTCAAGCCTGCCTTGATGATCACTTGCAACACGTTTCAAACTTTGATTTTTTAATTCTTACTATAACATGGGTTATAAGTAAAAGATATTATGATGTGTTAACCTAATTTAGTTTCCTCTATAAATTAAAAAATCTGAAAAGGGAAAAAAATTCTTCCTGCTCTCTGTTAGGTGACAACAATGTCTTTGAATGTCACAGCAGAATAATTAGCATCTGTACTTTTGAAATTAGCAGGCAAAGAAAACTGGAAAATGTATATTTTAAATGTATAAACTGAAATACATGACTTTGAACTGAATGCACAAAGTTATTCTCTTTGAGTTTTACTTTCAACTCTACAATCTGCCACTTTACTTGTAATATACAGGCTTCATAAAACACATGTTTGCACAATATGTATCTGCTGGTTTTTGTCCATGGTGATGCATCATCCTCGTGTTTGCATTCCAGATATGAGATCAGCCTACATAAACCCACAAAAAGCCATGACATGCTATGACTTCCCTAAACAGAAATGCATTACTGTGTTCTACTGAGTAAGCCTCAAGCTGCACTTGGTCTGTATATGTCTATCATCCCTTCTAAAAGGCTTAATGCCTAACTGTTCATTGAGGAGTTTTTCTTGGCAAGTCTTGAACACTTCACAGCAAGAAAGGCATCACTGTTCAAGTGAAGAGGGTGAGGAACAGAGAGAAGCTGGAAGTGGTTTGTCAGCACAGCAATGCTCAGGGTTCAGCTCAGCTCCTTCATCTTGACAGGTCCTGTACTTCTTCATGGTATTTTTCTCATTAATCACTGTTCCTGAATAATAGCTCTTGCCTGTGTCAAAGAGTTTCCAGAGAGATTAATTATCAGTGGTGAAGCACTGTGTGAGCCTCAAATAGTAGTCAGTGCAGGAATATAAAGTAGAAATGTTTTGATTCCCATGAGGATTTTAATGTAAGTCTGTGAACTTAATTATAGATGGGGTCTGATGGAAAAGATAAAACAAGGCCAGAATGCAAAGTAGGAATGGCTTCTAAAGCAAAACTGACCCAGTAAAATATTAAGAATTGTTTGGTAAGTAAAAACAGGTAACAGCATAAGGCTTTCCCAGAAATGTTAGCAGAGTGGCAGTTTATCTCTATTATTTGATTTGTTCTTGGAGTGTTGCCTTATCTGGCCACCTTTCCCTCCTCTGCCCTGGCTCCTCAGCCAACATTGCCAAGTTCACTAACTTTTGGATTGGGTGTTCAGGAGGAAATATTAGTGGAATCATAGAACCAGCGAGTGGTTTGTGTTGGAAAGGACCTTAAAGACTATCTATTTCTCACTCTCACTGCCGTGGGCAGGGACACCTTCCACTAGAACAGATTGTTCAGCAACCTATTCAACCCTGAACATTTCCAGGGATAGGGGTATCCATGACTTCTCTGGACAAGCTGTTTCTGTGCCTCATCACACTCACAGTAAGAAACAAGTCTTCCTAATAGCTAATATAAAGCCATAATCTAAGACTCTGACAGGTTGGGGTTTTATAAATATGAATCCTTTAAATACATAAATATGTAAAAGAAACAAGTTTGTCCATCAGAAGATATTTTCTGCTTGAGCCCTGAGTGCACCACCAGCCCTTACTGGCCCTGAGCCTCTGGCCATGGGCTGTGACCCCGGCCACGGAACCCTCTGATCTTGATGCAGATGCACGATGCTCAGGTGGACATCCTGGCATTGCCTTGACTTATACGGTCAAATTTTATTTTTCTGAAGCATTTCTTCAGGGCCAGCAGTACTAGCAACTTAAGCTTGGCAGTCCTTTGATTTTGTCATCTGGTAAAATCCTCATTTTTGATCAGCATCCTGAGTACTGGAGGAGACTTTCTGACCTGAACCCCATTGCCTCAGAATACCACCATCATCAATCGCTAAAACCATTCCTTGTTGGAGTGAGTCATCAGGAATAATTTTGTAACCATAATCAGAATAAGAGTCATGAGAAATAATTTTGTAATACTGAAGAGCTGTTGACCAAACCAGCTTCTTTGTTACAGGGCATGACATGCAGGAACTGACAATGTGGAAAGCAACTACTGAGGTCCTAATGCTGTAAAGAGAATGTGACAAAATCGTCTTGTGAAGGAAGCCTGCGGAAAACTTTCAGGTAGAATATTTCTTTGAAGTTAGGGAAAAATAAAAATAGAAGGTGGAATCTAATCAGATTATTAAATTCAAGCAAGATGGTGCAGACGCTTTCAATTGAGAACTAAAGCAAAACAACCGACTGAAACCACTACTGATGCCTGCCCTTCTTCTGGACAATACCAACATGTCCCTCTCCTATTGTATGTCTGTTTTGTTATGGAAAAGGTGTGAAACGACAAAAGGTGTTGTTTTGAAACTCGAAGCGGGAAACAGAAGAAAGCTACAGAAATTTTAAGAGAAAAAAGAAGACTGAAAATCTGGAGGAATTATTCAGATTGATTTTTCAAAAAATTATTTCTGATGATAAAACAAGCAATAAAAAGAAAAGGACAACACAGAATGACTGCCTGGGAGTAAGAAAGAAGACTCCTTGACTATGTAAACATAAACTGTGACAGAGGGGAAGTTTGTATCGGGACATCTGTGCAGCATGGTAAATCATACTGCAATAAACCAAAAGACTGCTTGGACTTCAATGCAAATTTCCTCTGATAATAAATAAACATAAGGACCATCAAATAAACATAAGGACTAAGATTCTGTGGAGCAGAATTTTAAATGCTCATTACCGTTTCTGAAACTGTACCTAGACATTTTTAAGAATCCAATTTAAGGAGGATAACAGTTGGTTACATAGCTGAAGAGCTCAGACTTTATCCACACCAAACCAAATTAGAGTCTCAGAAAATATTTAGCTCAATAGGAGCTGCAGTGACTTCAGAGAACTCTGAAGATAAATGACAAGGGAAATAAATTAGTGAAGCTCTCCACAGAACAAAAAGGCCGAAATAATTTTTTTTTGGATCAGCTTCCATAATAGAAAGAGTTGGAAATTTACTGATGAAAGAAATTTTAGTGGGGCAGAAATAGCTTTGTTCCATTGAGTTTTTTAATTGGTTGGAGCTTTTGTGTTTGTTGCTGTTGGATTTGCTTTTTGTTTGTTTTAATCTGGATAAAGTTGTGAAGAGATTTAGCTGTGCAGGTGGTATTATCTCAGAGTTATATCTGCTATTACTGCTTTTTGGCTAGTATGCTATTTCTTGGCATTATTTCTAACCTTTCTTCTGGGAGTATCCCCATTTTGACAAAAAAAAGAAAATTACTGTAATGGTTTTTGTGGGTGGTCCTCAATGACTCATAAGAGAATTTGAGAAAATGTTTGCAAAGTCATGTCCTCAGTCACATCTGCATTTAGTGCTCACAAATTTTGAATATTAGTTTTCTGAAAATGTGACCCAAATATCCAGTCACTAAAATTCAAACAGTAGCATCTTTTGTCTATGGTTTAATTTGTTATCTAAATATTGAATGGATCCACCACCCTTTAACTATGTATCTGTTTGATCACAAGGGTGTGAGGTCCTACAGCTTTTGAGTTGAATTTATAAGGAGCAAGGCTGGATTCTGAAGGTGAGTGTTACCAGTTTATCATGACAACAGCAGTCAAGTTTTCTGACAAAAGGCTGACATGACATCATTCTGCAATTTTCAATCTCCTTATGAACACAGCTTGTAGCCCTTAAAATGACTCAGATTTAAATAAAGCAGCAATGAATATTTCTAAGTGAGGATCAGGTTATGTGACGAGGCTCAGGCTTTTAATAGGCATAGTCTAGTATTAAAAAGGAAGCTAAAGGAAGCTAAAATCCATAAGAATGTGTTTGTATATATTTATACATGTTTCTGGACACACACCTAAATGCATATATGTGCATTTGTGTTAGATAAATAATTTTGTCATTAACATGATTAAATTAATTGGTTTTCGGTGCATTGCTAGTCACTTCAGGAGTGGTAGTACTGCTTTAGCTATGTGCAACACAGTCTCCCCAAAAAACCCTTTAAGTTCTATCATATATGTTTAGAATGAGATTACCTGTTTGACAAACAAATTAGAAGCAACTAACTTCTAATTCTGAGCAAGACAGAAAGGGAGAATAAGTTAGTTTTACAGTATTTAAAGACTTGAACAAGTATGATTTCTTCAGTGTAATTAAATAGGAATTGTGTCATCAACACAAAGATTAAAACATTATGAAGATGGCAGGGACTGAGAAAGAAGTCTGTGACTTAAAAATGAAGACAAAAAATTTCTAAAAGGGAACAGTATGTTACCAAAATCACTCACAAGACTCATTTTATGGCTTTTTTTTAGATTAAATTGTAAGTTATTCTTTGCACAGGTAATTTTTGATTGTAATACAATCAATAAATATATTTGCTTCATAATGAGAAAATAGGATATATTTTCCCATGCATGGGACTTAGAACATACCCATGTACTGGTCCAGCTTTATTCAGGAAGCAATTATGTTTGTTTAAAGGAAGTTGCTCATTTCTGGGAGAGCACAAAGGTTTACGCCCCAGACTGGACACTGGACAAAATCTCAATAAGCAAGTTCTATTTCTTTCATGGGATATCGTCATGATCCATATTTCCTGATGATGTTACTGTAGCTTGTTTTTCCTTTAAGGACCTTTAGTTTCATAAACAACTATTTCCATTACAACCCCTTGATGCTGAGGTGGAAAATGAGTATGTTTTAACATCTGTAATTAAGATTCAACAAGGTCCAGTATATAGACCACAATATGTGGACCTGATTATTGGCTTCATCAGTTTTGCTAGGCCACTTCTGGTTTTAGTTTAAATGCAAGGGAAATGAAAAGGACCTGTTTGCTTATTCATACAAGAACACATTTAAATAATTACCAGCAACTAAGATGCACTAATAAAGTAGGAGTGGCACTACTGCTTTAACTCTGTGCAACATAGTCTCCCCAAACACAGAAAAAACCCCTTTAAGTTCTATGATATATACCTTGCTGTTCAAAGGTAATTTATGTTCTTTATGATGTGATATGATCTGCATACATAGAATAAAACAAATATAATTTTCTGTGTTTTGCTTCAGAGTGAATGCAGAAGAAGATGGTGTGTGCAAAATTGCAGGCAGAGCAAAAACAATTGGGATCTCCCATGAAGGAACAACATACATGGTCCTGTGCTGGTCCTGTGCACCTTACTCAGATTTTCAGCTTTGTGTCATGAGGCAAAAGAGCTTAGCCCACAGTGTGGGCTCTTAATCCAAAACTTCTCTCTGTCAGTACAGGTTCATGACACTGCCAATCCTTTTCAGCCATTTGCTCTGAGTGTCTCAGGCTTAATGATGGCCACATTAAATGAGAACTGTACTCAAACAAGAGGTCTGTATGAATTTTCCTACTGAAATCCTTAGCGAGGCACAGGCAGCAGCCGTGTTGGGCTCTCAGAGTGACCACTCGCTGCCTAAGCACCAGCTGGCTAATCCCCACTTTCTCCAGTGAGCAGTTTAGAGATGATAGAGGGAACTGAGCATAATATAGATGGGCAGGGAGATGCTAGGCTTTGCTGTTTCTCTCACTCACAGAGTGTACTGCATGTTCCTCTTCCCACTTTCACACCAGGTGCACTGGTAAAATGCATACAAAATAGCTCTTGACCTTCCATATGGATAGCCCCTGGTTCTTTCACCACTGGTGTAATTGGACAAGGGATGTAAGGGAGGACTTCAATTTGTCTGCTAATCTTGGTGCCTACTCTGGTCTTTTTATTCATTTATTTCTGTAGCATTGTTGCAGTTTGAAAATATATAGATGTGATTTAACGTTTACGCAAATTTGACTTCACAAATTAAAAATCTATTGATAACAGGCAAAGCTTAGTCAGTGGAAGTGGGACTGTTATATTTTCATAATCCATCCAAGCCCATTCTTTTAGCAGGGATGGTGTGTTTGCCTTCAGAAGATACTGTACTACAGGTCAGATTTAAATGATGTTACTATTTTCCCAGAATGTTCAGAGATGTCAGCCTGTGGAAAGCAAGGAAAAATTGCTCTAATCAAAACAAACTGTACCTCTCTCCTCCTACTATGAGGCAAAATACCACAGAAAGTCTTAATTTTATTGATTTCTAATCTTGAAAGAATTCTGACATATTTTTTTTTACCCTCAATGGGATGGAAAGGGTTTAATACATGTTTAGGCAGGCTGACCACTGCTGCCAGGTTTGCAACATGGCAGTGATGTTTGAAAAGTGAACCTGAGAAGCTGAGTAACTACAACAGTTGTTTTCTCTTCCCAAGCTTTGATGTTGCAACAGTTCTGCTGTTAGTGTTTCAACCAGTTCAGGTATGTGGATTTTTCAAACTGCAATCACACCCTTAGCTGATAGCACTGATATGCCTATGGATAATCACAGTTCAGGTCTTGGGAGTGACGTAATTTTGGCAGCCAGCAGAAGAGAATTTGTTGCCTTCTGAATCTGTAAGAGCTTCAGCATGTCTGCAGGGAGCTCACAGAGATCAACAGTGAGGACTGCAGATACATGGAGCAGTATAAGAAAAACAGGACTGTGTTGTCATTTCTCCTTTTCAGTCTTTTAAATCCAGTGAAAACTACATTATTCACAGAACTAAGTCATATAGGGTCTCAAATTCAAACAGGTCTACAATTTTCTCCCCATAAAGTGCACAGCTGATTAACTGAGACTACAACTCATTTTGAGTCAAAAACTTGTAAGCCTTAGCTGAACAGAAGTGCATGGTTTATTGACCAGCAATAAATGCTGCTCCCTTTATCTATGTAGCATTCAATACCTGATGGAATAAATGTAAACCATCTCAGACATATCAGTCTTTGCTCCATCTTTGTTACTGGCTAGGCATGTGATCTATCAATTAGCATTAAAGACCATGGATATATAGATTGTATCTACAGTGAGAACCTGAGGAGCATTTTGAGCAGTTAGGTCTGAGTGAGAGTCTCAGTTGCCTTCCAGGTCCATATAGAGGAGAGTCCCAGGTTGCACAGCTTCCCCACTGCAGGTGTGCACACAGGTTTGTGGCTCAGATGGGACCTATGTTTCAAAGAATGCAGGATCTCAGTTACCAGGGAGCAACTCGAGTTGTGTCTGAACACACCTTAAATGGGCAGTGTAGACACAGAAAAACCTGAATTAACAGAAATCTGCTAAGCTGCAGGAACTGATGAGGGATGTTGCCATGAAATTCAGTGGAAGAAGTTTCTGTGAAGTTTATTTCATTTGGATTTGGCTAAAAGCCTCACAGACAATTAGTTGTTGAATCTCACATACATGTAACCTATGTAAGCTACCTAAGTTTGAAAATTCCTAAAGCTAGAGTGCAGCTAAAAATGGAATACTGCAGTGAGCATATATCTTTCTGAATTGTACTATATTTCACTTTCCTTGTGCAATATGGTTCTTGGTTTTGCTATGCTTCTGTCAAGATATGTCCATCAAGGTAGTCTAGCCAACTAACTCAAGATAATCAGACATAAAGAAAAAGCTGGGTGGTAAGAGGAATTATGTCATCTGGTCTGGCTGTGGTGATTTATAGTTTATAGATGCTATCACAGAGGATTACAATTTAGAAAAGAATTAAGCTGGCTATAAAAGAGTGAATCATACCATAGACATTCCTTTCATAAGAATTTAGACTATCTTTTTAACAGCACGGCCAAGCCTTTCTCATATCATGTCTTGATTAGGACTAAGAAGAGGTTCTTCTAAATATCCCTGAAACTTGGTGAATACTTTGATGATAAAATTCAGTGGCTGTTGCCACAGACTTAAAATAATTAAGTTTGCTTTTCAAAGTGGATTAAATAGTTTCCAGATCCATAAGACTGTGCTCAAAGCCCACAGCAACTTTCAGCAACGACTTCTCCCCCAAAGCAGAGTCTGAACTGGCTCTAATTAATGCATGTATAAATGAAGAATGATTAGGCTGACTATCCTTGTAATTAAAATAGTAGAGTATATGCAAATTGGCCTGCTCATGCTCAGATTGAACAGAATTATTCAGCATATGACAGTTACAGAACAAGAAAGTCTGCATGCCAAGAGCTGAGAGGCTACATGAATCATTACTGCTTACAACAACACAGCATGCAGGCCAGCACAGTCCTACTCCTCTGCTCTTTCTATGCCATGCTAATTGCTGAAGACCTCTAAATATTTCCTCATTTGTTAAAATCAAGCCACTGAACGAAGTTAAGGTGTTTTTCACTGTCCATCACTGCAAGATCTCCTAGGGATTTCATTTAAATCAGGGGTGGTGGGAGGATCAGCAGCAGCTGCTATTTTGGAACTAGTGATTGATGATTGATTTCTTCCTGCAGCCAACATTGTACTAAAAGTTTCTGTAGTATTGCTAATATACAAAAAAGAAAAGGTTACAACACATGGCAGATGCACACAAAGATAATTCTATTTGGTTTGACCTCAATAAAAGTTTGAAATAATATTTTGCTGAAAGAAATTCTGTTTGAATATAATAAATATGAATAGGCTGCATTTTCCAATTGCTATTCATTCATCAAAAAATATATACAAAATGTATTCAATTCTTAATTAGTCCTGCATGAAAAAGTATGCTTGTGTGTAGAATACATTTACTAAGGTAAATAAACTCATGTTTATAATTATTAAGGCATATGCACCAATATTAAAGCATGAGCACCTTTGAACTGAATCAGAATTTGTTTTTACAGCAAAACTCTTAGGTTTCAAAATATCAATAACCAAGAAAAAATATATGAGCTCATTATTTGACTAAGGATCTCTATGGTTCTTTAGCTCCCTTGGAAGCTCTCATTTTACAACTTCCATTTTAAAAAGTTTATACTCAAGCCTAAGCTTGTGAATCATTTTAGGGAAGCAACACTAGTGAGAAAATAAGAAATTATAATAAACAAACTTCAACTAACATAGCTATTATGAACAATCATACAAGATACATATATCGCTTTACAAACTAGTGAAGTACACATAAACACTTTTGAATGCTTCTCAAGAAACAGTAGCTACATAAATGCAAAATATTCTAGCAAGCATTTCCAAACAAACAAGCATCCCTTTGAGGGGTTGGCAGCTTAAGTTTTTTTTGTTCGGGGTGCTTTTTCTGTTTTTTCATTTTTAATAATCTGGCCTTTAAATTAAGCCAAGGTAAAGGTCACTTACCTCTTACATGGACTAGAAGGAAGCCAAGGCACAAAATAAAAATACTTCTGAATTTCTCCATGCTCTTCTATGCAGTGACTCAATTGCACCAGTTGGTTTTTTCCAAGCAATGATGGTAGATGTTGCAGCTGCAGTGCCAAGGTTTGAGGGGGGCGCCAGGAATCAGCAGCTCTGTCCAAAGAGGTTTCTCACCACCACACTCAAACTCTGCAAGAGAGAGAAAAACCTTTTTGCATACAAGGCAAGTAACAAAAGCAAGCAACTCTGCTAGAGGAAAGCTGTGAGCAGCACATTAGGCACCACCTGTGCTCCAACAAATTTATTGCCCAGGCAGGAAGCACAGAGAACTGGGGAAGCAGCACCCAATGAGGAGGGTGCCGAACACCCTGGATCCACCCCTTCCCAGAGGGGAAAGCCAACCTGTTTGACATCTTTGCGTTCAAAGTAGGGCGTGGTGCTGTGGGAGCTCATGTAGCTTGTAAGAGGAGACTGTCCTTCTCTGAAGCGCGCTTGAAAGGATCACTCAGACATATTCTTTCCTCAAAGCAGCACTTCCCTGCTTGTTTCTTGGCTCAGCAATAACAGCTGATAAAAACAATGCTGTCAGCCTTAACCCCTTACTTGGGACACCAAATTAAGGAAGTGGATAGAGGTTAGGAATCCACTTTGCAGCAACTTGGAATTGGCTACAGAGTGATGACAAAAGCCCCCTATTTTTATAAATTTCAATATGCTGTTGGACTACTGGACTGAAGTATGCTCTGCTCCCCTGTGGATCCTTATCTTAGAGGTAAACATTGCCCATCATGACTGTTTGTATTGATCTAGTTTGGGATTTTTAAATATAATTATCCATGTATATCTTACATGGTGAGAGATATCAAATAGTGCTGACTCTGATTGTACAAAGTTTTGGAAAATGAAAAAAAAAATCATTCATCTATCTGTACATGGACATACTTTTAAATTACCAATGTGATTTAAATCCAGTTTTGTCATAGCATCATAGCTATCACATGCATCTCTCTAGCAAACACATGTGGCTACAGTCTTGTCCCTTGAACTGGATTGCAGCCACCACCCTGGTGCCCAGCACCAGCATGGTGACTGGTGTGCTTGGGGGATAAGCTGCAGGGGGTTTTGTCAGAGCTGTTTTGTCTAGGAAAGCAAAGAGCTCAGGACTCTGACACCATGAGTGGCCAATCTGAGCACTCGTGGTGTTGCTGGGTGATTTGGTCTGTGGGGCACACGCTGCTCCCAGCTGCGTTTCTGTTGAGTTACCCAGAACATACAACTGAACTCGTGCTTTTATGCTAACTACGAAAAAGATGCAACAACCCAAGATGGATTGATAGAACTTGGTGATGCCAGATCCTCAAGACGCTTGATGTTCAAGTAGGTCAGCTCCCTCCTTCTCCCTTGCCCAAATCTGAAATAGAAGAATGGTTTATAAAGGTCTTGTTTACAGCTACTAATAGAAGCTCTAAAGTTCAATCTGGGTATCATTCTTCTTCATGTCAGGGCCAATTGCTCAGTCTCAGAACAGTTAAGGACATTTAGGCTGAAGAGGTGACTTTTTCAGACAGTTAAAATAAGAACTATACCATGAAATGAGCAATCCCATAAATCCACTGTTGTTGGTTTTTTTTCCAGAATGCCAAAAGCAGGCCTACACGTGCTGATCTTCATACAAGTGATGAATTTGCCTGAAGGGAACAGGATTGTTGGAAAGGTTAGGAATTAGTCCCAGGCAGGTCTGAACACCTTACACATATTCCATAGCTTTACTTCAAAACAGCTGCTCCTGCAAATGAAGTTTTCCCAAAATACATTGTCTCACCTGTTGCTGATACAACTTCATTGTGATATTGAACATTTTCAGGTGAAATGTGAAGATGATGCACACCTTGTTCAGTACTTCTGAAGCCAGCTATTGCTCTGTCTAGCTAAATAACAATATGAAAGCGGGCGGCACTGGAAGGAGTGGATCTAGTGTAGGAGTCTGGATGTATTGAATGCTTATCTCCTCCTGCTCTTGGGAGCATTACAGGAACTTCTTAATCTCAGTGCTGTCAAAAACACACAACAGCTTGCCCAAGATAACAACTAAAAATATTGTGTATTAAAAAGAAATATAAGCACTAATACCTCACCGTAAATCATAGTTTTAGCACTTGAAAAATCATTGACCCATCTTTTTCTGTGTAAAGGAAAACAAAGTTCTCTCTACTATTCACCTGAAAATGTGGATGAATTGCCTATATTTTTTTACTTGAATTTTAAGGAAAAACCCAATATTTTAGAAATGCAAATGGAGGTAGGAAAGGAGCCAGTATGTCTGTCTATTCTCTACACCACATACTCTTACCTCATCAGGTCTCTTTTAGATTAGACACGCTAAAAGGGAAGCAGTTCAGTCACAACTCATCACGGTGGCAGCCCCATCTTCTTGTGGGCAGAAGTCAGACATTGCTCTCTTTGGCATGGGTAACCTGCTGTAATGTGTCTATTGGAGATGAAATAACTGAATTATACATTAGAACGACTTGGGAATGCCACTAATATCCTACACTACTCATATTTTTTGATAAAAACAGAAGTACTTTAATTAAAATATTGAAGCATCCAGAAATTTAGGGCATTAATTTGAATGTAAGCCAAACACACAAGTGAATTGGTGACACAATTTCTTGATAACAGAAGAATAAAATTACTACGTACTAGCTAAAGCTTCAATGATTTTTCTCAAGCAGATGGAGGAACATGTATTTTATTCTTGTGGTTATTAAAGAACTCCAGATGTAGAGATTTGGGGAAACTGTGAGTTTGCTCCATTTAAGTCCTTTCCCCATTCCTAATATCTTCACTTCCTTTAAATATATCTTTATAACTATAAAAGAAAAGGGCAAAAAGGAAGTAATGTTTTCAACTTATGAAAAGGTTGGGGCATGCTTCATAATCTTCTCAAGTGAAAAACAGAAAAATATGTTTGAGGTGGTGGCCTAAAGTAATAAGTGAAAAGAAAAAAAAAATAACACAGAAAAGCAGCATTGAAATGAAAATGTAAATCTGCCCAAGATATACTGAAAACTGAGTGCACTAAAATGTTTTTCTTAGCATTCAAAATTTGGCCCAGATACTGAAATATGCACAAATAAGAGGTACAGCAAAGTGCTGCCAAATGTTATGCTTAACATTTGCTTGCTTTCATTTGCACAATCCAATGAATTCATCAGGATAACTTGGAGTAATTATTTGTAATGAACATCACATTTGAAAACCATCAAAGCATTTTTCCACCAATAGGATGAATAGACTGCCACTGCAGCTCCCTTGTAGAAGCTAGTGTAGAAGCTAGTGACATGTTACTCTACAGCAAGATCCTGCTTTGATTATTTTTCCTCCTATTGCTGATGGTAACTCCTCCTCATCTTCTAAGGAGGTAGACTGGAATAAGAAATGGCAGTGAAGGGGCTGTGCCACAGGAATGGGACAGTTCTCTTTGCCATCCATTTTAACTCAGTTCCATGGTAAAAGTACCTCACAGGGATCAACTTGCAGTTTGGACCTATAGAGGACAGTATTTTTTCATTCCACTGCACAGTCTGATTGAAACATGTATAGAAACTATATTAATTCCCACATCTGAAAGTCAATGGCAGCTCATATAAGGCCATGATGGGCAGCATCTGATCTGTGGGACATGACTGTAGAACTGCTTCAGTAGAGAGGTGAACAATGGTTCACTGATAATGTTTCCTGTCCCAATGAGCAGGAGAAATAATGAATTAGAATGTTTAGCCTTGTTATGTAATGGCAGTTGAGTGAGGAAGAAACAAGATCAAAGTTTCTGTGGGTAGTGATACAAATAGCAATGTGGCAATTAACACCCCAATAACTGAAAGTGAATTGCCACCTGTGGCTTTACCCACAGGTAAGTAACAGAAATCCATAAACTGGCACTTTCTCACAAGAGAACAGACTGAAATGTCAAGTCTTCTGTTCAACCTTTTATATCCAGGTGGCAGCAGCCAGTCTTTCTTCCTTCTTCTACAACTGCAGACCATGGAACCATAACAGGACAAATCATTACATTGGAAAAGTCAGTAAATTTGTTACTATTTAGGCACTTGGCAACCCCTGCTCTGCCTTCTCATTCAGTTAGGGTCCTCTCACATCAGAAGGTGAGACAACACATGGCCCTGTAAAAGCATCTGCTGCTAAAGGATCTGATGATAACTGGATGAGGAAAATGGAACGCCATTGAGTTTGCCCAGACGTCTAAGTGATTACTTTCAGTAGATTCTGGGTTACCAGATCTTTTTCTTTGAAAGCCATGACTGTCCTTCACAAAGACAGATATCTTCTCCACACTTCACATGGGTAAGCATCTCCTGTAAGCAGCTCAAAGCTTTGCTGCTCCTGACCAACTTCATTCCAACATGATTAAAATGTCTGTATGAAATAAACCTAAGCTGCTGATGGAGCAGGAAGACAAACTATTTAAAGGATCCTTCTCTAGGTGAGTGGGCACCAAGTTTTTATTTTCAGAACTACTGAGAAGAACACATAAACCTTTTTTAAAATTTATTTTTAGAAAAAACACAACATTGAAAGGTCTTAAAAAGGAATTTTTAGGCTCACAAAAGCTGAAAAAGGATTCAAGAGACTTGGTTAGCTAAAAGCTAGTTTGAGCTCCTCCTGCCATTTTATCCCTAATAAACACTGACTTATTTTTATTTACTCCACACTTGGCATAGATATATCTGTTTATTCATGTAGGCAAGCAGTACATTTCTTTTCTTTGTATTCACATAAATCAAATGTTTATGTAGGAACCACTTTTGCATTCTGAAACACACTTAAAGGCTTTAGCACTTTTATACTAAAAGCAGATGTGGGGCAAAAAGAGACTTACAAATTAATTCCATAAGAAAATACTAAAATTTGTGTAAAGCTTTGTTGCAAGCTAAGAAACATGTACAAGAAATTCTTAAATGAATTATCCTTGGCATACATTCATATTTGAATGTACAGATATATTTACAGGTTTAATATCCAAATTCATTAATTTCTAAGTTCTAAGATGTTCCATGAAATGTCATCTTCCTGCAGAACTTTGTCAGGTGGCTGAAGTCCATTAATATGACACATATGGTAAAACTGCATGAAAATTTAAAGCAATTAGAATGAAAGTCAACAAAACTGGTCAGACCATTCCTTCCTGACAGACCTAGTTATTATTACAGATTTAGTGCTTTAGCTGTTAGGAGTTGTAGTTTTCCATGTTTCCACAGATCCTTGAAAGCTTTCTGTTGCTTTCAAGAGCCACAGCACAGGTCACAAGTGCTTCCAGAGGAGGATGCAACCATAGGTGATCATCCTAAGGGAATCCTTCACAAGTCCCAAAGCACTTCCATATATTTGCTATTTCTACTGTTCAGTGGATGCCTGTGGAGTGAGGTTGGCTTGTTCTGGTCAGTCTTGCTGTAGTTTGGAACTGCGGTACTGTTTCTGTCCCTAACACATGTACTATAAGCCTTCTGAATTCAATTTTCTTTTAAGATTTTAGCTATGGAAGTCTGAAGATGTTAATCCCCAGTCCTAAGCACTTCATTCACAACTGTTTAGACAATGACAGACATCAATGCCACCAGAAATAGAAAGTCCACTTATGCTTCTGATCTACAAAACAAGCTTTTCCACAACTGACCAGCTCAGTACTTGCTAAGCAGGAAGAGCCAGAAAGGATGAAGGCTTGGTGTGCATTAACTTTGGGTTGTCTCAATCTGTACCAGACAGATGCAATGAAAAAAAAATCTAAAAACAAAACAGAAATTTTGTCTCCTGAATGCTCAAGCACAAGCATCTCTTCCCTGGCAGCTGGCCCAGGCAGCTACACAGATTGGATCAGCAGCACCCACACCCAGATCCATCATCCATACACAGTGAGCTGTTTGTTTTCAGGTGCCCACAACATACACCAAGTTGGTTGGTTGGTCGGTCCACTCACTGAGTACAGGTTATTTAAAAAATGTTTGTATTGCCTGAGAGCAATAACATAACAAAAAATATAATTGCATACTGGTTTTGGAGAGGTAAGGAAAAGTTAAACACACTTAATGCACTTGAGACACACCCATTTGTCAGAGGAGTCAAGGAAAGATGTAAAGGCACAACATACTTCTGCACTCCTGTCATTAAGGCCATGTATTGGTGTGCAACAATGCTTCACAGGGCTAACCATATAGAAGTACTCAGGTCTAAGTCACAGTCCCAGAGGTGTTTAAAACTAGAGCTGTTTTCTCATGAAACTTCAGGCTCTGATGTTTATGTTATGCTTTTTTTTTTTTTTTGGCAGAATGCAGATTGTTTGTCCAGTTCCAAAGATCTGTTCACCATTCTTTATTTTAGTTCTCCAGAAGTGTACGCTGAACTGAAAAGTGAAAAACAATTCAAGATTAGCGCACAAAGTTAGCATACAATGTTAAGTTATATATTACTATGTAACAGTTTATGCAGTCAATAGCTTTCAGTAGATGTTTGACACTGTGCAATAAATTTAGGTAAGCAGAGGCTTGAATCTGTGAAGCCAATAGGCTGCCTAGCAAGGGATATTACATCCCAGATTTCTCACTCTAATGACCACATCAGGGAAGCTATCTACACTTGCAGTGTAACTCAGCACTCAGCTGAACTTGCAGTTCTTGCACATGCAAACAGGCCGCTCATACAAAAAATCAGCTATTGAAAGTAAGTTCCTAGGTTCAGGAAGTCAAAGATAGGTATATACAAAATATTAAAAACACAGACCTATTCTGCTATGCCATTTGACCTGGCTTAATGAGAGACTGCTTCTAATTGGAAGCAATGTAGGTGCATCTACTACCAGAAGCAGATCTGTTGCTAGTAGACACGGAATAACAGTGTGGATTCAGAATCACAACAGTGAGGTTTTTCCCAGAATGAGGCAGGAAGCCTTTATTTGCGGTTTGCAACCCTTTTTATAAAGTGTTCCAATACAGGTCAACATGATTGGCCAAAGGAACCACCTCTCTGGTCCCATTGGTGGAACAAGAGAAAAACACATTCAGAACACCTGTACGACATTGTTTTGAGAATTAAAACCTATTTACAAAAAACAGTCCTTGAAAGAGAAGTTTCCCAAAAGATTTTCCCCTGGGAACAGATCAGCCACTGACAGGCAGAAAAACTCTCTTAGACTCAGAAAATCATGTCCACAGAGATCTAACATCTGCTGACTCCCAGAACTCAGATCAGGAGCAGCACCATGATGACCATGGCTGCCCAGTCTCTTAGCTCAACACATGATCATGCTTGTCTGCAAAATATAATAGAGGTAATATGGCATAAATATGTAGGTAGAAGTAACCATATTAAAGAATGTCCCAAGTGTGACTTTACTGGTTAAAATATGTATCACCTGATAGGTATGCATCACCTGATGCATTTCACTTTTGAGTTCTGGTGAATCTTGGTCAAAATTTTAGCATAACCCAACTGCACCTCATATTTTAACTGCCTTTGGTAGAGGACTTTGAATGATACTACTTGTTTCCCTAATGCACAACTGAATTGAGGATACCTGAGTCTCTTCAGTCCTTACAG
>VWYI01029304.1:569-12101 GCA_013399455.1 Anthoscopus minutus
GCCAGAAGCCTTCCCTTCCCCCAGTAACTCCTCCTGCTCTTCCACCACTTCTCCGGCTGCTCCACCTCTGGAGGGCTGTGCCTTTTCCACTGTGAGTCACAGCCTTTCTGGGAAATTCAAAACTGTATCTGGAGCTCAAAAACCAGGGCCATCTGAAATGGTGACGCGATATCATTACCGGAGCCGAGGCTGGACACTAACGACTGTGCCCTTCATTAGGAAGAGATTAAGAACTGTGCCCTTCATAAAGAAGAGATCAAACTGCACCCATCCTAGAGAAGAAAATAAAAAAACGGGAAGAGACTAAACTAAAAAACCTTTTTGTTTATTTACCCGGCTACTGTCCAAGTTCTAAGTACTTGTTTCTAGTTTTATTTGTTTTCTGTTTGTTTGCTTAATGTGTTTTATTCTTGAGTACTAGCATTTTTAATGCCCCACAGGGCAAAGTGGGTGTTTTGTAGGGGGGTTAAGTTCTCAATTATGTAAATTTTAAAAACATTCTAAGCTCCTAATCAAAGATTAATAAAAGCAGGGCAGTTGTGAGAGCCCCACTCAGGGGAAACAATGGCTTTGAGTCCTGGGAAGAGTGTACCCCACCCCTCTGCCTTGGGGGAGGTATCTTCTAAGCCCAGGAATGGTAAAACTCCAATGTTACTCTATAAATCCCACCACCTTGCCCCTGTTCAAGGTTCTCTGCCCATGGGTTAAGCTGAGTGTGTTCCTGTATTGGTGTTGCCCCAAATAAATGGGCAACATTGCTTGTTTGAACTTAAACAAGCAGAGACAGTCTCATGTCTCATGCTGGTCACCAGTCCTTCCTGGACTGATCCTGCAGCCACGGAATGCAACAATAAGTCCCTAAGATTTCTAAATAAAACAACATAAAGTATCACAGAGAATCCCACTTGTGCTCCTAAGGTTACAAAATTAATGCAGGGACTGGAAGCACTGGGGCATTGTTACCCTAGGAAGGAGATGGTTGGGCAGGGTGTGACTGTTTTCCAAAGGGCTGTTGGAGCTGCTTGCTCAAAGCAACTAGAGGATCTAGAGATTTGGTATCTCTGAGGTTTTGGAGGAGTTTTGCTGGTTTTAAATAAACAAAACAACATCTGTCATCATCTGTCTTCCTGCATCTTCCTTACAGTTTCCCCCCTCTTTACTCCTATCCCCTTTACTCCTTTTTCCCTCCCCTCAGCACTGAGCCTGGCCATCTCCTAGACTCCCATTGTGCCAGGCTCAGCTGTACATTCTGCAGAGATCAGGCCCTGCTGCCTCAGAGCAAATGACATTTGGCATCTTTAAGTAGGACAAACTTTATTAAGACCGAAAAGGGAATGACTGCTTCTGATGCCTGGAAGAGCTGGAACAGAGGCTAGATGGAGTTAAAGAGAATAAAGGATATTTATTGAGGCTTTCGAAGGCCACACCCAGACAGCACCAGTGCTGCAAATTGGAACTCTGTCTGGATGGCTCCAAAATGGAGGCAAAAGGAGCAGAGGACCACTGTCCCGAGATCACACTCTTTTTATATGTTTCGGTCCATCTGCATACAGGAGTCCCACTTGCCTGCTCTCTTCCTTCCACGCTGTTTTACTTTGAGCCTGAAGTTTGGAAAAAAATGTCCTTGAGTCCCAATTGGAGTAGGATTGTTGTGTCTTCATAGCCTTGTGAAAGGATCTTAGTAACCCTGAACAAAAGTCACACACCAATGCAGAATAGAAAACCCAAAAGCCCAAGGCATCACTTCCTAAAACTACTTGAAATGCTAAAGTAAGGAATAACTCTTTCTATATTCTACACTGTTGCTTATTTAACCTGCAGTGTGTTTACAAAATAGTCTGTTTCTGGAAGGACAGTACCTGAAGGCTTAAATCAAGGCAGATTGGATTGTTCTTTGATGATTCCTGACCTATTCCTTCAGACATTTGTAACACAAAAATGGCTCCTCTAACACAAGAAAACTTTTTCTTCTCTTTAACAAAGCAGCAATATAATTTATTAATCCAATTTACATTTAAAACACTGTAATTTTTTTCTTATTGCTGAAGTTGGTGATCACTGCTCCTTTGTCAGACTGGTTGATATTTCTCACCAGAGCTGTAAGAGCTTGGGTCTCTGCTGAGGGGCTCTAGCATTATGGATGTGCTATTATGGATTAACGTTCCAACATCAGCACATGTAGAGGCAGCCATTTATCTCCAGTTTTTAAAAGGAGATTCCCAAATTAAGGGCTGCTGTGGATGGTCAGGCCCTTGAAGCTGTTTGGGTATGAGCACTGTAGGATGGTGACCTTTAATGGATAGGTGGACAGAAGTTTCCTCTGTATTTCTGCTGTGGGAAAATCAGAACTATCCCAAATAATGCCACAAAAAACTGTGCTTTTAAAACCCCAGAGATTGGGTAAGTCAAGAACTATGTTATCAAACCCTAGGAGACCCAGGGCTGAAAGAGACATACATGTGTCCAAGTTGTTTCTTTGGAGTGAGCACTGAACTATTTCCTTGGGAATGTTTCACTTGACAGACTGACAAAGCTTCAACTTGAATGTCCAATTTTCAAGACACTTTTTTACAGCTTGGTTAATGGAGGTTGGGCTATTTATTCATGAAGCCCGAGCCTCTCTGCAGATAATTTACAACTCCTGTCTCCTCCATGCCTTACTGGCTACTCGATGTACTTCGCCAGGTGCAGTACATGCCAGTAAATGCCTTTTGCAGGTCAGAATTGTATGAGCAGCCGAATCTCAGAAACTTGAAGGATTTATGTGGCTGATTGCTTATCAGTAGGCTTAGATGGAGGAATCCAGAGAAGGGATGCTATGGGAAGAAGTACATATATATTCTCAAGTTCTTTCATTATAAAATCACAGGATGCTGTCTCGTCACGTTGTAAAAGGGGAGTCAGGGAGGATTCTTTTTGATAGATTTCTTGGACTAAAATAAAGCGCAAAAGCAGCAAATATTTATTGATAAAGAAAAGTAAGTGTTCCTATTGAAGTGGGATACAAAAGAGAGCAGAGAGGGAAAAAGAGAGATGGAGAGAGAAACAGGAGACAAGGACAGATCACTACTGCTGTACCTCGGGGCGCTCCGTCGGCATCAGCTCGGCAGATGGAGTGTGTGTGCTCCAAACTGCGATGTGTCCGCGTGGCTCCCGTGGCGGCTCGGTGCGATTTCCAAACAATAGTAAGCTGTGTGTCCCTTCCATTGGTGAAGAACAGGTTGCTGTGGCTACGGGTGAACTCGTGGAGCAGCTGCGGGTTGTCATGGTCGGGGCGCAGGCAAGAGTGCAGGCGGCGTCTGCTTTGTCGGGAGACATTGGAGCACTAGGCTGCCATGGCATCGAGCTGCCTCGGGGAAGCAGAGAAGCAGGGCAGACAGATGCGGCAGCCAGGGAAGATGCAGGACTGCAGGGAGAAAAAGGCGGGGAAGCGGGACATGCACTGTGGTAGACTCCATCTATCATTGGTTTGTTCAGTGTGTATTAGAACTTGTTTTAGTTGCTAGTGTGTATTAGCATTTGTCTACCCATTTTAATTGGGTTGTGTAGTGTGTATTAGAATTAGTCTGTTCAGGAGATCATAAAACCATTTCTGCAATACAGAAATGCAGGGTCACCTGAAAGAAAACACAAACCCCTTCCCAAATATTTTCTGAGCAAAGGAGAATGAGAAATTACGAAAATTGCAGGAAACCAAAACTGAGCTTTGTTTAAAGACAAAGAGGGTAAACCAAGACTGCAGGCACTTAACATTGGAATGCAGTTTATCAGTCTCTAAGCCAGGCCAGGAAGGGAGACAAAAGATTCGTTAGGAAGGTTAAGAGATCAAAAACCCTAAATTCTAGCGATAAGATGTGAACATACAAACAAACCCTCCGTGATAAGGAAGCGGTCTTGATATGTAAAAGGAGTTACCTCAAGAGATAAAACTAACAAGAAACAGAGATTCTCCCCAGAACAACAACCGAGAAGGGAGGGGGAGTGATGAATTCCCCTATATCAACAAAGGATCTTCAAAAGAAAAAAAAGTATAAAAAGGCTGTATCTGATGATGAATTTTACAGACCAGCTTTTGGGAGCTGTGACTCCGTTGGCTGTCCAACGCGTTGTACCTTGTCTCTACTGCTTGCCTATTAAATAAATTAATTTTATTGGCCTCGTCCCTTGCCTATTATTTTCAGGACCCAAATTTAATAATATCTACTTATAACACGCACAAGCCTCCAAGAAACCCAAGGGAAAATGACGAACATTGTGTCACAGTTAACTGCATTTATGTGCTAAGGTTCCTCTCATAGGCCAATTTCCCTGGCATTTTTTCCTAGGCATCTGGGGATCTGCCCCACCAGCAAGGTGGGGTCACTTGCAGGCCACTCGTGGAAGATTTCTCTGCCCTGACTGGCTGCCAGACAAAGTCTCCCCAGGACATGGCTCACAGTACGTGCACAGCCCCACAGTAATTTTTCACCTCATGTATAACGTATGTTGAGGCATAAATAAAAATCAAATTGGTCCCTCTCAGATGCAAAAGCTGTGCTTAAGGCTTGTGCTATACAGATTAATATACTGCAGGGCAGAGACTGTGTGTCTCTTACTGCTTATAGAGTCACATGATGTTCTTCTAACTGCTCTTCAGTATGAGCAGAAGACTTCCCTCTGCAATTGAGTGCTCTGTTAAGACATGACTGTGTTGAAATTGAGAGGGAAGATGTATGCTAATGTTTTTACAAACAATTCCAGGGGTGAAGGTAACATGCAGAATAAAGACTCCATAACCACCAACGTTGTAAAGTAGGTATGTTTTCAGCACTGGATGCACAGGGGATCGCTCCACCACAAATGTGCATGCCAAACAGAGCAGACGCTCTGTTTGTATACACTTAAGTTCACACATATTTATGAATGTTTCAACATGGCCTATACATATTCATAACCTATACCTACTCTTGCTTTGTATGTTAATCATCTCTTTGTGGGTCTGTGCTTGCGTACTGTCTCCTGGTGGTCTTGGGCAGAGGTCACTGAATGAAGTAAGTAGTCATCCTCATGGTGTCCTCTTGATGAACGTGGCCCTTGCACAGGCTGTCTTGGATCTGACTGCCCTTCAAGGCTTCTGGCCACAGTCCAAACAAAAGATCCAATTTTTACTGGTTTTAGAGCACTAGTTCATGCTATATCAGTCTTAAATGATAGGTGAAATCCTGTTGTTCCATAGCAAAGGATTATCTGTTCTGAACATACTTGATTACACAGCAAATTATAGTTGTGTAAGCTTAGTTATAATTTTCCTATATCAAAGATAAGGGTGTTAACATCTTTGAAATGGGTCTTAATGTCTTTACTAGTTAGTAAAGACTAGTTGGGCAGTGGGTTTGTTACAGAGCCCAGACAGCTTGTATCCTGAAACAGACAAATGATTCTGCACAAGCCTGAGTTTCTGAACTTTGAGGTAAAATGACAGGTTCAATGGGGAATATGTAGTAGGCAGTTTGGGAAGGCTGTACCTTCCTAGTACCTCAGCCAATGGGGAAAGGAAGAGTGTATCATGCAGCCAGGAGTGCAGGATAAAAGGAGGCTGCACCCTCCAAAACCTCAAGAGAGAAAATCTCGCAGGTATACGCCGCAATGGACTCTCTACCTTTATTCAAATAAAGTTGCAGGACTCCTGTGTCTCCTTTGTTGTTGGAGAAGCTAAAATTGAGAAACCCTGTAAGCATGAATGCTCAGCAAAAGATTCTGAAAATATGAAACTCATAGTCAAAGTAGAAATGAAAGTTAGCTTTGAGACTCAGGATACTGAGTCAGTTACTGTATAACCCAAAAACAATAGCCTAGCCAGCTAAAAGAGAATCCTCTGGATTCAACAAAACCCTTTTGCTGATAGAGAATCCAAAGGTCAAAGTAGAAATAAAAGTCAGTTTTACCATTGATGTTGACTGGCAAAAGCCTGGCCAAGCAAGGAAGAATTTGAGGAATGTGATTTCAGATCGGATAATAGAGTTACTCCTATAAGCTATATGTAAAAGCCTTGGTTTTCGTCTTATGCGTTGGTTGGTTAGTGTAAACTAGAATATTCATTATAGAAAAAGATATAATTTATTGTAAGAAGAACCTCGCTCTCTTGACTCACTCTCTTGAATCCCCTTTTTATCCCTCTCTTGATCCCCCTTTTTATCCCTCTCTTTATCCTTCTCCTTACTCTTTAATTCTCCTATCTCTCTCTCATCCTCCTCCTTTCCTCCTTTGCTTCTTCACCTCTATCCCCATGCTCTCAGGCCCAGCTTTCTCTCTCTGTCTCAGAGCATGTTGTAGGCTGAAGCTGTAGCCTCAAACAGAGCTCTGTCCTTGTTAATAAACCGTCTTTCCCCTGAGCTGCCTGGCGTGACTAGAGAGCCTGTAGAGTCCCTGAGAAGAGTCTCATGCAACTACTACCACTACAGCTAACCGGCACTCTCTAACTCCTACAGTTTGTGGACACTGACTTTTCATAGTGTGATTTTCCATACAAAGTGACACTCCTGAGCAGATGGCATTCAGTTGCTAGTACCAACAATACACATCTTTTCTCTATGGCTTCTTGCTGCCTGCATCAAATAATAAATACTGCTTGATGCTTGCCGAGGGTGTTAGAATTTTTCTCTTCTGTATTTCAGTTCTTCCCTCAGATATAGTGGAGGAATAAGAGAGATGGATTTCACATTGCTACAAAAATCTGAGTTACTCTTGAGATTCTTCTTTCTTTGAGGGGGTTTTTTCCCCAACAAAAAGTACCTGCATCTTGCTGTATCATTTGCCTGCCTGTGACAAAACCTCTAAACTGAGTATTGGAAACACAGAGATGCATTCACATTAACTAATGGAGTAAACAGTGAGAAAAATTTTCAATGCAAAGCAAGGTTTGAAATTTTAGTCCATAAATTCTCATGGCTGATCAGTGGAGTAAGTCTTCTGTAACACATAAGGTGCGCTTGTTGTGTGCATTTCTTACTGTCCTCTTCCATAACATTTGAAATTGCCTGCCATGCTTGAGATTGAAGAAGTTCATCATATTTCCCAGCCTTTTGAGTACAGACATTACCTAGAAGCTATTCTGTTTTCTAAATCAAATTCCATCCTAATCTAATGGCTAAAGAGGCTCTGCATCTACCGGATGAACTCCACAAACCACAGCACGTTGTTGTCAGTAATGCCATTTGAGCTAGACTCTGTTCTCTTGTTTAGTCTGGGAAGCTTGTAGTACCCTTTTCACAGGCCACAAGACTTTAGACTAGATGGGAGTAAAATAAGAAATAAGATAGATGGAAGCATAGCAACTCTGGTGGAGACTTCTCTCTTTATTACAGGGAAAGGATGTCTTTTTGTCTTCACAGTGTCTCTTTACTAAGTTCAATTGTGGTTTTATGCATCTGATTTACAGCAAATTATGTCTAGACTTCTGAGAGAGGAAAAACAGCCAGTGGGGTAACACTGCAACCTGAAATTCAAGTAACAACTAGTTTGAATCCAGTTTTCTCATCTGCCAAATAATTAGTGGCTGGCTCCACATAGTGGTTTCTAATGTAATTTCTCTGAGTAAAGGTTTGATATTTGGTATTTTCTCTCTCCAAATAACATTGCAGTAGTTTTCCAGTGATGTGCCATTTGCAAGCCTGAGCAGTCTTGCAGGCTTTGTCTTTGCAAGCCTCTGGACAGTAATGCAGTGAAAGCTGGCTGGAGTCCTTCAGGTCACTGCCAGTCCCACTTGTGGCTGGAGAGATTAGGGATTAGAAAGATGGTTATGTTACTGTGTGTGTCACTGAGTTTATTATCAGGTGTCATCAAAGACATTAGGTAGTATATCAGTGAGTGAGTTTGCCCTCTATTACCTTAAGGGTTTCCTGATATTTCTTATTAAAAAAAATAGCAGAGAGATAAATGTATGGAAATATACCAACCCAAGTCAGTGTCTGGCTCTTAAAAAATAACCATGCACATCCCACAGCCTTGGTTTAGAGCTGATATGGCAGACAAGATTTGACACATGGTTATGAAAAAGTACTTGACAGTCAGAACTCTTACTTCATTTTCCTCTCTGGGGCCTTCTTCCTGGTAGGAAAAAAATCACACAAAAGTTTTATTAAAACCTCCTTTCTACTGCAGATGTCGTATTTTCTTCAGCTCTCAGCTATTTAGCAGTGACTGGAGACACATAAATTTATTCTTTGTTCTTCATCAGTCTCACAACCTTGACTGAGGATCTTGAGAGAGAGAGAGAAAGAGTGGGTGTGTGTGTATGTGTGTCAGAGAACATACCTTCTGATGGGATAGAGCCACTCACCTGCACTTCTAGGGTGCTACAAGGCCAAAGATACTGCTGTGAAATATCTTTCACAGCAAGATGTTAGGCAAACCTCCCTACCCCAAATTCAACTCATCATGAGTCATTTTAAAAGTAGAGGGCTAAAAGAAGATGATGGGCATATGTCCATTTTTATTCTCAGCTCCCAGCTTTGTGGGTGATTCTTTTTCTGCAAAGCACCTGCCTGTTGCTCAGCAAAAGCCTGAGTTGCTTAGAGGGCTGCAGCACAGCTCCAGATACAGTGTGCTAGAGTTTAATCCCACCACTCCAGGGAAGAAACCCTGAAGAATTCAGAAGAATCACTTGGTAAAGGAAAAAGGCCAAAGAAACTCTTGGACCTTGCTGTTTGTTTGTTTCTATAACACCCTTGCCAATATTTATTTTCCCATCTGAAAATGAAGATTAATTTTCAGCCCTGAATGAGGATTTAAAAAGTTTGCTAGATCTGTCTGCTCTAACGATGTACTTTCGGAAGCTGTGATAAATGAGAAGTTTTCCTGTAAAACCTTCGTTAGCATGCATGTGTACGCTGCACAGAGCTGTGTGATTTTTTTATCACCTCATTCATCTATGACCCCCCTGTGTTACTCAGAGGCTTTGACTTCAGTTGTAAAAGTATCTTTCTCCGACTGAGAGGATGCCAAGCTGATCCACACAAAAAATGCTGGACTTACGTACTGTAAAAAGCGTGACTAAACTCAAATTAGAAACTTTGACACTCGTTAACAACAAAATGAATTCCTGTTGTCTGCTTGAAGTTTTGAAATCTGGTCTCTCTGAGGGATATGCAGAGTTAATTGTGCTTTCCATAAAAACATGATTCAGTAACTGGTACCAATTATAATTTCTGGGAACCATTTGTACTTCTGGGACCAGCCAATGAGGATGGAGAGACTGATGCTCCTTTGAAGGTGCCAGGAACATGTGATTGGCTTACTGAACCAACAAACTCCCTCCTTGCACTGAATGTCCTGCTGTTTCTCGGAAGATGAGGCAATAGGTGCAGGGAGTCTTCTCATCCTTGGCCTGCCACTGCATGGATCAGTTGTAAAAATAAACAAGACAATGCGCAGGTGTTTGAGAGGGCAGTGGAGAAAAAGGGACAGGAGAGAGAAATAAGATTCCTCCTTCTGTGGATGTATGTGTAATGTATAAAGGCAAACTCAGCCAAGATCTGATGTAGGGGACAAAATCTTGTCTGGCTAGATTGTGTTAACATCTTCATGAAACAGTGCTTGCCCTTTGGAGACCCAGCTGACAAGTTAGCAGTGGCACAGTAAGATCATGGTGTGGAAAAAATGGTGTGTATGTGCCTGGCCATGAAGTGGGGCTCGGGCTCTGGGATGTAAGGAATCATATCTGTCAACAGATACTGCAGCAAGGAACAGAATGGCAACCTAATGTCACACTGGATGAATGACTGACATAGTTAATATGTACATGTGTACAAGCATCTGGATACTACTTTTTTAAGCTCTTATCTCTACCACAAGAATTTTTAATAATCTGTCTTAGTTGAGAAGCAGATGGGCATGCTTAGTAGTTGCATGTTCTATTGAAATAAGTAATATACTGTAAATGTGTGCACAAAACATCCCAAACATCAATTCCTACAGAAAATCAATTTTTTAAATTTTAAGTTTCACAATATCCAAGTCTGCAGTCTTACTCAGTCTTAAGTCTTAAGCTTGCAAGTCTTAAGCTATTTATCTCTACATATTTCCCTCCCTTTACATTAATCTTCAAAAAATCCACTCTTTACAGAAGGTAGTCTGGCTTGCTAGCAAAAGAGAAAGAAGGGCAAGGTTCAGTATCGTGCAAAACTCACTCTTAATCACACCCTTTCTCTCGGGGTTTCCTGTGGTCAAGATACCTCGAGATGTGTAAAAGTCTCTTCAACTCGGCTGTTCAAGAACGAGTCTGAAGTCTTCGGTTTTCGGTTTCAAGGTTGTTTATTGTTGCTTATCAGAAAATATTTTCAGCCTGGTCTGCGAAGGTCTGTTCAGCAAACCAGACCAAGGCACTCTCCCCTCCCACGGGGCTTGTGCTCTTTTATACTACAAACTACGTATACTTTATTGATTTTACTTTCCAATAGCTATCACCTATGTTAGACTGTGTCCCTTTACCTTACACCAATACCAAAGTGCCACAGTCACCCAAAAGATGGAGGCTAGGAAGAAGAAGGAAGGAGGACAGGACAACACCCAGTTTCTTCCATCTTGCTCCCCAGCTCACTATAGTAAGAATTCTAACTCTACACTTTTGTGGCTTTTACTTCTTCATACCATGATGGTAAGTTGTTCCATGGTTCAAACTCAAAGTCACACAAATCTCTGATTACATGCCAGGGTCTTTGACCTCCCTGCCAAGGCTGTAAACCCCCCTGGCCTGGGCTCAGATCACCCAGGACTGTCAGAGGGACATCCTGGGTTCCCACATCTCCCCCTTCTCTTTGAACCAAAACCACCTGCTTTTCTGCCTTTTCCATGGCTGCTGCATGGATCAAAAATGCATGGCAGAATGAGCAGAACAAGTAAAAGTCTTGTCAAACCATACACAACTATTTTTAGAAATTCTCTCCACAATGGTGAAAGATCAAAGAATTTGATCAAATCATTCCACCAAGACCATGTAATTTCTCCAAGCTTGTTTAAACTATCTTGCAGTTGTTTTATGTTTTCGTGAATTGATTTTGAATGATCTGACAAGTTCATGCAGCACATTCTCTCAAATTCTTCACACCCGTGTCCATGTGCCAGCAATAGATAATCAATTACTGCGCTGTTTTGGAGTGTTGCTTGTCTCACACTGCTGACATTGGTTAACATTTCACTCAGTGTGGAAGAAATGGCACGAGTATGTTTGCTCAGCCAACAACCTATATGATCTAATTGAGTCAAGGCTATTCTTGATGCTGTTTGGGGTGAAAAAATCACAGTTGCAATATTTTGAGCTTTGTTCTATGTATAGAAATTGTTACTATAATCTGGACTATAATGTTTTATTGATCTTTCTGTATATTTGTTTTTTCAAAATTTTTTAAACTGTGTTAGCAATGAGAGTTCTCCAATGCTGTATGGACCGCCTTTGATCCTTGCAGGGATAGCAGGCCAAATTCTGTCCCCACAAATAAAAAAGATTTCCTTTGGCAATTGTGCCGGAACTTGGAAGGATGGTTTGTTTGTCACCTT
>VWYI01029305.1:5443-139070 GCA_013399455.1 Anthoscopus minutus
CCCCTCGCTGAGACTTTCACCTCGCAAACTCGCCGCCGGGCACCTCGAGGGCATGGGGGGTGGACAGGGAGGGGGAAGAGCAGGCTGCCCTGTCTCGGGTGCCGATGCCATCCCCTCTTCTTTCCCCCGGAGGCACGGAGAAGTGGAGTCTTCCTCCTCCTCCTCCTTCTCCCCCTCCCCCTCCCCGCGGGCATCGGGTTTTTCTCGTTTCCACGCCAGGAGCGTGTTAACAAAACTTTGCTGCTGCTGGCGTCAATGGCTGCCAAAAGTCTGTTGACGTTGCGAGGGAGACCCAAACGTTTCCCTTTTTAATCAGCTGCCCGAGCAGTGCGGTGTGTGCCTGTGCCTGCCTCTGCGGCGCGGGGCCGGCGGGCGGCGGGCAGCGCGGGAGGTGGGTGGGTGTTCCCGGCGCGGCTCGGCATGGCTCGGCTCGGCACGCCGGGAGGCAGGTTAGTGCTTGCAGGCGCTTTTCACAACTGGTTTCACACGGCGGCATCGCTGCGGAACCGCGTGTGCGTTGCGCGTCTCACTCTCTTCCCCCCCAACCTCCCCGCGCCTCCCTCCCTCTCTTCCTCCCTCCGTCCCTCCCTCCTCCGTGCATCACCGTCTATATTTAGCCGCAAATGGCTTTATCGGCCGGACACCTCCCGGAGGAAATGCCGTGCGCGCTCCGGCTGCCGAGCCCCACTCCGCGCCCTGCCGCGCAGCGCAGCGGGGGCGGCCGGGGGGGCTGCGGCGCCCTGGGGCGCGCTGACGGTGGCCCGATGGGTGACAGGAGGAGGGAGGGAGAGACGTGTCCTCGGTTTCCTCCGTGCGCTGGGGCGCTCAGCCCGCCGTCGGGGTTGCATAACGGGACAGGCTGTGCCTACCCCCGCGGAAGCTGGGTATAAATAGGTGCGGTGCCCCCCACACCCCCTCCACTGTCACCCCCCTCCCGGTCTCCACAGCGCAGAGCACTTGTGGCGCTGCCGGCGTTTGGCCGAGCCTCTGTGAGCAGCTATCCCCGACAGGCAGCTGCTTGTGGGGCGAGAGAGGAGGGGGAGGAGGGACAGGGTGTGCGAAGAGTTAAAAGTCGGCTGCTTGTTGCAATGAAATTATGGCTGGCAGTGGCGCCGCTGCTCGTTCAGCAGACCTCCACTTTTAAACAGTTCACGAGAAGTTCATCAGGGCGGCGATGATTATAACCGCACACACGCGCGCACCCGGAGCGCACGGCGACAAGGGGTGGCTTTGGGGAAGCGGCTGGCAGCCGTCGGGGGCACGGGCTCTGACCTGCCTGGTGGCCCCAGGACGTCCCACCACGTCCCCGCGGCTTGGGCGGGTTTTTCCCTTGCTCGGGTGGTGGCGGCTGTGGGACGCGGGGCCTCCAGATTACCCGCTTTTGGCTGGGGCAGCTCTCCCTCCCCCCCGTGCAACTTCAGCATTTCGCTATCTGCACGTGTCAGGGGATTGATGGGCTCTAGTTCAGGCACCTCGCCTTATCTTAATGATACATTTCCACTGAGAAAAGCAGGCGGGTGCAGGCAGCCCCTCATGAAGAGCCGTGGCCCCAGAGGGAAGCAGGGCACAGAGAGCGGGACTGTGTGCTGTCGAGGCCCTTCTCTGAGCCGGTGTGTGTCCCTTACAGATGAGGCAGTGCATGGGGTGGCTACTAACCTTAACTAAAACCCTAAATCACTCTCTCCATGCTGCTGCTGCCTCTATTGAAAACATTACGAGCGGCGCATCTGGAAACCAGTAAATCTGTCCAGAAAACGTCTTTCCAGTGAAATAACTCCTTTTGAATGATAGCGCGGTAACTAACCTCCGTGGATTTTTGTTTCCTCGCGGCGATTTGTGCGGACTTCATTAGGAAAAGCTAACCGTTGTGGAGAAAGGAGGGTCAACGCGCCGTTTCATTAATATACATTTGTTCCAGACGTGGAGTTTTGCACAAAAGGCCTCTCTGAGGGGAGAAAAAAGTGTTGGGGAACAAGGCTTTCCTGCCGTTTCAGTTCTTAAACCTCTCTGAGCGTGTGTGAAGTATTGTGTTAAAGGCCCAATCTGGGCTTCTTCCCTATTAAATGCCAAAGTGATCATTTGCATATTTTGTAGCCTGACAAAGGAAATGAGTTTGCTGGGGAAGCATGGATGCTTTGGGAGACGTTAGGCATTAAACTCCCAGTGGTCAATCGCCCGTTACTGGCTTGTATGTGTGTAAAAAGAGTATCATGCCTCCTGCTTAAAGGCTTCTATTTTTGTGAGAGAGGAAGAGCTGGGGGATATCCTGTGCATTAAAGGCTCCCCCTACTTATTAACCCAGCATTTAGCAGCAGGATGCAGGCTGAAGCTCAGTCAAAAGAAACGACTCAACCTCCGAAGAGCAATTAAAATCTTGCACTGGAATAAATCATGCGCCGCGATAATCCTGTTAATAAAACGCAGCTTGTCCTGACACTTCGCTCATGCAGCAAACTGGAATTTAATGCGAGCGGAGGTGGCATTAGGCAAGGTAGAGGGGAGGAAAAGCCTTTCCCCTCTGCCGCTGGACGCGAAGATGTGGTTACCTTTCACCTGCCTCTCTGGCTGCACATGGTGCCCATCCTCTTGGACTGCTAATACTTCTCCAGTGAGCCCACTAATGATTTCTTTCCCTGGAGTGAGCAGGCATCATTGAATTACTGAAAGCACTCGCAGCAGCAGCAGCAGCAGCAGCAGTAGGATCAGCAGCAGCAGCAGCAGCAGCTCCGATGCAGGCTTAATCAAATCAAGGGGTGGGGAGCTCGCCAACCCACTTACTATTTTTAACCCCTTTCTCCAAGTTAGTCATGTGCAGATGCTAAAAGGGAGGTTTTTATTTAGATGCCTTCTGTAGCAGTGTCTCTTCAGTTTTAAGTCCGCGTGTAAAAGCCTTATCAGCAATCAGTGTAGCTAATACACACCAGTATGTGATTGTTCTTGCCATACTCTCCTGCTCCTGTGTGTTCCTAGTGCAGGGCTTTTGTGAGCGCCTGTGAGTTGTTTGAATGTTCCCCCAGGCTCACAGGGTCTCCCTCCTTGGTTCAGTCTATGTGAGATGAAGATTTGGGGACTTGTGTGTACTTGGCTGGCTGAGTCATTTCTTGTGGAAATGAAATGCTGGGCAGAAACTTTTATTTGTCGATAGTCTGGAATGATTCTTAATTTTCTGGATGTGCGCTGGGGAAAAGATCCATCTCCTCTGACCTATAAATGCCCTCAATTTGCTCCTTTATTGCCGGGTATCTCCCTTAGCGGTTAACGTAGGCAGCTCACTCCCCGCACCAATCCTGCGTTCATTATTAATTACCCAGAGGGAGGCTGGCTGCACCACTGTGATGTTTGCACTTCCTCCTAGACAAATCTGCTCAACTTTTTTTTTCTTTTTTATTTTTTCTTTTTTTTTTTTCCTTTTTCTTTTCTTTATATAATAGAACATATCCGTGGAGAAAAGTGTTGATTTTTAAGAAGACGTCATGCTTTCTGCAACTCCCCTGTATGGCAACGTTCATAGCTGGATGAGCAATGAAAGGGTCCGCATGTGTGGAATTAATGAAGACAGGTAAATATTTAAGCTTCTGGCAAGTTAAACCACACTGTAATTCTGCAGAGTGAGGTCTCGGAGTTTGCTCGCTTCCCTAATACTGGAGCAGAAAGCTGCCACCTTGCATTGAGATCAGCCCAGCTTGGAGGGAGGGCAAAGGGAGAGAGTCAAGACGTGCCTGAGAGCAGTAGAGCAGATGCTGATTTACTGTGGAACAGGCAACCAGGGTCAGTGAAGTGAGGATGCCCTCAAAGCAGCCTTTGATTGTGCTTTTGCAATTAATTTATTATTTTGCATTTGTGAAGGGGAATTAAATCAAGTAGTGCATGTTTTCTTGTAGTCACTCTCAGTGGCAGAGGGGCATGTGCCTTCAACTTGGTGTTCCCTGCCTTTGGACCAACAGATTGTCATGTGAAATAGGATCAGTGGCATCTATCTCCCACAAGTGAATTTCTCCTCCTCACCTGTTTTCCTGGTGAACATAATTCAACTGATGATCAAAATTACAGTGTTTGATGAGATGACGCCAGCACTGGCAGGTGTCCCCTTCCCTTAAATTCCAGCTTTTTAAAAAGCAAAATAATGCTGGACAGAAGCTGCAGATGTGCCTCCAGTTGTTTGTGCCAGTTTTGTGTGGTTTTAGTGCTTTTCTCATTCCATCTTCTCACTGTTGTGTGAAAAGCCTCCAAAAAGCTGGTGGAAGTTTTTGGTCTTTGCAGGGAATACTGTTTGAAAACATAAGCTGAAGAAAAACAGCCAAGCATCTCACTTTGCTTTCTCACCCTCCCTCCCCACTTTCCTCTGAGTTGCTCACGGATGATAACTGTATGTGCTACTTGCAGGAAGGTTAATCTTTTAAAAACAAATGGATTAAAATCGCATTTCTGCTTTGTGGTGATGATGTGCCTTTAAGCACTTTGATTGAAAGGAGTTCTTTTGGGTAATGCTGAAACTTTCCTTCTGCTGCATGTCAGTGATTTTTATCCCTGGGATTTGGAATTTGGCACTAAGGTATATTCTTTACTGGTGATTTCTGTGATAACAAGTCCCAGAGCTGCAACACTGGTATGGCACAGATGTGCAGATCCCTCTTTAGCATGGAAGAGCTGATGTTCATGTGATACTAGTGTGTGTGTTTTAATTTTACCAGCAGTGTTTATGAATGTTATATGAACAGAGTATGTTTAAAACGAAGGTGTTCTCCCCCTGGAAAAAGGAAAGGGCAAGGAGCAAAAGAGAAGACGTTGACAAAAACTGCTTGCTTTGGAAAAGGCTGCTTTGAGGTGTACTTGGTGTGTTCTTGTTGTCAAAACCCTTTATGCTTATTTTCAAATGGTCCTTGCCTTTCAAAGTAGTCGGCATGTATGGGTACAGAGAAAGATATGTTATCTCATGGGACTTCTCTAGGGGAATCAAAATATGGAGGTGATCTGATACTGTACTGATCTGAGATTTGCAGAATGTTTTCAATTAGTAAGCTTCTGTTTTTCAATAGGAAAATTCCCGTTAATGATGGTGATGCACCGAAAAGCAGACTGGAGTTGAGGGAGGAAAATCACCTGAATCACAGTGTGGTAAGAAGTTACAAGCTTCATGCAGCAGATGAATCCTTGCCTGTCCTCCCCATTGTGACTCGTGCCCCTGGCTGTTATTACGTGATCCATTTGGAGAAATGATTAGAACACCTTCCTGTTGCAGCCTTACGAGGCTTGGGCACACTCAGGTTGTTTCTGCGAAACAGTGAAGTTGGGGCTTTGTTTATTTATCTCATTAATCTCTTGATGCTTTGTGATAGGATGCTTTGTGTGTTGTTGTGTGATGTCAGATTCTTAGTTTGCTGTTACGAATAATGCCATGCGGAATACCGGCATGTGTAACAAAAAGAAGTTCATGTAAACATTAAGAACATCAATGTTCCAGCAAAGTTGGTGGGGTTTTCCTTTCTTTGAGTCTACATGAGGAGCAGCAGGTGGGAAAGAAATTAGACAGCGAACCTTTCTTCATTCTGCATCCTCATATGCCTTGCCCAGGCAATGAATCATGTGGTGGTGGTGGTGAGCCCCAGGAGGATTCCTGGAGGAGGATGAGGAAGAGAGGCACTTCATCCATCTCTGTCTGATCTCCACACTGCAGCCCACATCCTCTTACTCTGGGAGGGCTGAAGAGCCAGTGGTTGCACAGGAGCAGTGCCTCTGAGCATCGTCTCTGGGCCTCTCCTGGCTGCTAGAGTCCTCACACCTTGGTTCCTGCCTGTGTGAATTTTGGATTTGGAAAGATTGGTGTTGATGTTTGTGGTGTTATACATATTGCTCCTTAGGCTCCTGTTCTCCCATTTTCCAGTGTAATCAGCCTCTACATTTTCGCAACAAATGTCATGTTTGTATTGTTACTGTTTCTCATCCAAAATGCTGATCTATTTGTAGCTTGAATGGCAGTCATGTTAGTGAAATGTGAAAGTAACATGCTTCTTGTTCTGTAAAGGTGGATGCAACCACAGCACATCGCATCGACAGTCTTGCAGCTCTGAGTATGGACAGGTCTGGGCTCATGCGAGAAGGACTCAGAGTCCCCAGTAGCATTGTCTATTCCAGCTTGTGCGGACTTGGCTCAGAAAAAGCGCGGGATGCTACGGCTTCCATAGCCAGCCTGGGATTTACTCCTGAAAGAAATCCAGAGATACAGTTTAAGTCTAATCCCCCTGAAGCGGTGGAAAGCGCAGCTGTCTCTGGAAAAGCCCCGAACGGCTTCAGCGCTATATACAAAACGCCACCTGGAATACAAAAAAACTCTGTCCCGACAGGGGAGACACTGGGTTTGGACCGAGCTGCGGGTGACAGGCAGAGTCCCCTCGGTGTCAATGGTGCTAGTTACCTAAGGCTCCCCTGGGTAAACCCCTACATGGAGGGCGCAACGCCCACCATATACCCTTTCCTTGACTCACCAAATAAGTATTCGTTGAACATGTACAAGGCATTGCTACCTCAGCAGTCCACCTACAGCTTACCACAGCACCTGGCTTACTCACCCGTATGTACGAACGGTGAACGTTTTTTATACCTGCCTTCCCCCCATTATGTTGCCCCTCACATCCCTTCATCTCTGGCATCGCCCATGAGGCTCTCGACTGCTTCAGCTTCACCAGCAATCCCACCTTTGGTGCACTGTCCGGATAAGAGCTTGTCGTGGAAGATGGGTGTGAGCCCAGGCAATCCTGTCGACACGCACGCCTACCCCCACATTCAGAGCAGCAAGCAGCCCCGGGTCCCCACCGCCAAGCCGGCCCCAGCCAACCTGCCAGCAGATCCTGCGCTCCTGCTGCCCCACTCGCCTCGGCCGTCTCCCCGCCTTCCCCTGCCTGCTCAGGTCGGGGATGCCTACACTGATTTCCACAAACATTTCCCCAGGATCACCACCTCTCCCTCCTCTGCTGTTACGCTCCCAAAGCCCTACGTGAACATCGGCAGTGAATTTCCACCTGCTCGCCTCTCCAATGGGAAGCTTCCCAAGGGCAGCGATGCTGGGGAGGCACCTCTGCCATCTGCCCCCCATGCTCGGAAGGCTGGCCATGACCGGAAGGACAGCAGGTCTCCCCCACTCCTGGAAAAGCAGACCCCAACCAAAGACGTCACCGACAAACCGCTGGACTTGTCGGCAAAAGTGGTTGATGCAGAAACTGCTGGCAAGTCGGATCACGGTAAGAAAATTATGCCAACAGTGCTGGTGCATGGAAGGGCAGGAGGGGGGACACATTTGCCAGGCAGTGACATTGTTCAGAAAGAAACCATTTCTCCTGGGAACAGCTGTCCCATCTACAGGCCCGAAATTATCAGCACGGCACCATCCTCCTGGATCGTTCCTGGTCCCAGCCCCAGTGAGGAGGCTGGGAAGAATGTCCAGCTGAAAAACAAGGCACTGGACTGGGTTATGCCGCAGCCAAGGAGTTCCTCCTGCCCCAGGATGGGTGTCACGGAGGCAGTGGTCAGCAGTGTTTCAGGGACGGTGTCAGCAGGGGGGCGGCCAGCCTCGGCGTCACCAGCTCCCAATGCCAACGTGGATTGCGCTAAGACGGCCCGGAGCTCTGCGGAGAGCACCACCTCAGTTATACAGCACGTCGGGCAGCCCGTCGCCACCCCTGCAAAACACAGCAGTAAGGTGGCCAAGTCCTGTGGTCAGGAAGCCAATTTCAAGGCAACTGAGACTGCCCTGGCCTCCAGCCCCATCTTCCTGCCGCCCAACGAGGCGTTTCGCTCCCCGCCTCTGCCCTACCCCAGGAGCTACCTCCCATATCCAGTGCCGGAGGGGATCGCCATCAGCCCTCTCACCCTCCATGGGAAAGGACATGTCTACCCTCACCCTGTCTTGCTGCCCAACGGCAGCCTCTACCCCACCCACCTGGCTCCCAAACCCGGCCTCCCTTACAGCCTGCCAGCTGGGAGAGGGGAGTTCATGACCTACCAGGATGCACTGGGAGTGGGGATGGTGCACCCCATGCTGTTGCAGCATTCAGCTTTGGAGATCAATAAGGAGGAGAAGACAGAACGGAGGTCACGGTCTCACGAGAGGGTCCGCTACGAGGACCCAGCTCTGCGGGGCCGATTGCCAGAGCTCCTGGAGAGTGGTGGGAAGATGCATTTTGAAATACCCAGTGACAAGAGCGTGAAATTGCACCAGAGCTCTGGCCATAGTAAAAACTCCGCAAAAAGTGACAAACACCTCTTCCCGGATCTTCTGCGAGATGAGCAAGAGGCTAAGAGCGAAGCAAATGTAACAAAAGCCAACTTTGCTACAGAAAGCAGTAATCAGACTAATGACCCTGCAAAGCACAAGGTAGAGCAGGCATCTCAGCACAGAGATTTTATTGTAATGAGAGAGGAGTTTGGAAGAAATAGTGATGTTCACGAAACTTACAATTTCAAGCAAGCCCAGAGTTCATCAGTGTTCGGCTTAAGGAAGGAAGATTTATCTGTGAGCCAGCCTAAAGAGAGAGTGGCGGTCCAGCCTTCTCCTGTTTTCTTGGAAAGCACGCATGAGAGCGATGCTCCAGCTCTGGCTTTTGGCAAGGTGCAGGAGGACGCGAAGCCATTCTGCATGGGGACCGCGCCGCCGAGCATCGATGCCAGCCAGAGCTATACCAAAGACGGAGCCGACGACGCGGAGTCTGCTGATGGCAAAATCCTGAAACCCAAGCCGTCTAAATTGGCCAAGAGGATCGCAAACTCTGCCGGTTATGTAGGTGACCGATTCAAGTGTGTGACAACTGAACTCTACGCCGACTCCAGCCAGCTCAGCCGGGAGCAGCGGGCGTTGCAGGTGAGCCCACGCGGTCCAACGACCGCCGCGCTTTTTGTCATTATTTCTCTGTTGCAAGTCACAGTTGAGTTTTTAAAGTTGAGAGAAGCGACACAGGTGGGGAGACCAGAAAATTTTTTTGTTGGGGCGTACTCGCCTTAAGTGGTTTTAAATAGCAAAATGAGTTTGTTAATGAGAGTGAGGCAATGTAAAGAATAGTATGTGTGGCTTATAGGTATGTATGGGCTAGCAAGCTTTAAAGGGCTCTTACTAAGATCTGATACAAATGTTAATGCACGTTAATGCAATGTTTGTGCAGTTTCGAGGGGAGTCGGACAGGCATGCATGTTACCTTGGCGCTGGCTGTAATTTCTGAGCTGGCCTGTAGTGCCAGCTAGCACAGCATACTCAGAAGTTGTGGTTAGTGTGCCAAACGTGCCATTGGATGGTGAGGAGTTGCAGCCATGCATTAGTGGGTCTCAGGCAACGTTGGTGCCAAGCGAGCGTGTAGGGAAGAGTAGGAGTGGTATTGAGGTTGATGCTAAGGGATGATAGACAGATATTGTGCAGGAATAATCTTAGGGTGTTTTACTTTTAATGAAGGGATGAGTTAAGCCAAATTGTTTTGCATTGTTAAGAAAAAAATTGGTTTATGCTTATAAAAATGGATGAAATTATCTAAATGATCCATTGAGTGCCCATTTTAATTACATAGATGGAAGGATTACAAGAGGACAGTATTTTATGTCTACCTGCTGCTTACTGTGAGGTCAGTTCTTCAAATTTTTATTACTAGACTCTTACATAAACCTTTGAGTTAAATTTCATTTCCAAATACACAAAGGGAAGTTTGTGGGCCATGGTCGTCTTTTATTCATTGTACAGTTTCGTGTTGTTTTTTTTTAATTTTATTTTATTTCTTTTTGTTTTTGTCTCTTTTTACCTCCAAAATGGAATGTTTCTGTTATATATATAATACACATTTTATAATCCTTTATATATATATATACATATATATATATATACTTATATATGAAAGAATGTTGTGGCTATTTGCTTATAAGATGCTAGAACACTGCTTTACAAGTCAGATGTGTTAAAATCCTACCCTTAGCTGTCTATCTGAAACCCTGGTTTTGAGTCAATTTTTCTTTGGAAATGCTTTCATATAAGGTAAGGTAAATGAAGTAGTTTTTATTGCAAGACTTTTTTTTTTCATATCAATTCTCTTTCTAGCGTGCAATGATGCGCTTCTCAGAGTTGGAGATGAAAGAGAGAGAAGGCCAAACAGCTACCAAAGACTCAGAGGTCTGCAGATTCAGCCAGGCAGACTGGGAAAACTTGAAAGGAAACAGTGAAAAGAAGCCAAAGTCTGTTGCTCTGGAAGATGCCATTGCTGACCAAAATGACAATGACAGATGTAAGCGAATTTAGATGGCTTTCTGAAGCGTGTATGTGTCTCTTTGCCACGGCAGCTTGCAGCAAAGCAAGCAAATCTTCTTGTCCTCACCGTGTTGCTGGTGAAAGTCACTGACCTCATCCTCTGCAGGTGCTGAGTTGCCGGCTGGTACCCTCTGTGCTTGTTTTGGGGTTTGCAAATTTCTGGTTGCCATTGCCCTTGCTTTTTAGGAGATAGTTATATGTCTGTCACTGAGTTTCTGCCTTAGAGAGATCCTCCTTTTAACTGATGGGGTACTACAACAGCCAGTGAAAGCAAAGGTCCAAGGTTATATTTTAAATACAGAAAGGATATGGGGGAAGAGAAGAAAACAAGTTCAGCTTCCTGAAGTTGCAGTAGCACTGAGGTATGCCAGTATTGCAGTCTTCAAAGCAAGGATGGAGGACAGAGGAGTGGAGGGTGTGATTTGCCAGGCTGGCTTAAACATAAGAGCTGGCAGTAACAACTCCAAATGATAAGAAGCTACTTTGCCTGGCTGAGTTCTGCTGTAGTGGCTGGGAGGTGTGTGAGGCACAGGTTCCTGCAGGCAGAGTCTGTGAAATTCCCTGTGGGGCTGTCTGTTCCCTCTAGGCTGTTACAGAGCGTCAAAGGACGATGGAAAATGCAATGTCCTAAAAGTAGGATAAAAATAAATAAATAGTATTGGGGGATTTTTTTACTGTGTGCAAGAAAGATCACCTCTTTTTGGTTTGCACTCTTGGTAAGCATGTGGCTTCTGTCAGTTTCCACCTATTTTTTTGTTTTACCTAGGTATTTAAGGAATGGATCAGTTCTTTCTGTTGCTGCATTGTTTTAAACAACTCAGAAAAAAAGATCTGTACTGAAAGCATTGCAAAACAAGAGGAATTGTACTGCAGACTGCACTGTGTGTGTTTGTGTGTGTGTGCACAGTTGTGTAACTCAGTGGTTTAGTGTGCTCTTTGGTTAGGATAGATTCATGAGTAGAGCTAGTAGAAGATTTCATTCAGGCAATTTAATAGCTTAGAATTATTGTTCTGGTCTTTGCTTAATGCTTTTGGCAGAGAGCGTGCTGGTCAATCGTACTTGCTCGGTTACTCACCTAAATTCAAGTTACTGTGGCATTGCTATCGCTGAAACGACAGCCTCAACAAAAATTGGCACGACAGAATAGCAAAGGGAAGTTTTAACTGTGGAAGTGGAGAGGGTAGCAGGGTGGGGAGAGGCAGGCTAAGCCTCTGGAAGCTGGGCAGACTTTTCCTTCTCCAAGCTATATTGAGGTAGCTGCGGGGAGGAAGGCACAGCTGCATTTGCAGTCCCTGTGCTGAAGCTGATCTGGGCAGGCTGCTGCCCTGGCTGTCCCCATCACAGCCTCCCTTGCTCCTCAGAGATGATGTCCTCTGATAAATTCCACCCTGGGTGTGGAAATTTCTTGGAAAACTAGAAGAGCAGCCGTGGCAGCAGTGTCCTGCTGGCTTGCTCTGGCTGCAGAGAGGGTTCAGCAAGGGGGGGGATGATGGGCTGTGGAGTTGAGGGGGGTGAGCAGGGGGTTAACAGAGGGAGGGAGGGCACACGTGCTCAGGGACATGGGGCAGCAGGGCGCTGTGGAGAGGATGAGTGTTAGAGCATAATTGTGTGCTGAAACCCCTCCCCCCATCCTTGCAAAAGGCTGATGATATGGTTTGTCTGTAAATTCACCGCTTAGTGAGATCTCTGGCACTTGAATCTGCTGGCTGAAATTTGTTTGAGACTGTTAAATAACTGTTGGAAGCAGGGAAAGTATGTTCAGTCTTATGTTAGTTCATTCCTCTCCTCTGCTAATTAGCTCTGACTTAACAGGCTATTTCAGACTTTGGCCAAATGTCTAAACTCCTAAAAGCACGGATCTGTTCTGCTGAGGGAGCTCCTTTTTTTTGTACGCCCGCCTGGGCAGTAGCAAATACTTACCAGTACAGATTCAGGTCTCAGTAAAAGTTTTTTATCGTCGTGATTCACCTCCTGCCCCTCGGGATAGCAGCTGATAAATCAGGAAGCTGAGTTTCACACCTCTTGAATGCCTCTACTGTGGTGGCTTGGGCTCTCTGCTGGGGCTTGAGCCACCAGCAGCCTTAATGCATCTCTCACTGAGCGACTGGCAAAGGGGTGATGAGCTCTGCCTTCTCTTCCCCTTCGGTGAGAGCAAGGACTGCTTATCTTTTGCCTTCCCTTTGCCTTCAGTTTCTGATCACGCTGTTGGTGTTGGCTTTAAAGCTCCTGAACGGGAATCAGCTGATGGTTTGCAGCCTCTTCTCCTTCCTTTCTGCCTCATGGAAGCGATCTTGCTGCTTGAAAAGTTGTTTCCCTCTGTTTCATGTTTGTCTGGTGTTAGCTTGAAAGCAAAACAGCCGTGCCTTTACCTGTGTGAGGAGGGGATTCAGGAGTGAAACCAGCGAGCTGTTCTGCCCCCACTGCCAGCACTTCACCTGCCTGATGTCGGCAGGGAGGAAGGAAACTGCATCCAAAACTGTGATTGTGGCACGGAGCCAGCTCCCAGGGCTCCGCTGCTGCCGCCTCGGCATGGTGGCAGCCGTGCTTGGCATGGAGCACCAGAGCCGATCAGGGCCCTGGCAGCTGCCTGCCCCCTTGGCTCCTCTAAACCTTACCAGTGCAACAAAAGGCTAAATAACACAGGCAGGTGATGCTTACAGAGGCATTTGATGGGATGGAAACTGTTTTCTTTTTTTTAGCTTGTCCTAGGACTTGCTGTTTTTCCTGGCTGTGTGGTAAATGTACAGACTTTTTTGGAAGCGCACGAAGGTACAATATCCGGTTCCTTAAACTTTTCCTCAGACTTGGCAGTGCATAGCTTTGCTGTACTGGGAGCGTGCTTAAGTTTGAGTACCGAGCCTTCCGGAGAAGGGTAAAAGAGGTGGGCTTTTGTTTCGTTTAGCTTTTTGTTTTGCCTTTTTATTTTTATTTTTTAAGGCCCAATTTAAGGCAGGTAGCCATGTTAGCTAGTTAATGAGCAGTTAAAGCTGAGCAGTAAACTAGAAGTGCTTCAGTTCTCTCCCATCTCCTCTATTTTGCTGGGCATCTGAGACCGGGCATCTGAGAGCAGCCGCAAAGCTGCTTTGTTGCCAAGGTGACTTGTAAATGTTGCTGAGGCAATGCTGCTCCAGTGCATTTTCATAGCACAAACATGATAAATTATGGGATGCATATGTCATGAGTCATAGGATTGTTCAGAGATCAAGTGATTTAAGCTATTGGCACGGACACATGCATCAATACAGGCATGTGATGATCGCATGTCGGTTTGTAACAAAGCCCTTCCAGAGGTCCTGAAAATCATACCCGAGTGTGAAAGATTGAATGAATTATACAAACTGAATTTCTTGATTGGGGAGCATGACTTCACCTGTTTACTTAATTTTTTTAGGATGGAAGACTCTACCTGTTTAAGCCTTAGCTGGGCAAAATTACCCCAATATATCAGAAGCCTGATTTTAAGGCATGAGGTCATGAGGAAAAAGTTAAAGCAGTTGGTATGTGTGAAGGTAAATGGCACAATGTGCCAAAACACGTTGCACAATTGATCTCAGCATTGTAATGAGGTGCCAGGGTCCCTTTGCATGGTGATGCCCTGCTTTTCTTCTTTCTTGCCTGGCTGTGTGTACACTGGAACAAATGAAAGATGGAGACAGTAAACATGCCCTTTGCCCTGGTCAGTTATTGCCTTCCTGCCACAGGACATAGTGGGAAAGGAAAAAAGGAAAAAAAAGTGAAAGGAAAAAAAAGTGAAAGAAAAAAAGTCTGTGCCCTGAAAGTGGTGTTTGCTTGTTTGTGCAGTGTGGTAGGTTTGGGCAGATCGCAACAAATGTTTCGGAAAGCTCTCAGGCAGAGGTACTTGGAGGGAAAAGTGAAATCAGCTGGGTTCCGTCTGCCCTATGGGATACTCAGAATTGAATTCTGAGGATATCTTGGAGAATTTCTTACTGTTGTTGCGGTCTCCATGATGAATACTGGGTTTAAGCATTTGGATAGTCATTACTGTTCTTGGATGAATAAAGGATGCCTTGCATATAAGTGAGCACAATGAGGGGTTGCTCCAGGGAAGAGGAAAGGTTGTTTTTAGCTTCCATGTTATTTGAACAAAAGAAACTAAAGCTTAAACACTAAGATGTGTTTCCTTGTTTGTATTGCATGGGAGGGGCTGGTCTCATTGACAGCAGTTGACAGCAACAGGAAGATGGAAAAATGAAAGAAAGTTTTTTTGGGTAGCCTGTTTGTTCGTGTCTGTAACTGTTTCTTGTGAGATTGTAACCCTTGCACTAAGAAGATACTGCTTCAGACAGAAACCAGCTGTGAAGAAGAATCTGCTTAATTCTTCCTTGTTTCTAGATTGGTAGGACAGTGAGAAATGGTTTGAATTGTTGGTGCTGGTTGTCACAGCTGGTGTGAGACTGGCAAATACTGGAGGCTTGAGGAAGGAACACATTTAAGAGTTTAATCTCCTTACTCATAGAGGTGTGTTGCTATGAGAACTCAGCATTTATCCTGTGTTTCTGGCTACCTCGCCACGGTTTGAATAATGATGATGTGAGAACTCCCAAGTATTTTGTTGTTGTTTTCTTCCTCAGGCAGAAAAAAGGATGTTGTAGATACATGGCATGGGAGGAGGGTGGTGGGAACAAAAGCAGATAAATTCTCCTCATCCTTGTTGGGCACGCACGTTATGCTTATGTTGCCGTGCTTGTTGACATTTATATCTTAATTTGGGGAGACATTGCGTCTGATCCCGATTGCTTGCAAAACAGTTTGAGGACAGAGTGGAATCTGGTGGTAAAATATTAATAGAGCCTGCGCTCCGTGAGGCAGCTGCAGCTGTGTAGGTAGGAGGGGGGGAAAAACCTCTGGGCTTGCGACGCGTCCGTGCAGGCTGCGAGGAGAGCCCCTGGCTGTGCTGTGTCCCCAGCAGTGACTGACCTTTGTTCTTTGGCACTGAAAACCCGGCTACGGGAGAGGCGGGAGCGCCGCAGCACCCAGGCAAGGACGCGTCCTGCGCGGCTCCCTGGCTGCAGCTCCCTGGCTGCGGCTCCCTGGCTGCGGCTCCCTGGCTGTGGCTCCCTGGCTGCAGCTCCCTGGCTGCGGCTCCCTGGCTGCAGCTCCCTGGCTGCAGCTCCCTGGCTGCAGCTCCCTGGCTGCGGCTCCCTGGCTGCAGCTCCCTGGCTGCAGCTCCCTGGCTGTGCCGGGGCTGCACTCCTGCCTCGATGCAGGGTGATTACACAACCGGGATTAGTGTGCGGAGATGCTGCTTCCCTAATGGTCTTAGCTGCAGCGAGCGGGATTTCAGAGCCGCGTGTGCAGCAGGCGGTCCTTGAGAGGGATTTCTGGCTCGGCAGCTGTGGAGATGTAGCTCTGCTCCCCTCAGGGTCCCTCTCGGGTGTGACTGGGCCAGGGAGGCCGAGGTGTCATGGAGCTGCTGGCAGCGAGGGCTTTTTGGATGACCCGCAGAAGGTGTGTGCTGTTCCTCCCAGCATGTGGAGCCCCAGAGGAACGCTGACAGCGACAAGCTGTTAGCGAGGTCTCTCCCCTCTTTATTTTTCAGCACATTCTGAGCGAGCGGCGCTCGGCATCCCCGCGCCAAGTCCTCTTGCAGACAGAGAAGGAATTAATCTGCAGCAGGTTGCTTTCAGTGGTGGCAGGCTGGAATTAGCTTGCTGTTTCCTGCAAGCTGTAAAGATTAAGACCTTCACCCCCCTCTCCCTACAGCCTGCTACTTCCTTTGACCCTGCAGGAGCTTCTCTGGGAATTGGTCAGGATGTGCCTGCCTTTTCTCAGGCCAGACAGTGTTAGAAGCAGGAAAGCTATCCCAGTGTGGCGACTCTCAGCATGAACCATGGCGTGTAGCTGTTGGTGCTGCTGGAGATGAGAAGGCTCTGAGACAGCAGGAGTGTGGCCCGTACCTGATCTCTTCAGGGAAACTGACCACAGAAGTATAATGTTTCCTTATGAAAGGAGGAAAATAGTAGATTGCATTAAAAATGTAAAATGAAATCTGATAGATGCATTTATATCTATTGTGGTACTTAAAATGTGGCTGGGCCAGCTGCTTTTATGCTGTGTGAAATGGGACTGCTGGTGCTTTTGGTGTGGTTATAGGGTACAGCTGTGGGGCGGCGTCCTCACACCAGATGTGCGAGCACAGGGTGCTGCCAGATTCATTCTGATCTGGGGGGACTCTGTGATTTAGAGGCATAGAAAGCTGAGATACCTGTTCTCTGGAACATCTCAGCGTTGTTGGCTGGAAGAAGTGTGACAAAGTGTGTTTTAAAGTCTTGGAAGGAGCATGTGTTGGCCAGACGGCCTTGTGGAGAGGAGCATCGCCAAACAGCGGAACAGCCCGAGTGTCCCGCTTGCCTGCAGAAAATCAGCTTTTGTTTTGATTTTTCTTGGCTGATATCTTGTGCTGTTTTACAAGCAGCCCTGCAGGCAGCTTCCCAGGCAGTGTAAAAATTATGCTTGGGTGTCTTCTGGTGCCCACAAACATTTCCAGAGCCCTCAGTGCTACTTGGAGCCATTTCTAGATTGTGGTGAAGAGAAAACTCATCAGGGAAGTTCCCCATACCACCTCCCCAGCCTTCCATTACTGACAACAGGTATTTCAAGGATGGTCATGAAACCAGGAGGGACTGGCAGAGCTGTAGGAAGGTGCTGTCAAGATAAGGTGGGATAGAGTTGGGCTGCCTCCAGACATTGCCACTGGTGGGTGCTGGAGGGCACAGGAAGGGAGAAGGGGCTGCAGGGGAGCAGTGGCAGCCCTGATAAGGGGGGAAGAGCAGAAGTTGAAGGCCAGGTTGAGACAGGGCAAGAGACTGAGTAAAAGGGAGATAGGAGGCATGGGAGACTGTCAGGAGTCCAGGTAGGAAACCAGCAAGTGTGTTTGCAGGAAGGGAAGTGAGAGAAGGAGGAAGGGCAAGAAGGAGGAAGAGTAAAAGGGACAGTGAGCCGTGAGGAAGTAGGATGGAGCATACAGTTTGCCAAACAGCGGCAGAGGTGTGGAGTATTGGTCAGTCAGGAGAGATAAAACACAAGCTGGGAATCCCAACTTGTTTGTGGGAATTGTAAATAAGAGCTGATTATCTGTGTTGAAGTCTGTACTGCATCTCTGCCTAACCTTGCCTTTGCTAGTTTGGTTAAGCCCAAGAAAATAACATTATTCAAGATGGTGATTAAGTGTAATTTTAAATCAAGCATCCATTTAAAATTGCATAGGCTGTCTCTGAATTTGGGCAAACAGTACTGGAGGGAAGCTGAAGTTAGTGCGGGCGAGGCAGCCTGGGTGTTTTTGTGGCTAATTTGTCAGACTAGTTTCTAGTAAGCTTTTCAGAGCTCACCCTCTAGCTGTTGCTGGAAATACGCCTTGAAAAAAGTGAGGTCTGTTTTAAAAGGAGGTGAAAGAGATCATGTGAAGTACAGTGACTGGTTGGTTACTTCAAGTGAGGAAGCCTTTTTATAACCTTGGATTCAAGTAATGCTTTTTTGCAAAATATCACAGTTATCTGTGTCCGTGTGTGTGTGTTCTGTATCCCATTTATATCTCCAGAAGGGATGAATGCTTTTAAGCCCAACTCTGCAGTTTGATGGAGAAGTTAGTGAAAGATTAGGAATTAAGGGAGGATTAATACTTGGTTGTCATCAGAAGATATTTTTGAACTGGATTGTTACTTGCCATAGTTTAGGGGGGTGAGGTTCCTTTCTGAAAAGGGTTTATGTTTTCATTATCTAAAGATGTTTCTTTATTTTAAAAAGCATATTGTGGTGTTTCTATGGATACGAGTATAGTGAATATTGTGCTTCTTAAATAATGTAAAAACAACACAAAGTAGTTTGCATTTGAGGATTTTGTGCTTAACTGTTGAGAAAACTGCTGCCTTAGGCTGGGCAGAGGAGACTTGTTCCCAAGTACAATTTTGTGTTTATTTGCATGTCTTATGAGCTGTAAGTCATGATAGAGATGACACTGAAGAGATCAGAGAGCAAAGCCTTCTCACAATGAATTGTGTCGTATTTATTAGGTCTTGTGGTGTTTGTTTGCTTTTTATTTTTAGGTAACTTTACTAGTACAGAAAACAGCCGGGGTCACTTTCTTGAAACTCCAGAGGAAAAAGATCTCTCAAATGAGAAATGTTATTTAGAGAGACATTCTGTATATGAAAAGGCGGAAGACCAGCCAACAGAAGATTTTGTCCAACATTCATGTCCACGTCTGGACAGGAAACGTAAACACTCTGGTGAGAGAGTGCAAAATGATGGCAGCCAAAATGAAAGTTTTGTGGATGAACTACAGGACGAAGTTATATCAAAAGCAAAAAAGAAGAAGAACTCCAAAGGTAAGACAGCATTTTGCTTTGGTCTCTCTCAAGGAATGTCTTGTGAAAGGAACGTCCCTTTGGCTTAATGTGTTTCCATTTTTGAACTTGCTAGTTACTAATGTGAGCACTGTCATTTCACTTTTAAATTATATATATGTATATATATGTATGTATATATATGTGTATATATATATGTATATATAAAAAAACTTGGTATGTAAGGATAAAGCACTAGTCATTGGACACTGTAGCCACAGCAGTGCAAGTTACTGTAGTGCATGTAACCCTTAATGAGCGAAGCTTTAAAATGCATAGTGTGGTGGTAAAGCTGAGACTATATGCCCCGAAAGTGAATTGTAGCTTTTGTTTTAAGTTGAGGGGGCTTTTTGATTAATTTTTAGTTATTTTTCCATTAGATGACTGGCCTGAGAGGGAAATGACAAACAATTCCTCTAACCACTTAGAAGAGCCCAATTGTAATGAGGTGACCAACCTGAAGGTGTGCATTGAATTAACAGGGCTCCATCCCAAAAAGCAGCGTCACCTGCAGCATCTTAGGGAACTATGGGAGCAGCAGGTGTCACCAGAGAGATCCCCGTCCGGCAAGTTGGGCCGGCAAAGCAGGAAAGATTTAGCTGAGGCTGTTCAGCCAGAGGCCACTGCAAAGGTCAAAGACTTCACAGAAGAAAGGCACACCAAGAAAAGGTCAGAGGCCAAAAGCAATAGAAGTTGGTCTGAAGAGTCCCTCAAAACAAGTGACAATGAACAAGGTATGCAGAGACTACTAGGGAAACCAGCTGGCTTTAGCATTTACAGTGACGCATGCTGCCACCGATGTTAAGGAATTGTCGAGAGTTTTTTTCTTTCTTGTTTTTTTTAGTTATATATATTTCTGTAGATGTCCACTTTTATAAAGACTGACACCTCCTCTTTAAGAATTTCATTGTAGCTGATATTTGTCAGAGAAGAAAATATGTTTGTGTATGTGTGTGTAACTATGTGTTTGTGTGCGTGTGTGTTTTGGCTTTAAATATTTTCATAGATTATGTGAAGATGAAGTTTATGACTCTAGAGGAGAACTGGGGAGGGCATAAAATGCAGGCGTGCTTTTGGGTGAAAGAGGGAGCAACTGGGCTGCTAGTTGGTATAAGGGTATTTAATGTTTAACCAGACATAGGATTTGAGGGGCTGTGAGCTTCTGAAACAGTGTCAGCACAGCTATAGCAGCTCTTGATCTCGGGAACCCAACGCCTCCAGCACCCTCAATTCTGCTGCCTTCCCCTGCCATTCCCAGGCCTTATGCTCAAGAGAAAAGCTCATCCTCCTGGCAAGGATGCTTTGCTGGTTCATCCTGAGCACATCCTGTAACCTCCTTTCACCCCACTTCCCGGCCCTTTGGCAGAGGTCTTCCAGCAGTCGGTTGTAAGGGATTGCTTCCTCAAAGCATATCAGCTTTCCTTGACTAATGTTTGTGGCTTCTTCTTTCCTCCTCACTCCACTTCCTCCTTTCCCCATCCTCCCTCCTGTTTCTGTCAATTCCCTATTCTGGGGGAGAGCCCATGAATACAATCTGCCAAATTTTCATTGGGATGGACAGGTCACTCTCCTGTTCTCTCTGTCTTCAGCCTCCGGGCACATTTTCTGCTCTGATGCTTTTCTCCTTCTCTGCAACATTTTGCTACTGTAGCGTGGCTGGAGAACTGTTGGGGAATGGAATCACACAGTCCACAGGGCCAATCCCCTTTTCTCTTTCTGTTTTCCTGCTCTTACCTCTCTAAGCCCTCTGCTCATTTTTGAGGAAGTGGGAGCTTCCTCATTTCTGGGAGCGGGAGCTCCGTGTATGGCGTTTTGTCTCCTTCCTCCTTCACAAACCTGGGAGCTTCATTGACTGGAACACATTCATATTCCAGCTGGCTTAACCTGTAGTTTAGCTGAGATCTCCTTAAAAGAGAGAAGCAAGAGGAGAGTGGATCCTCTTGTTGCATGCCATAGAAAGGACCGAGTCCAGATCATCCTGTGCCAGTAAAGGTTTTCCTTGGCAGCATCTCTGAAACAGTCACAGGCAAAAGTATCAACTTCCCTTTGGTCTTAAAGCTCCTCATCTGTCCTTCTCCTTGGTACGATTATCTGAGGGCAGAAACCCCCAAACTTTGATGCTTATTGATGGGGAAGGTTCTCCAAGAGGATTTGTGGAGCAGGAGATCAAAACTTGGTTTAAAAGGAGCTTTGACTCTTACTTCCTTGCTTTATGTACTACCTTGGCAAGCATGGTATCGGCTCAAACAGCCCTGCCCCTCACCTTTGTGCTTTCAGAGAGAGCTACCTTGTGGAGATTAAACGAGGGTCACTAACAAGAAGCTGTATTGTGTAAGGATGCTCTCACTTTCCCCTGCAATGCCTCCTGTGGCAGTGACAGGCTCATGGCCTCAGGAAAGAAAAAGAGGTGGCTCACAATTTATGCAGCATTCCCAAAGGCATTCAGGTCCAGTTGCCCTATGGCTATGTAAACACTCTTGGGTTTGGAAGCTGCTATAAAACCATAAATTTGACTAAATTGCACCTTGCTATTCATTGTACAAAGACACTGGATATCATTCAGATAATTTTGCTGGTGCTTCTTCAGCCCTATTGAAGTGTAAACTTCTGAATCAGCTTGTTCTTAGTTGACTGGGATGAGGACATTTTTGCCCCATGTGACAGAGCATGCTCTGCATGACAGTCGTATGGAGATGGAGACTTCCAGCTTGTCTGTCTTGCTCAGGACTAGTACTCAAACTTTTCTTAAGCAAGTAGAAACTGTCAGTATGAGAATATACAGTCACTTGTAGGCTTTTTTTTATTTGTTTGTTTTTGTTTTTGTTTTTCATTTGGGGCTGGGAACAGCTGTTCTCTATGCTCAAGCACTGCCTGCAGTTGTGGCAGTCTCTGCTGCAGGGCAGCTGGTTGTATCCCAAGGAGCAGGCTGTAACAGGACCTGAGGATTGCCTCTGTGCCTCTGAAGCCTCAGTCTAACATTAGCAGAATGATTGGCCACTCCTGTGCAAATATCTGGGGATGTGGACGTTTTTGACTTCTGGGCTTGTTGCCCCAGTTTATCCAAAACCAGTGTGAGCAGCAGGTTGAGGGAGGTGATTCTGTCTCTGCTCTGCTCCTGTGAGACCCTCACTTGCAATGCTGTGTCCAGTTGTTGGGCCCTCAGCATGGGAAGAGTCTGGACCTGCTGGAGCAAGTCCAGAGGAGGCCATGAAGAAAATCAGGGGGCTGGATCACCTCTGCTATGAAGACAGGCTGAGGAGAGGTTGGGATTGTTCAGCCTGGAGAAGAGAAGGCTATGGGGAGACCTTATAGCACCTTCCAAAACCTAAAAGAGAGCTGGACAGGGACTTTTGACAAGGACATAGCAACCTGGTCTAGTGGAATGTGTCCTGCCAATGGCAGGGGGGTTAGAACTGGGTGATCTTTAAAGGATGATCTCCTGTCCAACCCTAAACCATTTTCTGCTTCTGTGATCCTGGGTCTCAGGGGTGCAGCAGGTCCATGAGCATGGGGATGCTGCCCCTCAGGGCACACTGCTCGCCCAGCCCTGTAACCGAGGCAGAAGCCAGAGCCTCTGCTGGGGTCCCAGCTGAGCAGTAACCCTGTGCTGCTGGCCGTGCAGTGCCAGCTCTCCTGATGCTCCCCCGGGGAGCTGCAGCCGCTCACCCGCTGCAAGGAGAAAGCCCAAACAGAGTGGGAACAAAAGCCCTGAGGAGAGGAGCCAGGAGGATCTCACCCACCGGGAAGCATGTGCCACGGGCTTGGCAGGCAGGAGGAGGCAGCTGCTGGGCTGGGAGCTGAACAAGTGAGCATTCAGGTGACGCGGCAGCAGCTGCTTTTCCACGCGGACCTCTCAGCAGCCCTCTGTGGGAAGGGAGACAGGTCCTGCTCTGAGTCACACTTGCCACAACCCACATCAGGCAGAGGCTTGAGTTTTTTGGGGTTTTTGGTTTGGGTTTTCTTTTTTTTTCCATGGATATTTAGGTATATTCCTGCTTGCTCTTGTTTTTCTTCTCTCTTCGTGTGCTCAGAAAGATGGGGTGAGATTCCAGGATTAATCATTTGCTGCTTTTCTGCCCCTGTTGTCTTGCATTTTCCAGACTGATGCTTGGCTTTTTCTGTGTAGTGCTGGTGTCTGGCAGTGTTACTGATCCTGAAGCTCCTGGGTGCAGAGCATAGCTACTCTCCATCCCGTAGCTCTGGTGCACATATAGCCTGGTGCCTGCTGTCTCCACTGTGGAGGGTCAAAGTGAAGCACAGAGTTGATGTGGAGTTTGCAGGCACACTCCACATCAGGAGTACACATTTTATGTGGTGATTAAACTTCTGCTTTCAATGCTTTGGCATCTCTGCATGGGAAAGCCTGCAGTTCTTTGAGATAAGCTTCCTGTGGTTTTTTTTTTCCTCCATCCTTTCAGTATTTCTGTATTTCTGTCCTTCTCCAGACATTATTTTGTGAGTTTTCCATTCTGTTGTAGTTTTTCTGCAGGCAACTGTTTGTACCATTGGCACTCATCAGAGTTCCTCACTGTTGCTTTCCATCTTTTCCATCTTTTTTTTTAAGTAAGTAATTAAGTAGGTAATGATGGTACTTCTGTATTTGAATTGGACTTTTCACGTGCTACTCAGGTTAGTTTGGAACATGAGAATTAAACACTCCTTACTTTGTGCTGTCTACAGAGTTGGAAAGAGAACCTTGCATCCATAGGCTTAGCCTACGACTGAAGGGTGCTTTCCTTCAGTTTTGCAAAGCCTGAAAAACTTATATGATTTTTGCTGAACAATCTGCACATCATGTGTCCCATAAATTCTCTGACATCTGCTTGGCAAGCCGTGGTATGTGTCTTTTTCTAGAAAGTGGCTCAAAAGAACTGAGGGATTTCTGTTTTCATCCTTAATCTAGAAAGCCTTCTGTGAGTTGCTTTCACAGATCTATTTAAAGGAAGACTAAAGTGTGAAACTGCCCACCAAGAGGATTCTAGATTTTATTTTCTTTTTTACCAACTGATTCCAGACCAAATGTCTTTAAGTAAGGGTGTCTCTCCTCTGAGCACTTGATTATTTTCTCCCATCTCTTCTGTTCTGAAAGTAGCATTACTTCAGAGACTTCTCAGAGCAAGGGAGCCTCTCCATGTTCTCAAAGTTTTTTCCACACCTTCCCGTGGTGATGTGGTATTGTTTGGCTGAAGTGTCCCTTCCTTTCCAGCAACCTTTAATTTTTCTGCAGAGGAGTTGGTTCTGAGGTCACCTCAATTCTCCTCCCAAGGGAAATTCAGACTATAAAAAGTAAACTTTCCTGCCCTTGTTTTGTTGTAAGCCTGCTTGCACTCTGAAAAAAACCCAAAACTAACCATGCTTTTTGCATGTGGCCCAGATTGTGGGATCCACCTTGTTGGAGCTAACCCCCAGCAAAAACACAGCCCTGCCAGTATCCTGCCACAGGCAGCAGAGCACTGGCCTTACTGTCCCAATGTCCTCTGAATGGAGTTCTTGGGGAGAAAAGCATCTGACTGCTTTTCCTGCAAAATCCCTGTGCTTTCTGATGGAGAACTTGCACAGAGCTTCTGTAGGGACAGCTCCTTGAGTAGTCTTTCTTCTCTCGTCTTGTTTTTGAAGCTGCTGAAGATGTGTCCCCCGTCTTCTGCCTGTCTTAGGTCTAGCTCAACATTCCCACCTGTGCTGTCCCGTTAAAATCTGATCCATGCTCCCACCTTTCTTCCCGTCCCCTCTTCCCTCGCCCTCCCTGTGTCTGCACTTGCACCCCACTGAGACAAGCCAGGCTGGGCTCAGGCTGCTGGAGGAGTTGGTTCCCCTTCCAATCAGGCAATCCTAGGTAAGGAGGCAAGTTTTTCCCTGCAATTGTTCCACTCTGCCCGTGGTGGTCGGGTTGTGGCGCTGCCAAGCTGGCCTGGCATGCATCCCCAGGGCCTGGCACCTGCGCGGGGCATTTCATTCAGGGGTTTTTATTGGAGCCAGATAACCGCTAGTTTCAACGGGCGAGATGCTATTTACAGTTTGGATGTGGAATGCTTAAAATATTAATGATTTGAAAATGTAATTGTAGATCTCTTAAGCAGTCGAGGAGCTTGTGTTAAGTGCTAGCAATGCATTTTCCGTTTAACGCACCATGCGATGTGTAATGCCTTTCCTTCCCATTTAGGCTTGCCCGTGTTCCCGGTGTCTCCGCACATGAAGAGTCTTTCATCCACCAATGCAAACAGCAAAAGGCAGGCTCAGCCAAGCTGTACTCCAGCCTCGAGGTTGGCTGCCAAACAGCAGAAAATTAAAGAAAGCCGGAAGACAGATGGGCTGTACACAGATGAAGAGGAGGATTTCCAACATGCATCTCTGCTGCCGAAATACAGCGAGTGTGAGAAGCCATCAGGGAAACGTCAGTGTAAAACAAAACACTTGGCACTGCAGGAGAGGAGAAGGAGGTCATCTCTGACAGGGGATGACACCACAGATATCGAAAATGCTGAAGATAAGGTATCTTTATTTAGACTTAATTGTCCACTGGCCTCAGAGAAGGCAGAGCCTAAAAGTAACGCACTGTCATGCATGCAGGGTAGCGGGGATTGCATTCAGATTTGTCTGTGGATGCTTTGCACATTTTGTGTTTGCTTTTCTTACTTAACCTTAGTTGAAGGCACTGTTGCAGAGGTGAAGCATCTTGTGTTTAAAAGCTGTAGCGGGTCTTTCTTTAAAAATTAAATACGAATAGAAAAGTGTAATTCCTCGCTGACAAAATACAGTCCCATCACTATACTGTGCAAACAGAGATAAAAAAACCCCCGCCATAATGCTTTTGACAGGTAACCGTAACGAGGAAAGTCAGGAAGCGACAGGAGCCGACTTCAGACTGTGACTCCTCGCCAGCCAAGCCGTACGAGCCGAAGCCGTACGAGCGCCTGCAGCAGGTGCTGCTCCCTGTCCCGCAGCCTGCACAGCTGCCCCTCGCCAGCCCGCCCCAGGAGACCACCCCCAGCCGGCCCATGCCGCCCGAAGCACGGCGCCTGATCGTCAACAAGAACGCGGGGGAGACGCTGCTGCAGCGGGCAGCACGCCTGGGCTATGAGGTAAGGCTCCCTCCGCACCCTGAGGGATGAATTTTTTTTTTTTATTTTTTTTGTTTTTTTAACTTCAAAAGAGCAGCATCCCTTCCCAGTTTCCTAGATGGAAATGCTGCGAATTAGCAGCTTTCAGTTGGGTCGTTGAAACTTGTAGCCCCTGTTCCTCTGCTGCTTTTCCCTTCCCTGTGTGTGGGGTGTGTGGGGTTTGGAGGCAGTATGCTGTGGGAATGACTCCCCACCACTGCTGGGTCAGCTGGCAGGGATGCGGGGTGAGCAGCATCCCACGGGAATCAGCAAAGGATAAAGTTTTATTGGTAACCCTCACTTCCCTTCAAATATAAACCATCTGCAAACAGAACCAATGTATTTTTTTTTTCCCCCCAACTAATCTTTATGGTGATCTTGAATGAGCTGTATGTTTTCTGCTTTTGTTGTTTGTGAAGAGCGTGTAGTTTAGGAGAAGGGTTTTATTTTTGTTCTTCTCTCTAAGGAGTATCTGGTATGTGACACAGGATGTAGCACTTGGAGTGTCCTCTTGCATGATCAGACGCTTCATAGGAGCACTCTGCATGCTTTATACTCGGCGTCTGGAGCTGCTTGGTGTAGCTGGAACAATGTTGACTAATGAAAGGGGCCCCCTGTTGCTACAAAAATCAGAAGCCGATGAATCCCTTAGCTGTGCCGTTTTGAAGCACATTTTTATTGGGGAAATATGGGCATGTAGGTATGAGCGTCGTTGTTGCTCGATTTCAGAGCTGGTGCAGAGGTGTTTCATTGCAGAGAGTGACTACTGCCCTGGGCATGACTGCAAAGTTTGCTGTGCTACTGAGAGGGCTGCTTGGACCTTGGAGCTGGGCTTGAACGCCACGTTGGAAAGGTGGCATCAGTCCAGGTCCAGGTGGGCCCTGACCTGCCTTGAGGATTTGCTGAAACCTTGAAATGCCCTTTGTATAGCTGGAGAGAGCTTTGTGTGGAGCAAGGCCTTGTCTGGCTCTGGAAGGCAGGGTTTATTGGAAAGGTTTTGTTTACCTTAGACAAAGGCTTCTTCTAACCTAGGGCACTTCAGCTCTAGCTGGGAGAGGTGGTTGTTACAACATTGTTATGGTATTCTCTAGTTTAAATGGTTTAATTTTCTGTGGGTGCAAAATCAAAATGTGTTGTAGCATGTGCTCCAAGCTATTGATGTGTAGCTTCTTTCTGTGTGGGGTCTGTCAGGTTGAGTATACTTGGGCATTTGGCTTTCTGTGCCCAGCACCTCTGCTGAGCACAGCTCAGTGGGAGCAGCTCCCAAACTTAGCGATTGGTTGGCATCTTGTCAAAAAGCGGCCCAGGGCTCTCCATTTGCTTTGATAGCAGGAGCTCTCTGCTACCAAATTGGCTGGTTGCAGAAAGCTGGGGATACCCAGGCTCACCAAGATGTGGGTAACATTGTGTACCATCATGCCTTCCCATTATCAGCTGGTTGGGGATTTTCATTTTCTGACTTCAATTCACCCAAAAGTTCAAGTGAACACCATATTTTTCATAGGCTTAAATATTCAGGTCATTTGATTTGATTGTTCAGGTGGTGTTGACGTTGCAGCAGTTGGTTCTGTTGCTGGTGGAATGCAGGGCAGGGCAAGAGCCCAGTCTGTGCACCCAAACTGCTGCCAGAATCTGACGCTGCCAGTGTTTCTCAAGGCTCAGAGGAGTGGGTGGCTGTGCTGCCCTGTCAGAGCTATGTTTGGCCCATGTTGAGCTGTGATAGCTTGATCATCCATGGAAGTTCCACAGCTGAGGGGCTTTCCTTGATAGTGGTGAGACTACTGGAGTTAGTAGAGAACTGAATCTCCTCTGTCTGCGCAAAGAATAAGAATGGTCAAGAAGGAAGAAATTCCTCTGTGCTTTTTTTTTTTAAAAAAAAAAAAAAAAAGTAAGAAAAATCTGGATGAGTCAGAGTAATATCCTGGTCTGTGACCTGTGGCGAGTACACAGGTCAGTTTTCTGCCCCCCCAGTTAGCAGGGCAGCAACCTCTGGTGGGCACATGGGGGCTTCCCTGGCTGATGTGATGGCAGCCCGGTGGCCCTTTGCCAGCTCAGGGGCAGGGCGGGCAGGAGTTTGCATCATCAGGGCCACCACGGCTTGCAGAGGGAGCCGAGTGCTGATTCAGGACTCGGAGCTGGAAGCGGCTGGCACCGCAGGGCACCACCGAGCCCTGGCAGGAATGCTGTATTGCCCTGAGACCGGATGAGCTCGTGCCTGCCCTTGGCAGCCTGCCTGCTTTTGCAGCAGGGATGCCCTGAGGCTGTGCACAGATGCCACTCCAAACCCTTCAGCACGCAGAGGTGCTGGCAAGCTGTGTGTGTCACTGTGTGTGTCACTCCTGAGGCTGTGGGGAGCCCAAATGCTGCGAGGCCATGAGCCTGTGTCCTTCTCTCAGTGCCACGGTGCAGATGTGCCCCAGATCACCACAGGAGGCAGGACACAAGCGGATGCGATTTTGTGTGTAAAGCTGACCTGAGTGTGAAGTGTTGAAGGACAAGTGTGGCTTGTGTCTGGTCAGATAAATTGCAGAGCTGCAGCCAGCAAGGCTACTTAAAGACAGTGCAGCAAATGGTCTTCGGCACTAGAAATGCTTGATGAAGCTGGTGGGAAGCTTTGCCTTTGCCTTTCCCTTCCTAGGCTTCTGCGTCAGGCTGTGCTTCAGCAGGATGTTACCAACCCATCCCAATGTATGGCCACTCTCAAATCCATTCTGCTTTCCCAATTTGAAACAAATGACTTGAGATAATGGTAGTCTTAAAACTGTAATTTACTTTTTGTGAAGAGAGAATTATAGGGAGTGTAGAGTCTTTTTGGGAAAAAAAATTACAAAAGGCTTCTATAATGAATTTGATGTGAGAGGAGACACTGGCTGTCTTTCTGCCTCATATTGCTTTTTGGTGTGTGTATGGATGTACTGGTTTTGGCTGGCATAGGGTTAATTTTCTTCCCAGTGGGGCTGGTATGGGGCAGTGTTTTGGATTTGTGATGATAATATGGAGATGTTTTTGGTACTGCTGAGCAGGGCTTGCACAGAGCCAAGGCCTTCTCTGCTTTTCCTACTGCCACACTGGTGTGCATGGGGGGCTGGGAGGAGACACAGCCAGGACAGGTGACCCAAACTGACCACAGGGATATTCCAGACCATGTGACATCATGGCTCAGTGTATAAAGTTTGAGAGGGACAGAGGGGACATTTGGAATGATGTTTTTCCCCCCAAGTCACCAATAAGTGGGACAGGGACCCCATTCTCCTGGAGGTGGCTGAACACCTGCCCAGCCATGGGAAGCAGTGAATGAATTCCTTGTTTTGCTTTGCTTGTGTGCATGGCTTTTGCTTTCCCTATTAAACTGTCTTTATCTCAGCCCACAAGTTTTCCACCCTTGGCACTTGTGATTCTCTGATTCTGCTCCTGGTCCTGCTGGTGGGGGAGTGAGTGAGTTGGCTGCCTGGGGCTTGGCTGCTGGGGCTGAAACCATGACAATGGACTTGAAAAGTTCCCTCATCAGTTTGTTTTTAAAACCTTCCTAGGAAGGCAGCGAAATTAGTGGAGTGTGTGGTGTGTGACAGAGCATTTAAACACATGTGAGGGCAGGGCTTATCCAGGCACCGGGAGTTCCCAGTGCCTCTGCTGCAGGAGCTGAAGCTCCAGAGCACCATCCTGCCCCTGCACAGCTCCCATAGGGCTCCTGCATCCTTCCCAGGAATGGACATCACTTCAGGGGGTTGGTGTGATGCTGGAGGGAAGTGTTAAGGCTCGATATATAATGCCTGACCCAAGAGCTGTGTTTCCAGGTTGGATGTGGGGGAACAGTGCTTCTTGGGCCCCAGGGGATTCTGACCTCTTCCCCTGGGAAAGGAGTACATAAGAAGGGCAGCTCCTTGCATATGAGGATGGACCATGCATATGTGCATACGTGGATGTTGCTGTTTGCAGTTTGGCTAAGAAACTGCAAGCTGCAGAGGTGGAGGTGTCTGGTTACGTTCTAATTTAGACTCTGGATTAAATGTGAGTGATTTTCAGAATGCTGGTTTAAATAGAGCACCTGAACAGACATCGAGTTGCTCTGTGGCACTCTCACAGCCTTCCCCAAACCGTAGCGAGAAATGCTTTTGAAACCAAAAGTGTGTTTGTGGCACCACATGTTACTGTATTTGGCAACGGTGGCTATTTTTTTTGTAAATTGAATAAACCATGTTAAAAAAAGTTAATGAGGCATTTAATTAATTAACAGTGTAGAGTTTTATGGCCTTTATGGTTACATTTTGTGGTTAATGACATTCTTCTTATAGCCTCTTAACACAGAACTGCCCGACAAAATTTGCTTTTTTGTCCGGTAGTAGGTATTCCACCCTAGGATGAGCCTTTCCTTTTTACAAAAATAGATGAAACATCTTTTATTTTGAGTTGCAAAGTCTATTTTAAATAGTAACTGCATGCTAAAAGTGGCTGCTGAATACAGCAGCTGCTTCTGCTACCTATATCCATCTGCTAATTTGCCTGGCAGGGTGGTCTGGTTTTGAAGGAAGATTCATACCTCCGGAGTATAATTTTGCACAGCCCTTTCTTATGGGCTTGAGCATGTGTAGGTTAAAGAGCTTTCCTTCTGGACTGATTTTTGGCCTTTGGGCTGATTTACAGGAGTGTTCAGAGCCCCTGTTTGGTGGGAGGTGGGACTGTGGGGGGTCTGGGTGCTGGGTGCATTGGGGTAGGTGGGTGCATCCCCCATGGCAGGTGGAGGGGATGCTCTGGAGCATGGGACAGGCAGCTCATTAGCTCTCAACTCTAGCCTGGTTGATGAGGGCCTGCTAAAAGAGCAGCTTCATGCTGTATCCTGGATACCAGCTCTCGAGTCAGGTGTACCCAGAGCACAGATTATTGCGGGCTTTCCGGTTTATTTTGAAACGGGAAGAATAAATGCACTGTGCCCGACGTCATTTTATTCTCTTGTTTTGTCAAAACAAGCACTCGCCCCCTCCGTGCTGTATCTGGCTTTGCAAGGATGTCACTCAACTGCAGAATTAATGGTTTACCACTAATCTGGGAACATGGGGGCTATATTATTCACTGAACATCTCTTAGAAATGTGAGTTTTTTCGTTTTGCCTTCTTTTGCATCTGACACAAGTCGAGGAAGAGTCGCACCATCCTAAATTTTTGGCTGAGTGATGGAGCAGTCATTGTTCCAAGGCTGCACAGCAGCACAGAGCTGAGCCTGGCCCAGGCTCTGGAGCGTGGTGTATTTGACTGCAAGATGAATTGTGTTAAATTCACATGGCTTCCTGCGGCGCCGGGCTCGTTATTGGAACCTGGCGCCTGGCTTTACTTCTGCATGCAGAAAACCAGGGTGGGTGAAAATGGGATTTCCCAGATCTCGATAGAGCCAGCCTGGTTTTTGTTTGCTGATAGCAAACCATCTTTTGTGTGTCTTATATGTGTTTTGTTTTGGGTCATGCACTTTTTCTTTTTAAAATCAAACTGACGTTGGCTGTGCTGCTGTTGCACTCGCAGAATTTTCTGTTAAAAAAATGCAGATGTAAGAGTAACAACCTTCCCGCTAGTTTTATATATAGAAGTTTTCAGAAGTGGAACGTTGTGAGTTTTGTGTGTGAAATTTTTATGTTCTCTGTGACAATTCTCGATATTGGGTGTTACAGGGTCCTGCAGAGCATGGAGCTCTCTCAGTGTCACTTTACCCAAATTAGTCTGCTTAGGGAATCTGTGGTCTCTGCTATGTCTCCTGAACAGACAGGACTGTCAACAGCTCCCCCTTTTTTTTTTCTTTTTCACCGACCCGTCTCATAGAGGATAACAGCATAATTTTGTCTTTAGCCCCTTCCCCTCCTCCTATCCTTCAAGCAGAGAAATCCGCGCATTTACCCAGCAAGAAATATCTCGACGCTCATCTATTTTCCTTCCATTTTCCAGGAAGTGGTTCTGTATTGTTTGGAAAACAAGGCGTGTGATGTGAATCATCGTGACAACGCGGGTTACTGCGCCCTGCACGAGGCCTGCGCCAGGGGCTGGCTGAGCATCGTGCGGCATCTCCTGGAGTACGGCGCGGATGTGAACTGCAGCGCTCAGGATGGAACCAGGTTAGCAGCGCCCCTGGCCCAGCACCGGGTGGCCTCTGCCTCCCTTCCCTCCGTGCCTCTCCTTTATCCTCCCCTTGCCCTGCCTCCCCAGCCTGGAACACTCAAAAGCAGGTAACGCTGCTTTATTGCTGGTCCTTGGGCAGGGGCGTGCGGGGCTGTGTGACCTCCTCTGCTCTCTGGTTAATAAAGCAGTGGGGACACGCTTCTGTTGTGACTTGAGTTCAGGGTAATTTCTTTTTTCTTCTGGGAATTTTAATAAGTTGTGCTTTGGTTGGTTTTTGTTAGTCAGTGGAATTGCCAGCTGCAGGGCAGGAAGGAGTGATACTTGAGCTGCAGCCCTGCTCATGTGCCCTCCAGGTCCTTTGAGTTGTGCCAGAAGAGTGGAGTTTGCCTTGTTAGCAGGGTTACTTTTGAGAGCACTTCAGGCTTTTGTGGCGGTCGGGTGTGCGAGTCCTGTATATGCTGTATAAAAATGTTGTTTGCTGAACTGTTAAACTATCTGCTCATTTGATATTTTGGATTTGCTTTTTCTTTTTTTTTTTTCTTTTTTTTCTAATCCCGAATTAGCCTTTTTTTAGTTTCCTTCACAGAATAGTGGGGGGGCTTAGTTCCTGTGCTGGCAGAATAGATAGCGAGCTTTTCTTTTTAGCTTTGTGGAGAAAAAAATGCTGCTCCGGACCTTTTTTTAAGCTTCTTGTGAATCTCTTAAAGCACCTCTTTGACCACCTCTGTGAGGCTGACCTTGGGGTAACTTGTCCTGAGCATATGCAGAGCGTTATTCAGTCTGTGCATTTTGGGGACAGGTCGCTTTGTATTCTTCGAATCTCCTGCAGCTTGTTATCTTAAATGGTTTATCGCCTTCCCTATCACCATCCAAATAGCCAGGGAGGTAAAATTAGCGTAACTAAGAGCCTGCTTCTTTTGTTTTTAAGCTCTTTATTTATTAACTTGGGAAGGGATGAGCCAGGAAAACAAAAAGAGGACTGGTTAGGATGGTCCATTTAAAGTCCATGATGGTCCATTGTTCCCGGCCCATCACCAGCCCATCACAGCCCAAAGGAAAGCCTTTTGGAGAAACATTAAAACCCCGACTGGATTGTCAGATTCCTCCTCTGTCGCCCAAGTCTTTGTAACAGAGTTCTGAGCCCACCAGGCTGACAAACAACCTTGCATTTTCTGCTGCCTTCAGCTTTAATATGTGACCTCTGCAACAGCGGTGAGTTATCGCAGAGAGAATCCTAAATTATTTTTGTTTCACTCGCTGGAATAACTTATATAGAAAATTATCCCTGGGAAGTGTCTGAGCAGTCTTAATCACCCACCAGTTCAGAGTCCAACTTTGATTTCTAGTCACAAATGGAGCTGATTTTTAAGAAAGAAACTTGGCCAGTGTACCCTGAAAAGTTGTTTTTGGGAAAGTGGATTTTAGAAATGAACATAACGATGATCTGATCATAGATGGCAATGTCAGAACTCAGCGTGCTGTTGCCTCTCTTTCTGGGGGCTGACTTACTTTTTACTTGGAAAGCTGCCCAACAGACAGCAAGAATCCAAAACACAACGAATATACAGAGTCTGAGCTGGGCAGGACAGAGAGCAGAAGCTTCTGTAATGAACTTCGGATCTGTGTAATGCACTGCCTTTTGGCAGGATCAGACTTTTCTGTCTCTGTAGAGTAAGTCAGGACATTTATAAGACAATTTCTCTCTTGAAAGTTTTTCTCCTTTAAGGAGGAAAGATGTGTCAGTCTTCCTCAGCCGTGTTGCTTTTAAAATTACATTCCAGAACATGTTCAACCCTTAGAAATACAGAAAAGTCTTAAAAAGAACAACAAAAAAGCCCCAAAACAAAACCCAAAGTGTGCACCATCAAAGACTTGTTCTTTCCCTTGCTTTTTTAATGACTCTGAATATGCTTTTTATTTTCCCCTCTGCCACCTCCCTTATCCAAAGGTACTTTTGGTCGTGCCGTGGAAGCTCTCAAGCCCGCAGACAGTGGCAGTGGGTGTGTGTAGTTCTGTTCAGCCTGTTAATGTAAAGCAGCACAGAGGAGTGATGTAACTGTGGTGCAGCTGCATGTGCTGGGTGAGCGCAGCTGTGGTGGTGAGGCAGCTTGGGGGGTCACCTGGAGCTCTGGGCTCTGTTCCTTGCTACCTCTGTGGAGGACACCCTGAAAAGTTGTGAGGATACGGCTTTGGTCTGTACAGGATGTCCGTGTGAGTGTGAAGGATGCAGGGAAGTTCTTTGAAGTCTGCATCTCAGTCCTTCCTGAAGTGCTGTGTGTGCTCTGATCAGTCTGCTGGCTTTGCATGTGTGTGTTTTGGGATGAGGCAGGCATTCAGCCTCTGGTTCCTGCTAGTACTAGAAATCCCAGTGAAGCCAGAAGCAAACAAAGCGCCAGACTGGGGTAGGGGTAAGGAGGAGACAGTGTTTGGGGATGTAGGAATGGCGCAGTCCTTCCCTTCACCCCAGCCCGGCACAGGATATCCCTCTCTGCCCTATTCAGAACACATCTGGCCAGGCTAAATGTGGTAGGTCTTGGATGTTTTTCCCCTTAAACTCTATGCTGATAGACCACATGCAGTGCCTGCAGACCCTGAATACACAAGCACTCTGCTGCTCAATTAGTGCCTAATCAAAGATTATTGTAGAACCCGGAGATCTTTAAGACCTGTCTCCGAGGTGCTGGAGTCACTAAGGGCTCTTAATCGTCTTACCTATAAATAATAATAGACCGTGCTTAAGAGGTGAGAGCTTCCCTTCCGTGACAGGACCCCACTAAGTGCAGTAGCTCCACTAGGGGTGTTCGAGCTGAAATTATCAAGGCTGTTTGCCGCGTGTGTTTGGCCTTATCTCGCTGTCCTTCTCCTCTTACCTCTGCAGCTGAATCCATGCCATTATAGAGGCAAAGACATATGCCAAAAATGCAGGCGTCCACGTCGCTTCAGAGTTCTCTCGCTAGATAGTCTCTCTGCAGCCAGGTTTGCTGTATCCTTCCCGCTGGCAGCTGATGAGCTCAGCCTTTTTTATTTTTTATCCCAGCGAGGACCATGCCAAGATGGCTCTCTTCCTGTGTCCTTTCAGCTGGTCTTGGCAGAGCCATACCTTCCAGCAGCTAATTGCGTTAAAGAAGAGTCAGCCTGCATAGCTGCCCTCCTGCAACTTGTGCCTTGCCTCTTCCGTGGGGCAGCCTTGCGTAACGGAGCGGATGGAAATGAAAACAAAACACCAAAAACGTGGCACTGCTTGGCCAGTTACAAGGCCTCTTACTGCAGTGAGGAGAATTCTGGTGGTGCCTGAAAGGCTGACAGCAAACCCTGACTGGTCTAAACAGTTTATAATTTTGGTGGTGGAATGATAAACCCCCAGTGAAATGTTTTCCTATATCTAGTGGCAGTAAAAATAGTAGGAAGATTTCGGCAGTACACGAGAGAGGGTTGAGATGTGTGTCTTTTTGTAGGATATTGCAGCTCTTGAATGTCCCCAAATCCTTCTGGGGCCTTTTGAAGGGTTTGTTTTAGAAACGAGCTGTGCTACGTTAACTGTACCATTAGGGATAGAGAGTGTTTATTTCTGCAGTGTTGAGGGTGGAAGAGATTGTATGGCAAAGCCGCCCAGGAGAGGACTCCCAGGGATCTTCTTTTATTTTCACATCTGAAAAAGTTGCCTATTCCAGTAGTTGCTTTTGCATCCTACAAAGAGGATGGTTAAGCTCTGCCAAGACTGAAGAATACTCCCTCCTCTGCTGGCTCTGCTGGGAGAAGCAAACAAATAGCTGTGCCTTTGCATGGTTCCGCCAGTGAGCTTGCCAAGAAGCTGTTCTAGCCAGTAAAAGAGTCTGTCAGTGCTCTGTTTTGGCCTTTTCTCCCTTAACTTATCTATGGGGAATCTCCTTCCCCCCTCTCCACCCCATCCCCGCCAGTGTTTTCTTTCCTTCCTTCTATTTATTGTTCTTCCTTCTTCCACACCGCTTTACTACGCCTTTCCTTCCCCATGCCTCTATAAATTCCCCTCTCATGCCCAGGCAGCCTCCCTGTGTACTCTTAGATGACGAATCTGGTTCTGCCTGCCCTGCTGCCTGCCCTTCTGCCTCCGTCTGCAGCACCACGTTGGACTTGGTGACCTGTAAAAAGGCAGAAGGAGATTCCATCACAGGCTTACAGCCCATGTGCTGCAATTTTTCCTTCCTGGGGAATGCCCAGGCACCCTTTAATAAACTCGTCTGAGTGTCGTTAAATCAATTGAAACACTGGGCAGTGATTTAGATGCTGTTTTTAATAAGTTAAGGGATCATCTTGAATTCATTACTGCTTCAAAAGCCACTTAGGTAAGTAAGTCCGCTTAGAAAAAACCCCAAACACAAACAAGAAAACCCACAAACCAGTAATCCCACAACACTCCTCAACCCCCTCCCGAAACCAGAAAATCTGAAAAAAAAATTTAAAAAGAATTCATAATTAAAGACCACAGTAAAGCGAGGGAGTGGGGGAGAAGGAGCATTCCCAGCACTTAGCAACAGCCATAAAACTCTGATCTGCTCCTGGTGCCTGTTGCCAGACTTCCAGGCAGGGATGCTTCATGCCCAGTGGGGGACAGGAGGGTTTGCAGCAAGCCTGACCTTTCTTGCTGTAGATGCTCAGAGTGCCATGACCCAGCAGCTCAGGCCTCAGATGCTTGCTGACAGCAAGAAACACCCAGTACTTCTGCAGCCTCCATGTCGGCTCCTCTGTTATTTGTTGCCTTCTGCTTGGTGTCACCTGGGATGTGACACTGTGATGTAGCACTGATCAGATCCTGGATGTGATGCTTCCCTGTGGGGAAGCACTGAGTCAGTAGGTGGAGGTGGGAGGGTGAGACTTGCAGGGGAATCCCAGGAATGCTGGCTCCTCCAACACTGTCTGTCTCAAAGGCATCAGTTTCAGTGTTATTTTAGAGACATTCCCTCAGAAACTGAGAAGGGATATCCTGACCCTTTGCCAGTGGTCCTCATGGACCTCTCTTGTCTTAAAATGTGAAGGCTTTCCAAAGAGCCTTGGGCTTTGAATGTGCTTTCTGCTGCCAAGGGTCTGAGGATTGGCACAAACTGGACTGAGGACTGTGCTCAGCAGCTTGAGCACCACCTGCTTCTTCACTCTGTTGGTGGCATGGGGTGTATGGGATGCAGGCAGCATGGGATAAGCCCTCTTTCTGTAGGGAACAAGCTACCAAGTCCCCAAGTGCACCTCCTCAGTCAGTCAAGGCAGAGTCAGATTCGTCATCTAAGAGTACACGGGGAGGCTGCCTGGGCATGAGAGGGGAATTTATAGAGGCATGGGGAAGGAAAGGCGTAGTAAAGCGGTGTGGAAGAAGGAAGAACAATAAATAGAAGGAAGGAAAGTAAATACTGGCGAGGATGGGGTGAAGGAGATTCCCCAAAAATAAGTTAAGGGAGAAAAGGCCAAGCATTCAGCAAGATGGGTTCGAGCAAGAGCCCTTCACATGTAGCAGATGTTAAGTCACTCCAAGTCACGGCCTACTGGAAAGTTCTTGGAGTAAATACACCTGGAACATCTTTTTGATACTTACCAGTCTCGCCCTCCTTCCCCTTCTACCAGCAGGGCTGTGTGATAGATGGGAAAACGGTGGTGTGCCATCCTCTTCTGACTGATTTGATCCTTCCCTCCTCTGTCCTGAGCTTTTGTGGATGCCAGGTCATGCCAAAGCAGTGGTGACACGAGAGGTGACATTGCCCTGTGAGGCAGAGTGGTGGGATGTGACCTCTTGGCAGGAGGGAGTTGAAGCTCTGGTTGTCAGCCGAGCGTTGCTTGGCAGATTGGGAGACACAGCAGAGAGGTTCACTTGGCTGTGCTTCCAGATGACTTCCCCTGGTAACATCATTGTGAAAGCTTTCCAGGAAGGCAGTGTGTGATCCTGGTTAAAGTCCTTCCTTGTGTTTTCTTACAAGCTCCCTTAGAGCTTGAAAGCCTTGTTGGGGGGCAGAAGTGTTGACAGCCCAAAGGAGGATTGTGCTGAGTTGGACTGCCTTGATCACTGTCCACGCATTGGACTCTGCTTTTGGTTCCCTGCTCTTGCTGTCTAAGGAAAAGATGGGATTTTAACACATCTTCATTAGTCTGAAGGGTAATATGTTCTACTTCCAGACAACTCCCCGTTACGTATAATCAATTTTAAAGGCAAAAGTTAATGCGATTTATAATTAGCGATAAGGAATTCTAAACCTGGAATTGCAGGCCTGTGTATTAATGAATAATCCTTCTGAAGGCTCACAAAATCTATGTCTGAGGTTGTATAGATTGCTCATGCCGCATGAAATGTGTTAATTTCTGGGTGGACTACACTTAAAATACCATGTTTTTCTATTCTCTGATTAGAAGGGTTGAATTGTGCTGCAAATATATTCACAAGTACTGTTTAAAGAGGATGTTCTGAACAGAAGTTTAATTCCTAGCAAATTTTCATAACTTATTTCTGTGTACATAATTTAGGAGCTTCGGGTAGCTGATTTCTGTGCTTGCCCAGAGGCAGGAGCCTTGCTCCACAACATGCTGTTAAATTGGCAGAGATTTGGAAAGGTAGAGTGACTTGCAGCAAAATGATGTTTGTGAGGCTTCACACAAACTCCTACTTTCTGTTACAGCTGTGTAATTATTTTACTGTCCCTCGAAAATGTGTACAGCCAGGAATAGACATAAGAGAAATATGTGCCCTGAAAAGTCTGGCTGAAGACAGGAGGGGGGAGGGGTGATGATGTGCAAGTAAAACCAACAATAAGATGATTGGCAGCTGTATTAATAGCGTTACTTTCTATAAATAACTTTGATCTACAGTCAGAAGTTTCTTGTCGAAAACATTTGCATGATACTGCCGAGTCAAAATGTAACGCTGTGATTTTCCTTTTATTTCACACCAGACCAATCCACGACGCGGTCGAAAACGACCACTTGGAAATTGTCCGCCTGTTGCTGTCCTATGGTGCTGATCCAACACTTGCAACCTACTCTGGGAGGACCATCGTGAAAATGACCCACAGTGAGCTCATGGAGACCTTCCTCACAGGTCTGTGCTCACGCTGCATGGGGCTTTCAGGTCCTGGCAGATGGGGCTGTGCTCCCTGTCCCCCAGAGTCCCTCCTGCCTGGCAGGGGTGACTTCATGGCAAGGAGCCGTGGGCTGGGCTGGGCTGCAGTAGCTCCCTCTTTGCCCTCAAAAAACCCAGAGGTTGCGGGTGAGAAGCACAGCCATGCTTGGGGGCTCCTTCTAATTGAAACTCTTAATAAGTCATAAAGGATTATTCCACTGTCAGGTTTGATAGGTGGGTAGGAGGTCAGCGGGCTGTTTCGGTGCCTTCAGTTTTCTGCTTGGATTGAAAATAAGAAACTTGACAATTCAAATAGCTGTTTGTTAAACATACTCATGTTTTCGCATGGTGTTGCTTTTTCTCTTAAACTATTTTTGGTTTTGCCAGTTTTGCTTTGTTTTATATCTGAAATACTGTAAAAATGCATTAAAGGCTTGTCTTTAAAACATATCCATGTTGTAATATGGTTTTAGGGTTTTTTTTTCCTCTTAGTTTTGGACAAAGACACTTGAATTCCCTAAAAACATATCTCTGAGCATGTTTCCAGTGTTCATAGTCCACGAGTTCTTAAACTCACCTGTTTACCTGTTTAAGTGGTGCAGTATAGGAGGCATACAGGTGTTTCAGGACTCCAGTAAAGTCTGGTATCTTTGACATCCTAGCATCCCAAATCCCAGTATCTTTTCACCAATACCGCTTGTAAATCTCCCTAATTATATCTACATCTACAGAACTACATCTTCTGAACATATCTGTATGGGAAAAACTTTTTCATCAGTTTATTTGATGCCACAGTTTTACCCTGAATGAAGTTGGTGTCCAGAATAATTGTGAAGGCCAAAAAAAAACTAGATACTGCTCTCAGTACCTGAAGCTTAAGGCTGGATCTGTTCCTGTTAGACCTTAGGTGATTGATTGATGTGGTGGCACATTCTTTGATTTGGGGAAATGGTGAATATATGCTGTTGTTTGTAGCATGTGTGCCAGGAATATGATGTGGGAGTTTTTGATGGAAGGTATGGAGGATGTGTGTTGAGGCTCTGTGATGTGCTGTCTCCTAACTTGCCAGCTTTTTGTTCTCATCAGTATGTTTTTGTTGTTGTTTTTTCCTCTCCAGAGTATTTAACTGACCTGCAAGGTCGAAGTGTTGATGACCCTGGTTTGTGCTGGGATTTCTATGGCAGCTCTGTGTGCGGTGAGCAAATGTTGCCCTTTATTTCTTTGTATGCAGAGACTAAAAACACGGGGCACGTGGGGGTGGGGGCTGTTTTGTTGTGGTGGAGCAAGCTAGGAAGGAAGCAAACTGATTTTGTTTACAGATCACGTTATTGGAGAAAAAAGCAAGACCTGCAACAGTCTTTTCATTGCTGACTTAGCACCTTTATTCAATTTTATTTAGATTCAAAAGATGAATCTGGATTTGATGTCTTGGCAAATCCTCCTGGCCCAGGTGATGAAGATGAAGATGGCTTCAGCGATGTGTTTGAATTTGAATTTTTGGATGAGCCTCCCTTACCATGTTACAACATTCAAGTGTGTCTCTCTCAGGGGTAAGAACAAATACAGATTTTGGGGTAAAAACAGCTGGGATGATCTGCTTGAGCTGGTGACAGTCTGTGTTGGCAGGGAGAAGTGTTTGTATTTATGTAACATAAATGAGAGATCAATACTATAACTGCTGGGAAAATTTTTTGGAAATAAAGTAACAAGAGGTGAAGGGGGGAAAAAAGGCTGGTTTTTCAGGGCTGAGTTTTTACTGCCATATTCCCAAGCGGGACAAGTGAAGTTTGAACAAAAATTCCTTTCCTCATCCCAGACAGGCATCTTGTTTATAACTTCCAAAAATAGAAGTGGTTCTGGCACTTAAATTTGGGTATCGTGTTTGTAAGGTGTTAATTGTGTTTAATGGGCTTTTCTGTTCTGCTGCTGAGTGGACATGCTTTTGTGGATGATAAAATGACACCATTACTGCTTTTCTAGACTTCGTAGCAAAACTGGTTTAAAGCCCTGAATTGGAACAAACAAATAAGTATCTAAGGGAAGATCCCATCATACTTAATAATAAGCAAAGACCTGGAAAGTTGTATTATCCTTTATATTCAAGATATATATTAGATTTGTAAATGACTGTTGTTTACCATTTGCACCAATTTTGATGACAGCTAGTTTTAAATATTGATCCTGCAGGAGTGTGGGTTTTAGGATGTTTTTGTTACGTAGGTGATGGATCTAACTTAACTTACTGTTGACTTCTATTCAATATTGGCATCTTTGAAAGTCAGGAGTGCTGAGTTTTGTGGTTGTTAACTGTAAGCCATCTCTTTATTTGTGAAATCAAAGTTAGGTTTCAGGTGGGCTAACCTTTAAGTGTCTGATTCGGGATGGCTGCTGGCCCACATGGGCACTGAGGAGCTCAGGTTTTCCAGGTCTCAGTGCCCTTGCATGCCTGGATCCTTCCTTCCCAAAGCTGCAGGTAGCAATACTCTGAGTAAATACATACACACCTGCTCATCTGTTATATTTGATTTCTGGGTGACAGGCATGATTTCAGAGGGGTTGTTTGTGGGCGGAGGATCGGGGAGGGTTTGTCACACAGCAATGTTGGGCAGAGCCAGGAATTTTGTGACTTATTATCAGTTATTGGAGCCTCTTCCTTCTTTGCTTCTGCAGGCCACGGAACTGGCTTCTGCTCTCGGACGTGGTGAAGAGGCTAAAAATGTCATCTCGCATCTTCCGCTGCAACTTCCCCAACCTGGAAGTCGTCACCATCACGGAGGCAGAGTTTTACAAACAGACTTCCCTCAGCCAGTTGTTCTCTTGTGCTATGGACCTTGAAGCTTTCAACCCAGAGAGCAAAGAGCTCTTGGACTTGGTAGAGTTCACAAGTGAGCTCAAGACTCTGCTCGGCTCTGAGCTTCACTGGTTGCACCCGCACGAGGACCCTCCCTTCGACATCCTCTGGTGAACCATCAGGCCATTTAATGTACAGTGCTCTATACAGTTACTTCTTTATGTATATGTGTTCAAATGAAATTGTTTCTGTAAAGAAAGGACACTATTAAATATGAAAATATCTTTCCTTTATATAAGAGATCTGAATTCCAGTTGGATGGATTTTGGAAGAATTTTTTTTTAACTTCAATCAGTTTTTACGAAAATTGTTATATAATGTTTCTTTAAATGCACACAGGCTTTGGGATAAGTTTGTTATTACTCGGAACACATTTTTTTTTAAAGAACACACCCACACACATTGACTTTGTTTCATACAAAGCACTGATTACACAGAACATACTTTTTCTAGGTGATGTGATCAAAGTCGTGTGGCTTGTTTGGGAGATAGGATTTGGTAAGGCACTTGGTGATATTATTTTCGTTTTTTTTGTTTACAGAATTACCTGCTTTGGCCAGGTAAGCACTATTGAATATAATTCAATAGTTTGTAATATAAATTAAACCATATCCATACGCATCAACTAATTGTAAGAACTTTTATATCCTAATTTAAAAGCTGTGAAATTTAGTTTTCACACATCAAACCGGATTGTTTATATATGTTTAAACATTTTATGCTCTTTATTTAAAGAAGACTTTGAACTATTTTTTCTGTACCTTGTAAAATATTGAAAAACTAACATATGTTGAAGTTGCTTGAAACTGTACATAAACTAAATTTTCTGAATTGTGTGTTTATGTTTGAGATCTGTGTTTTAACTTTGTAAGTAAATCTTCTGCCTTTGTATTTATATTTTACAAAAATTTTCTTAAAAGGCAATAAAACTGTTGAGAAATGAAGAGGCTAAAGTGGCTCCCATTAACTCCATGCCTGGTTGTGACATGAGGTTCATCTCATTAATGTTTATGAAAAGAGGGTGTTGTTTCCAAAGTGGGACAGGGCTGGTAGAGGTGCAGGCAAGCAGCTGATGAAATCTGGGGTACAATCTGTATTGGATTTCTAAATTCCATGTTGCAAGAAAACATCAGGCTGGTGCTTTTGGTGGGACAAATTGGTGTTGACAATACCTTCAGCACCGTGTTCTAGTTAAAGAATTGTGAATCGGTTCAATCATTTTCCCTCCCTTGACAACCTTTTAATTTCAATTGGCTGAATTCTCTTTTCAATGGAGTCTGCAGAGTGGAGGAAAATACTACCAGGGGAAATGCTTTAGTTTTATTGCGGAGCATTTAACCCATGAACACATTTTGGGAGGATTTAAAGGGACAGTGACCAGAATGTCACTTTTGCACAACTCTAGAACTTCTTTGCCTAAGAGGCTGGGCTCCCTCGGCTTGGGCAGACCCTCTCTGCCTTCCCTTTGTGGAAGGAAATTCTTGCTGTGAACTCAAACTCCTGGGTTTTAATTTGGGGCTGTTGTTAAGAATAGAATGTGTTATGATTTCCAGTTGTCACTGGGGTGTTTAGCATTTGGAGCTCCTCTGATGGGGGCCAGGACCCCCGCCCAAAGGATCTTGAGCAGAGCACCTGGTCAGTCTGGGAAAAAACATCTGGAAAGAAATTTCTTCGTTGTCCTGAAGGTAAGGGACCAACAGTGCCTTATTTGTGGAGGTGCCCTGGAGGGGAAGACTCAGAGCTGCTGCATCTCATGGTGTGTTAACCCTGAGTCTTTTGCCAGACATTTGTACTGTGTGGCTTTACAGTGGGGCTGTTCCTGTGGATAGGGTGGTTTTGTAGCTGAGCTAAGAGGTGAGAGAAGGGTCCAAAAGCTGCCTGCTGCTTGACACTGAAGTCTCATTTCTGCACAGGACAGGGAATTTTTAGTCCTAACACATCTACTGACCTCCTTTTTCCAGACTTGGGGCAAGGAGGATGATGGTCTCTCCTGCACAGCTTTTATGTGCATACTGGGTTTCCTTTTCAAACAGTCTCCAGCTTTGCAGGGAATTGAAACATAGACACCCCTACTCTCCAGTGCCATCTGCTTTCACTCCCTATTCTTCCCAGAAAGAAGAGGGCCAGAAAATCTAAGGCAAGGGAGAATGCTAAAAGCAGTTGTTAGGGACACCTTTACCTGATCAGCTGTGTAATGCTTGGATGGCTTGAGCTGGGTATAAATCATCTTTGTGCCACTTCCCAGGGTGTGTGGCAGACACCTCATTTCTCCCCGAGTCCCTTGGGCAAACAAAAGATTGACACTGCTTCCTCTTCTGGCCAGCTCCTCTTCAAAGCATCCCAAGCACGTGCTCCCTGAGCATCTCTGCTTACTCAGCTTTCCCTGCCTCCACCAGGTACAGTTGGGCTTTCTCCATGCTGGCTCCTGCCTGGTGCTCAAATACAGGAACAGCCTCATGCCGCTGTAATGTGAGTGTGTGTGCCTGCCCCAGGCACCTGTGCTCTAAAAATAGGGGCATGGCAGGGAACACCTGATCCCAGCGCTGTCCCTGGACATAACACAACTGTTTTATACTCTGGGATGTACTTTTTTAAAGGGACGTCGCTGTGCGAGGGTGCTCGAGGGAGCACAGAGAGTTCAGAGAAGCAGGAGAGGGCACAAGCCTGGCTTGGCTGCCTGTGCTGGGTGCTTTGGGAGGTTGTCACAGGGGAGGCTGGGTGCAGGTGTAATCTTGCAGGACGAGGCCAGGGGAGAGTTACCTTGGGAGAGGAGAGATGGCAGCGTGCCAGCAGGGCGTGAGCATGGTGATAGCGAGTGTGGACAGGGGAGTGAAACCCTGGCCAGCACGGGCACTGTGCATCCTGCAGGGCACAGAGCTGCGGCTGGGCGAGCTCCAGCCAGCGTGGGGGCTGTGTTCAGCAGCTCAGTTTCTGATCTCACGCTGTTCTCCTTTAAAGTGCTTTCCTGTGCATCCTCCTTGGGCCAAACATGCTTGCTTCACACTGCTGGCTTTGCTCCAGGTTAATAAAAAAACAAGGAAATGGAAATGCAGCCTTTGGGGATGGTAAAACCCTGCTGATCCTGTTTCTTGACTTCTGCAAGGTGAAAACGCAGTGTTGATGCTTTTGGGGGCAAAGCCAAGGGGTTTCCTTGAATTTCCCCTGCTTACCACTTTGATGTGTCCAGCTGGGAGTCTGTGCTGCCCTATGGAGGGGCTGGACTACCACTGGTGCAATAGGGAAAAACCCTATTTCCAGCTAGAGCAGGCAAATGAGCCTCTCTTCAAAGAGATTCCTTTGTCAAATTTCTACTTGTTGCTGGCTGGGAAATCCCAGGGAATACCCAGTTCCAGGCTGACTGCCTGGCAGGGAGGCTAAGGGGGAGCCATAGCACAGGCAGTGCTGAGACATTTCCCCTGAGATAAGTGATGCTGCTGAGGACCAAAATATTGAACTCCTCCTTTGCCTTCCTGCCTTACCCAAGAGTTCTGCAGAGTGGAATCAGCCCTGGGAGTTTCCTGTTTGGGTAAGTTCTCCCTCCAGCAACTCTTCTCATTTCTTCTGCTTTGCTGTGGTGGCTTAGCTTGTGCCGGAGATGCTGGTGCAGTGAGTGGCAAGCAAGGGTCAGAGGAAGGGTAGATGTGGTGCTCAGGCACATGGCTTAGTGGTGGACTTGTCAGTGCTGGGTTAGCATTTGGACTTGATGATCTTGGAGGTCTTCTCCAACCTTAATGATTCTGCGATTTTCGTTAGCAGGAGCAGAATGGAAATTATTTTAAAAACTGCTCCCAGGGGCCAAGCTCAATCCATGAATCAAAAGAGCTTGAAGCTGACTTCTTCCTTTATTTCTATGCTAAATAATCAAACTAATGATGAGACCTGTGATTTGAGCATTAACGTATCAGGGAATGAGTGGCAAGTGCAGGCAGCTGCCATTCCCAGGCTCTGTGGGGCTGCTGCTAAACATTCAGCATCATCAGTTTACACAGGGAAGAGGCACCCATTATTGCTTTAAACTTTCACAGATTCAAGGTAACTGGAAAAATAGGATTTTATCTGCTTCAAATTTTTTGCAGAACATATTTTCATTTCAGTATGAGGCCAGTTGGGGTTGGAGAGAGCTTGGCACCACCACACAAAGCAGAAGAGTTGAATGCCATAATTGTGAAGACACAGATCTTTTCTCAGTGTGCTCATTCACCACTGCATTTCTGCTAGAAGGAGGAGCAGAAGAAGGTGACAGGAATCCAAGTTTCACTTGGAGCAGTGTCAGGGGCAAAAATCTCCAAAGAGATCTGAAGAAGATGAAACTTTAAGTATCCCACCATGATACCTACCGGCATCAGCGTTGCTAGTTCTACATTTCACCCATTAGTGTGGTGCATGAGTCCGTCCCATTGCACAGTGAAGAGGCTGTTTTCCTGCAAGTGAAGTGTGATGGATCCTTTGCAGCAGCACTGCCTTCTGCCCTTGGGGTGAAGAGAGCCCTTGCTTCTTTCTGGTTTGCCAGTCCTGAAGAAAATCCCGTCCACACCATGTGCACATTTCCCTCCAGCAGACTGATGTGACTGTAGATGGTTGCTCTCTTGAGCCAGGTAGGAACCACAAATCTGTCACTAAATAGATTTTCCTTTTGTTGTCACATTAATTTGCAACTCATTAATAGTGACAGCAGTGAGGTACTGCACGGATGCAGATTTGCATATTCATGGTTAACTTATTATTAAACAAATAAGATTCCCCTAGCTTAGGGAAAGTACCAGAGTAATGCCACATTGTGCATTATAACAGTCTGAATGTTTTATTTTCTTTTTAGTATGTTAATAGATGCAAGGGGCTCTCTTTTTTTAAGTAAATGTTCATCTATAAAATAACGTGTAATTTAAAATATCACAATTGTTTAAATAGTAGTCTATTAACAAACCTGCCAATAATTGACCACAAATACCTATTTAATGTACAAATCAATTAATCAATTCTAAATGCCGGCTTTGTTGCCTGATGACCGTAACACAGGCAGCACCAGCAAGGCACAGCCAAGCATTCTGCAGGCGAGGTGACCCAGAGGTGGAGAGCTGATCCCATGTTTTATGGTTCGTTACAGTCAAATTGGTTGGTTTTCACAGTCGCTTTTGTTTCTTCTCCCCAGAGGAGTGATGGGAGAAAAAGTGGAGACAGAGCTTGCTGTGGTACCCACTGCCACCCTCTCGTCCTGCTGGGCATGGCTGAGGAAAACGTGGCCATCTCAGCTCTGCAGGGACCTCCCTGCTCCCCCTTTTCTCTGCCAGCAGGCAGCTGCCCCCTGGATGTACCACCTAGACACCAGCTTTGGCTCAGCCCTGGTGAGGAGGAGGGCAGAGCTCTGCCCCCAGCATGGCAGGTGGGCAGTGGGGATCAAACTCCCCTGGCACCGTGGGTTTCTTCCCCTGTGCTGAAGTAACTGTGGTAAAAAGCCCTTGGAATTCAACAGGCACTCAAAATCTGTAGGTGAGAGGAATGGGAGATGTAGAACACGGGACTGTCCTCCAGGCAAGGTGTTTTAATTCTTTTGCTGGTAAAAGTGAAGATCCTTTACCCTCAAAGTAGTGTTTTTCTACTGGGCTATTCAAGGCTATCCAGTATGCATAGAAACCCCCTCTTCAGATCACTACTACTACATTCATATTTTTGATTCCTTTCTGGCTTTTTAAAAAATTTGTAGGGTAGTGGGCATAATTACATGTGAGGAAACCAGCTGGTTTTTGCAGCTCCCCTCAGTCCTGAAGTGAGGTTTTTACCTGACCTGGCTTACCAGAGTCCTTTGATGGAGTTTCCTAACCTCAAAACGTGGTTCTTACCCCATCCTGCTGTTTCCTTGTGAGTCACAAGCCACACCCTTTGAACCACTGGCCTGTGCCCCCAGCCTGCCCAGGCTCTGGAGCTCTTATTTCTGGCTAATTGCAAAGGGTGCATGGCCCTGGAGAGACACAGAAAAAACCAAGGAAGCTGAAATGCAACCCTAAGTCACCCAAAGACTGTATTCCTGCAGGCGCAGAGCAGGGTGAGGCTGCTTTTAAAACCTATCTACAGCAAGGGTGCTCAGAGCACCCTTCTCCAACAGGGGACAATTTCATTTTCTGATGCGGGATCTGCTTTTATCTTCCTCTCCTGGCTCAGGCCTCTCCTTGGCACAATGAGGAGTGCCAGTGGGGCTGCAGCCTGATTTCCACTGCTCTGTGGCTTCAGGCTTCTCCACACACCGAGGATGTAGAGGGTTAGGCAACACATGTGGCAGATGCTCATGATGTCAGAGACAGTGTTTAGTATTTGTAGCTGTCGAAATTTCAAGGAAAAGGCTACATAATGAAAACCCTTTTCAAATATGCCATGAAACTCCTGTTTAAGTAAAGCCTATGTGAAGGCAAGTCCTGACAGGCCTCCTGAAATGAAAAGGGCAGATTATTTAACAGCTGATCAACACTAATAACCCTTGGCAAATACAGTATGCAAATTCAGGCTGGAGCCAACATGTGCCAAAGGGACTCTTCTGTGACAGCCTGGCCTGGCTGCTCTCAAACTGCTGCTGGTAACCACAGAGCCCAGCTCTGGGAGCGGGGAGACCTGGGCTGCCACTGCCACGTGTCATGTCAGTGGTCTGTGGGTGCTTGTTGAGAAGTTCCTCCACCACCACAGGAATCTAATGGGCATTTGGTGTCTGACCACTCAGTGGGGCTGGCTTGGGATCCCTTGCTGAGGTGCTGGAACTGATGGCATAAAGCACCGAGGGAAACAGTTTGAAGCTGGCTACCTTGTCTCCCCATTTCATGACATCTTAGGGTAAATATCACTTTTAAGTATCTTTGTGACCTGCTGGTCTACACAAATGTAATTCTTTCTGAATTGGGTAGTTAAGCAAGGGATGGAGTTTCCAGAGCGAGTTCATCCTTCTGTCCCCTAGCTCCATGCATGGCTTTATATCTGCCCTGCACAACTCAGCTTCCCCAGCCCAGGAACCCTATCTGTGCTCCCCACTGGCTGCTGTGAGCATCTGGGGATTTGAGGGCCATCTCAGCACATGGCAGTGCTTGGGAATGTCCCCACAGGGGCTGGATGCACTCACTAAACAGCACACACAGACCCAGAAGCCACTCAGGGAGGGTGGGCAGAGGGTGGGAGGGTACTGGGGGGGAACCCACCCATTCCCCTGCAGGGGAAGGAGGCAGTGCTGCCTGGGTCTGGGAGTAGGGCAAGGGGGCAGGGAGAGCCAGGGAAGTGTTGCCCTTTTGGTGGCAGTGTGGCATTACCTTGGCTCAGAAGGTTGGGTAAGCCTGTGCCTCCAAAACCTGGATGCTGTGCCCATCCACCAGCTGGTGCTCCCCACACAGCCCTGAACAGCCTAGTGACCAAACCTGCCTGGTCCCCAAGGGGTTACCTCTCCTGAAATGGCTGCCATGCCCAAAGAGATGGAGTGCCTTTGAGTACTGCTGTTTTCAAAGGCTCAGGAGTGAGCTTGATTAGCAAAATCAACAAAGAGATGCAAATACGCTGCAGCAAAAAGGTGCTTTGTAAGTCTGGGAGTTGGGGCCCTGGGTAGTGGAAGCAGCAGCTCTGAGTGCTGGGAAGCACTGGAGAAGGGAGGGTGTGTTATTCCAGGGACAGCAGCGGCTCAGACTGGCTCATGGCTCTATGCACACAAAGCAGCGGCTCTGTCTTCAAGGTTATTTAATAGTAAACAAGAGCTGTCAGGAGGGAAGGAACCCACAGCTGCCCAGGCACTCTCAGGCTGTCTTGTGAGCACAGCAGATGTGGCACAGGCAGTGCAGGCTGGAGGAACCCAGAAAGCCCTTGCCCAGGCTTATTTCTACAGCTGCAGATCACCTCAAAAGCACGGCCCCACGCTCAGCCCACGTTTGACTTGCCAGGGCTTCAAACACCCCACCAAGTTTCTAACAGCGTTAAAGCCTTTCCTGCTCAATGTTTGCTTTCACTTCACCTGCGGTAACTCTTGGTGCTCCACGGGGCCCCCAGCTTTGCTTTAGAGGCAGAACAAGGTGAGTCAGCCCCATCCCTCACCCAGCAGCGCTGGAGGAGGAGGATGAGGATGTGGAGGAGGAGGATTAGCAGAGTGGGTCTGCTCAGCAGCTGGTGCTGAATCACAGCAAGACGGCCCCAAGGACTGTCCCTCTTCTGCTGCCAGTGACTCCCAAGTGCACAGGAATGCAGTATCTAAGGCAGAGTGTCTGTGCAGGCGTGAGGCAGTTTTTAAAATACACAACAGTGACTTCTGCGGGGCTTGGTCCTTTATAGAGCAAATTTATTTGACAAGTTTATTTCTTTATCAGGTATTTGTCTAACCCCGTAACACTGAGAGACCCGATTTCCTGGTACAAATGTTAAAATGTAAACTCCCAGAGATGTGGGCTGTTACTACCAGTGTCCAAAATATCCTCACCCCACTTTCTTGCCTGGTGTGATAGCAGGAGACTCCAGAGATGCTGGATAATCTATGCTATGATCACACCAGGAAAAGAGTCCCAGTAAGAGGACAGGAGACAGGCCCATCCTGGCTGAGTGGCTGGTGGATTCAGGGGTTAAAAACAAGCCTTTTGCAAGCACTGCCTCCATCCAACAGGATGGAGAGATTAGAAACACCTAAAGCGCCTGAAGGTTTGCAGCACCACTGACAGATCAAATAAAAATATGTGAATCATAAATCAATGTAATTTAAAGCAGACTTATTTAGAAATTGAGATTGGGCACTAAGGGACTCATTCAAATCACTCTTGCTTGCCATTAGCCACCCCGTGCAACTCTATGTACTCCCTTGGGGTAGGTGAGGTGGGGTGCAGATGTGCTGCCTCCCGTTTCAATCCGACCCGGGCAGGGAGGGAGCTGGGACAGGGCGGCTGGGGTGGTACCCAGGCTGGAGGAGGAGGGACTCAGCGCGGCTGCTGCCTGGCCCTGCTGGACACCGACAGATGACGGCCAGACGGCAGGAGCAGGCTGTGCCGTGTGGCTGCAGGATGACACGAGGTCTCATTGCAGCCCAGCGTGTCGGGACCACAGTCAGTCCCAGCAGAGACAGACTCCGGCGAGCGCCTTCCCTCGCTCACTTGGCTTCACAGACAGCGCTGGCTGTGCTCCTGCCATCATTTTCCAGCTCCCTTCCTCAGCATGCAGCAGTCATGGCATCCGAGGGACATGCTGCAGTTGTGCACAGTCTGTGTGTGTGTGTGTGTGTGTGCAGGGGTGCTGGATGCTTGTTCCCAGCCCCAGCTGTGCAGGAGATCCTCTTACCTGACCCAGAGCAGGAGCCAGGAGGAGGAAGGTTGGCTCTTGGCTCCCTCCTCCCATCAGGCTTGCAGTCACCCTGCAAACACATTAGTTTTCCTAAAACGGCACCAGAGAGCTTGAACAGCAATACCACCATGGCATTTATTAATTTTTTAGCATGGCTCTCCCCCCACCTCCACAGTGATTTGCATACCTGTTAATCCTCTCCCTGCTGCAATAATTCTGTGAAGGATAAGAAAATGATATCTGAGCAATAACTCCTTGACTCTGGAGCTGTGGAACCCTGTGTGCCATCCTGATCAGAGCAGAGACTTCCAGTGAGTGGAAGCAGGAGGTTTAACCTCCTAAGTGACACATCTCACCTACAAGACCCAAGGAAAGCCATCCATCCTGATTATGTAGAACCCAGCTCTGCCATTCCCAGATGGCTCCGCTCCCATTTTCCTCCAGGAAAGCCCCTGCCCTTGGCAATATTTTGCCTTCACAAAATTACTGTTCCCTACTGGCAGTGTCCCTCCTGCAGCAAAGTTGCTTCCTGTGGGGCAGGGGAGGACAGCTGTGTACTCTGAAGGTTTCATCACTTCTTCCAGCCCTGTGTGGGGAGCTGGCAATACCATGAGCATCCTGCACATACTGGGATTGAGCATCCCATGGCAGGACTGTGCTGCAAGGAAAGCTCTGATCCCACCACTTCAGATGGCTTCTGGTGAGGTGTGTGACAGTTTTAACCAGCAAGAAGCTGCAGACCCCAACAGCTTCATTCATCACTTTTCTTACTGCTGTTTTTATCCTATTCCCCCAAGATTTTTATTTCATTAAGATTTGTGGATGCCTAACACCTTTGCCGGTAAAAAGCCAAAAGATGAGTCAGTCATGTCCAGGTCCAGGTCCAGGTCCAGGTCCAGTTCAATACAAAAAATACCTCCAGAAATCCCTGGAAAAGTTGAGCCAGTTTTCCTTGTCATCCCACTTCCTCTGTGATCAGGAGGGGACAGGGCAAGTAGGCAGGGGAGGAAGGACAGCACAGTGATGAGTAGGTGGTGGAGAGCTCTAGGGAGCTCTCTGCCCTTATTTGGAACCAGCAGTGTGGGTGGACAACAGAGGGAAGCACAGGAGAAGAGCAGGAAACTAAGTTTGAGAAGGATACTTTTATCACATGATAAAAGAAGCAAGCATCTCTCAGTGAGAGAGTGACTAAAACCCCAGTTTGCTGCACCTTTGTTAAAACTGTGCTATGCTCTGGCTCTCCTGGAAAAATAAATAATTCTTAAGGTCTGAAAGATGGATCTTTGAGGGCTCTGGCATCCTTGTGTGCTGTATGTGCCCCTATGTATACAGCTGTATAGACTCAGCGTGCAGCGGCGAGGGAGGTGGGAAGAGAGGGGATGTTCACCATCACCATCACCATCACCATCACCTCTGTCCTGTGACTATGAGAAGCTGCCCCTGCTGCTTTTTGCCAAGCACAGGCAGGGAAGATCAGAGGCATCAGGACAGCAAACCCAGCGTGTGAGCCAGGGTGAAGAAAGGCTGCACCACTGTCCTGTAGGGCCAACAGGGAGTGTCCCTTGGCTCTCTAGGGACAGAGGCTCATGTCACAGGCAGGGGGGCTGGGAGGGTGGGCAAGGCACACCTGGAGCAGCAGATTAATGCAAGCAGGCTGGGTGTCCATGCTCACGCCCTGCACAGCCTGGAAGCCACTGAGGCACTGGTTCATCAGGCACCCCAGCCCCGTTGGCAATGTTTGCTCCATCAGGCACCGACAGCGAGGTCTGGGAAGTTCCTCTTTCTGGGCTATATTAAGGCACACACAACGGCTCGAGAGAGGGGTGAGAGGACAGCAAGGAGTTGTGAAAGAGCAGCACGCTGGGGCCTTTTGGCAGCGTTTCAGAAAATGGGGTGGTCCAGTTAGGGAGCTCAGGAAATTGTCTGAGTTAGATTAAACATTTTCTAAAACCTTCTGGGTTGCTTGAGAGCTGACTTGAAAGTTGGCAAAGCTAAATAAAACAGAAGTTAACACATTCCCCTCAAATTATTCTGTTACAGGTCTAGTATAAAATCAGACTATTTTTCATTAGTTTCAACATCGCCTTCCATCTGAAGGCAGGAGTATCTGCACAGTAAAATGCTGGGATGCTTGCACAGCCATGCAGGGGACCACATGTGACACATAAGACCTTTAGAACACATTCCAAAAGCCATAAACCATGTAACTTCTAGGCAGAAAACTGGATTTCTCTCTAGTTGAAGCCTGGGTGTAAAAGATTCCCTGTAGATCTGAGGCTTACTGGAGTCTTCTTTCAGCACCAAACCTGTGGAGTGCTCAGCAGCAGAGAGCTTGCTCTGGGCATGCTGCTTGTTCTCCAGTAGTTACACTTTGTCCCTCAGGAGACAAGACTGCCACAGTTTGGGCAAGAGAAGCATCACCTCTCACATCAGCCCTGCACAACAGCAACCATGGAAGCAACAGTGGGGTTTCTCTCTGAAGAGGATGGGAAATGCATGATGCCAGAGCAAAACAAGAGCTCCTCTGCCCTTATGCCCTCTGAGAAGACTGACTTCAAGCTGGGTATCTCCCCTTCCCTTTGGAGAGCAAGTAGAACTCGAGCTGCCTGAAGCAAAGGATTTCCCCTGCTCATGCAGGCTGTGTGCAGTCAGGAGATGCAGAGCACAGCCACACCCTCCAAAATCCCCACCAGCTTGGGAATATGCTTGCTCCTTGTCTCTTGGGAAAAGTTTCTACTTGTGGAATCGGAAGTGGTATCAGGCACAGAGCAGATGTTGGCGGCTTCCTCGCTCCATGGAAATAAGGAAGTAGGAAGTCCATTTAGACAAACAGTTCCACATAAATCTTAGCCTGATGTTTCTTGCCTGCACGATCTCTGCAAAGGGTAAATTGAACTCTGCTTCATTGACGAAGCCCAGTGCTATTAGTTATACCTGTCTTTACTGCAGAGCTTCTTTGGGTGAGAAAAGAAAAGCAGTATGGCCCCAGGAGAGAGAAAGAAATCTGAACATAAATGCAGGTATCAAAGCAGAAAAATGCAGAGAATAGTATTAGCCCAGGGTATGTTGGAGAAGAAAACAAACTCTTATCACAGCAAGAGCAGAGGAAGCCATCCCACTGAAGGGAGGAGACAAGGAGGACAGCCGACATCCTGTGGAGAGGGAATCTAAGGTCTGGGGGAGGGAGAGCACAACCCCAAAGGCATGGTACCGGGGAGGGATGTGGCTCTTAAAGGCACAGCTTCCCTGCACGCCTCTGCGGACGGGCAGCCAAAGGAGCAGCTCCCAGGCAGCCGGGGAGGCTCAGGGCAGGGCTGTGAGCACCCCTGTTTCCAAACAATGGGGTTTACAGGCTCCTTGCCATCCACAAAGTCCTAGGAGAAAGCAAGAACCTAAACACCCACCTAGTCAGATGAAAATGAATTATTAAAAGAAGCGAAGATTCATTGCCTTTAAAAATTTATTAACGGGACAAGGAGAACAACTTTCTGTGGGAGCAATGTTGGGAGGCAGCAGCAAGAAATGGAGTTTTGCCTTTGAAGGTGGCCATCTCCAGGCAGGAGCTGGTGGCTGGTCTCTGACCATGGGGTCAGAAAGGGGTCAAAAGCACCCCAGCTCCCACCCAGTGCCCAGTCCTTTTTGGCAGATGTTAAACATCCAAAGGACAATGCAGGGAGACCAAAGGACGCCTCCCTTTTCAGTGTACAAACCTCATGAGTGATGGGCACCTTGGCTAAACCCTGCAAGAGCCACAGAAGCCTGTTTGCTCTGCTTTTGGAAGGAGCAGTCACCAATCTGCCCTCAGGCACAGAATTTCCAAGATATCACTTTTTTATAGCTAGGAATTAAGAAGTGATTCCTGCTCTGGCCTCTAGCAGAAGAGGAGTGATGCTGTGGGGATGAGAAAAGGAGGGATGATCCAGGGGAGGATTCCCAGCAGTGAGTCAGAGGGGAAAGAGGCTGAGGTGGAACTGATAAAAATAGTTCAGGGAACAGGGACAATTCCTAAAAGAAAAGAGTCTTTGTGCAAAGAGGATAAAATAAAGTCAGAAAGGGCTGGAGCAGCACCACAGAGATAGAGCTGGAACTGAAGACTGGGAAGAAAAGGCAGGAGGGGAACACAGAGAGATTCCTGTCAATCGATGTGCTCAAATTTTAATTCCATTGTAACATTTTGTAACATTGTAACACAAAACCCTAAGATTTTAACACCAGGTCTTGCTGGAGGCCTTGCTATTTCTAGCCATCTGCCGGTGTTGCCCGTACTGGCAGGGGTAAAGACGCTTTCCCTTGTGACTTCAGCTTCCAATTGTGTTCTTTACGCCCAAAGAGTGGTACTTGAGGCAGAACAGCTAAAGGAAGACACCATTTGTCCACTTCTGATTTTAGTCACACCCTGGTAAGTCTTTTCTGGTGAGTCTATTTCATATTGGAGTTGGAAAAAAGAAAAAATTGCTCCTGGCGCTCCTACCCACTGAAACTCTGCTTGACAGCAACGGCACTGCCATTTTGGATTCCATCCCTCGGTGCCCAAACCTGTGAAAATGAATGTAGCCATTTGTCTTGTTGCCTCCCTTCTTCTCCAGGGGTTTTGTCACTCAAGCAGAGCACAATTACAATGAAAGAGACTAAATTCAGCAGGCACTTGGACTTCCCACAGGTCCGTCCCTGCTCTTTACCTGCTGTCCATCTCTGGCCATCCACCTCTGTGGGCCTTGCTCTACCTCATGGATTTTCTTTTGAACTTTTTTATTTCCTGCCTGTAGTTGAACATCCTTTCATGCACATACATTTAATTTGTGTATGTAGCAATGATGCTGGCCACACCAGTGCTCTCTATGCAACAGAAGCAATTTGCTCACGTTGATTTACTTTTTAGAGCTCCTTACATCTGTTGACTGAGATGTGAACTCTTGCTCATCTCTATTGAAACACACAGCTCAGAGCTGTGACCCAGTCCAGAGGAAAATATTTTGGAGCTCTGATTAACGTGCAAGGGAAGTCCCCCTCTGATCCCTGGGCTGTGGTTTACAAACCAGATGGTAACTTTTATGTATGTATGGCTTTTTTTAACCACACTAAGACACTTATTTGCAGAAGACCTAGCCTGATGATAGAGGCTCTGTATTTGCAAACAAACAAACCTGTCAAGATAAAAACAAAGTTCTGCTTTAAACTGTGTTTCATGGGAAACAATACCAAACCCAACTCCAGCCATTATATTCAAAAGAGAAGCAAACTCTCTCCCCAAGCCCCATATCTTGGAAATCCCATTATCTCAGCAACAAAGACTATCAGGGACCAAGCTCTATGTTAGAGCTGTCCTCTTAGAGCTAGGTCACATGGTGTCTGCATCAGGGTGTTTTGTAGGTGGGGGAATACCTCTGTTCTCTACTGGCAAAGGCTTCTACGTGGAATACAGACGTAGCAGCAAAGCTGGCTGGATAAAACTACACAAACAGCCCTGCCAAAGAGAAAAGCAAGTAGCTCCAGCAGCCCCCAAGCTGACTATGCCTGGTTAGCTTGATGTGAGCGTGCCTGCATGAGGCAGGATCGCAGTGATACTCCCAGCTGCTGTGGCTGTGGTGGCAGACACACCTGGTGCACAGCCACCTACATTACCAGAGCTCTCATGTGTTATATTGTTCCTTGCCATGGTGTGTACAAATGCTTATTCATAAAGTAAGATAAAATAACAAACTCTGTGGTGACTCCTGCACATGTGATGTGAGAAGAGAAAATGGGATTTTGCTGCATGAAAAAAAAAAATAGGACAAGATGCTAACTCATCAATATTTCTATTATGCTAGCTAACCTACCTCAAACAGGTACACAACAAGGCCAAGCAATTGTGGAGTGTGTTTGAGCTGAAAAAGAAAAAGGGAAAAAAAGAGAAAAAGTTCTCTAAAGGAAAGTTCAGATACATTTCAAAGTGCTACAGCTCTAAAAACACCAAAGGAGTTTTATCAAACTTCCCAGCAAAACTTTCCTCTGAGAGGAAATAGGGCAAGTGAGATTTCAAAGGGAGACATCTGAGATGATGACTGAAAAAACCTCCAACCCTGAGCCCCTTGAATGTGCATTTGTCCTGAGTTGTATGTAGCATGGCTACTGTCAGGCTGTAATTAAGATGAGAATATGCACGAAGCTCATTGACTAAAGTTCTGGAATAATCTTGGCTATAGTTGAGACCTTAGACTCACCCGAACCACCTGAGTGATCATAAAGCACTGATTCACCAACTCTTAAAAAGAGTGCAGCCTTTAAAAAATTTTTATTATTTAATTTCTCTTCTAATTAACAGCAGGTAGTGAATAGGAAAGTGTTTATCCTCCCCCCTACCTCAGCTCACTACCCTGCTGTGTTATGACAGATGGAATGTTAATTAACGTGACCTGGCATAGAATATTTAATTCAAGACAGAGTATCATGGAAACATCTGACTGCCTCAGGGCTGGTCACCTACCAGGTATGCCCTGCAAAACCCTCCTGTGCACTGTCCCATGGGCACCCATGGCTTTTAGCTGAGCTAGTCCAAAGAAAGGTGAAAGTCTGTGCCAACAGGAGGTTTTTGGGGGCTCTGGGAAGCCACACGCCAAAAGGAAGAGCTTCCTCAGGAAGGAGAGGTTTGTGAAACTGCCTCAGGGCAATCCATCCCTGGGTGACCTTTCCCTTCAGCAGCCAGGCACTTCTGAGCGGGAACGCTGTGTCCCTACTCTGCGACCTGTGTGCCAGGCCTCCTCTCCCTCCGTGCAAGCACAGCTCTCCTCCTCCTTCACCGCGTGTCTCCCTAACCCTGCTCGCTCCCCACTGTGCCTGCCCAGTACACCCAGTGTGCCCAGTGCAGAGTGTGCCCAGTACAGCCAGTGTGCCCAGTACAGCCAGTGTGCCCAGTACAGCCAGTGTTCCCTGTGCAGTGTGTGCCCAGTGCAGCCAGTGTGCCCAGTACACCAGTGTGCCCAGTGCAGCCAGTGTGCCCAGTACTCCCAGTGTGCCCAGTACTCCCAGCATGCCCAGTGCACTGTGCCCAGTACACCCCGCATGCCCAGTACTCCCAGTGTGCCCAGTACTCCCAGCATGCCCATAACACCCATGTGCCCGTAACACCCATGTGCCCAGGCACAGCCAGCCTGGAGCCAGAGGTCAGGACTCCAGCTGGCCTCACCAGCTGCCAGGGAACATGACCCCCAGCACTGCCCTGCCCATGCAGATCCCCCTCCCACACAGGCTGTCCCCCAGCACATGCCTGAGGTCTCCTCCAACAGAAACTGCAGGGAGTATTTAAAGAGAAACCACATGCAGCATGACTTTACAAATCCTCAGACTAAAGCTAATGCATCCTCATGGTTGCAAAGCAAAGCAACAAACAAACAAACAAACAGTTCGTGGAGGCTTTTTAAAGATCTGTGTTGCTATAGAAGGACTTGAGACGGGATATGACTGAAAAGTTGACGTGAAGAAAAGCACCTGACTCCACTATTCTCAGTCAGTCGGCTCCAGCCCAGTAAAGTGAGGAGTAGGCAAGTGCTGAATTACAGGTTATCCTGTTATTTTTGTAGTATTGGTTGAGGTTATAAACATGAGTAAAAGAAGAAACTTGTTGCCTAGGCCTCATCTGGGCACCAGGACAGCAGCTGCTTGGAGACTGCGGGGTGCTGAGCCCATTTGTGTCCTCTACATGCTGAGCTCAGTAGGAGCTGTGCACACAACACCCAGGAAGTCACACAGTTTTTACACCAGTGTCAAAAAGTGAGTGCCTCAAAGTGAGATGTTGAGTCTGAGTAACTCAGATGTGATTTTTGAATTGAGTGTATTCCTTTAAAACAGTGCTATTTCTCTGCAAAGACAGGAAGATCCTGACATGGCAAAGAATCCTTGCCAAGCTGCCCCCAGCCCTGCAAATGAAAGATCGAACTTTCTGTTATCTTTGAAAATACTAATTTAACAGATGAGTTACCAGATGCTATCCCTTAAGAGATTTGGGACAGTGGTTTCTAATAACTTTAACAAATATAAGCAGTAGCATGCACGCACGCACACACAAACACGTCCTGAAATGTAGGAATCAAAAAGCTTCTCTAGCTGCAAAAAACTACATACTGCTATTGCCAGGAGCAGCCTTCCTGACCACAGATATCTAAAAGACAGAGTGGTCTTTGGGTACTATTTAGTTCCAAAGGGGCTATAAAAGGCAGATGGTCTCATTAGAAACAATTTATGCATATATATTTCTAGGAGTTGTACACTGCCAGAATAGGTTTAGCTCTTTCACCATACCGAGGAAAATATCACCACTTGCAAATGTTTCCAGTTTGCAAAATAATGACCTATCCAAAGTAGCTAAGCAACTAATTACTCAAATACTAGAAGGTTATATGCCAATATTATCACATTGTTGGTCTCCTGGGCAAACAACTTCACATTCCTCAAACTGCCATACAGTGTCATTACACTGTGCAGGAAAGTTCTTTCTGAACAGTACAGCAACAGCAGCCCCAATGCCCCTGTGCTTATGACATCATTTCAACTATTATTTCCAATCTCCAAGTCAAATCACTTATTAATTAGAGAGGCAACTCTAGCAAACCCAATTACCCACAGGCAGTTTCTTCCCAGATGTGAAGCTCTTCTTGGAGATGGACCTTGATGACAGTTGCTGGGTAGTGTTTGTGATTTTTCTCTCCAATGTACCAACTTTTACACTCAGCTCTAGCAATGCTTCTCATGGCCCCTGCCTGTGAAGTGTGTGCTGGACGCATTCCTCCCCCAAGCTCCAGATCCTGGAGAATTCAGCCCATGCAGCCTCAGGATGTGCAGAGACAGCCATGCGCAGGCATGTGTGATTTTAAAGCCTGTACTCAATGTCTTTGAATGTTTCTCGGGGGTAGAGCAGGTAGAGCACAAAGAAAGCAGTGATGAATTGTGCAGAGAAGTGAGGTTGGCTCAGGAAATTGCAAAAGACAGCAGTTTGAAGACTCGATTTCTGGATTTGCTTAAAAAAAATACTTTTGATGATTGATTTTTCACCAAAAAGGCAGAGAGAAGGTCTGTTTTGGAAGGAGGAGGAGAGACAATGCATGTATATAAGTGTTGGAAGATCAGATGAGATGCTTAAAGTCAACCTATGGTGTGTCTCATGTTGCATGCAGGGTGGCAAATATTGGGTCTGTCCTTCAGAATAGCTGAGGAAAAAATAAATACTTGGGACTGTGTAAAAGTGGTTGCATATGGGATATGAGGATGGAGGATGGGGATTAGGAGGATGTACCTGTTTTCTTAGATAACCTTCTCCTGATAATGTATCTTCAGGATGGCTGAGTTCCTGTTCAGACACTCCCTCGGGAGATAGTCACTGGCACTAATTATGCCCATACAAAACAGAAGTGTGCTTGAGACATGAAACTATAGAAAAATCTGTGTCAGCATGAGCAGTTGCAAATTACGGTCTAGCTTCCTGAAAATAGCCTTGCCTTTGCCAGGCACTTGTGTGGAACCCATCCCCACAGCAGCCGACAGCCTCCATTTGTAGCGCATGTCTGCACCACCCCAAAACTATAACAAAATATTTTGCCATCACTTTCTCTTCCAAACTCATTCCCAGTCACCTTCTGCTTACCTTGCTGCTGTGGGCCAGCAGATTCCCTTGTAAAGAAGCTGGGATTACCCAGCTGAGGCCATGTGCCTTCTTTCTTCTCACCTTGCCCTGAGAGACAGGGCGATGCTGTTTTGCAGTCTGTGAACTCAAGCACAGAGGCTACTGGCCATATTCGAGGATATTTACGCATCAGTGTCACATGGAAAACCTGCAGCAAGCAGATACTCAAATCCATATCTCCTAAATCCAAGGTTAGTAGATTAATCATTTCCTTTCAGCCATCTGTCCAACAGCAAAGTATTGCTGAATTTGTATTGGATTTCTCCAAGAGGAATTAACCACTGACATACTTTTGCCTTACAGGTGATACAAAACCACAAAAAACAAGGGAAAAAAGAAGAGAGTAATTACATCATAAATATGTATAGCTTAAACCCTTGGCTTAACCTGAGCTCTTCAGGACTGATCCTCAGTTTGCTGCAAGTTATATTTGCTAATAGAGAACAAAACCAATGGCACCATTGAAAACAAATCATTAACTTAGAAAAAAGTTACTTTTGCCAAACAGTACAGTAAAATACAAGAAAAAGGGATTATATAAGTTGGAGCTAGATCTCCTACGTGTTAATGGATCAGCCTACCAGATTTCTGTGGGCAATTCCCAGTGGTGCAGCACCACTGAAGAGGTGCAGCATGGAGCACCCAGTGGATCTGTAAGTGCTGGTTCATGCTCCCACCCATGTGAGGCGATCCCCATAGCAACCTGCTGCCACGGTGATGCACAGCCTCCAAAGGTCAGCCAGGAAAACAACAACAGTATTTCACAAAATCTCTAAAACAAATACTATTTTATTTCAGTGACATGGAAATTAAACACACTCTAAATTCTGCCAGACCAAGGATGTTCAGGCCTCCTTTCAAAGTGTGGCAGGGAAAGCTCCCCAGCCTTTCTGTATGATGGAGAATCCACCTGACAGACACAACCTGCATATGAAATTTCTGATAACAGGGAACCGGGCAGAGCATAACTGAGTCCTTCTTGCTGCAGATCTATCTTTTACAGCCCATCATACTTGATGAAATAAAAGAATCATGCAGAAGACCTTCACCTGTAGTTCTGCAAAGCAGATACTACCTATCCACAGGAAGTCCAGCAAAAATGCAACTTGCAACCATACCAATGCTTCCTCACACTAAGCACATGAAGGAAGACACAAAATCCTTATTTAAAACTGGGAAACCATCTAAGTAGCATTTATTCCAGCAACTATAAACCAGTGCCATATACAGAAAGTTCATACCTCTTTTAGCAGTTTGCCAAGGGGGCTTTTTAGCCATCAACAGTCCATCAATCACTGCAGCTCAGATATCTGAATGATTGGGAGGGGCAGATGTGGGCCAGGTGAGGAACACAAAATTTCAACCTTTCACTGGCCTTAACTCACTTAACCTGTGATCAACCATTCATACTCTCAGAGAACTGCTCTCCTCTTCAGAAATCTCCTCCAGTGCTGTCATTGGTTGTGGTAGGGAAAGCCAGGAATGAAGAGCTATGGGAAGACCAGCACAGCATCTCTTGATGTTTCCTACCCCAGGTAGCAAACCAGAGGTAAGCACCTAAAGGCAGAGTTTCTAAAAGCCAGTGTGTTTAGTCCTGGGAAAGTGAATGCTTTGGAGGGAGAGATCATGGCTCCTGAAGCCATGGAGATGGGAAGATTCACACATTTATCTATTTTACACTGGAGGGTTATCTCCAGAAAGATGTCCTTTCCTTATTCTTTCTGCTCCTGTCAGATCTGTCTCTGTTAAATCAACATTACTGATTCAGGACATGAGATAAAGCCAGAGGTAGGGGCAGTCAAATCAGGTGAGGACAATGCAAAATTAGGACTTATTAAAGAAAAAAAAAAAAAGGAAGCCCTCAGTGCTTTGAGCTTGATCAAAAAGTATTCCAGGGGGAGATTCTTTACCTTTTTGTCAGCCTTTGCATTCTACCTGGGTGTGCAGGAGCTGTGAAAGTTCCAAACCTAGAATTTGAGCACTCTCCTGGTTAAAACATTATAGCAGGATGCTATAGCCCAAGTTGCTCCTCTTTTCTTCTCCTCCACCCCCAGGGCAAAGAGTACTCTGGGACTGACGAATTTCTGCAAGCCTGGGGATGAAAACCCCATTTATATTGGAAGAACTGACTTTTATCAGAGGGCTGCACAGTTCCTTACTGTGGCCTGGTATCACAAAGACACATATCCCTCTTTGTCCCTCCTTTCACTTCAACTCTGTGCCCTTTTCTGCCATTCCCAAAGTCAGAGAAGAGAATTTTGGCCCAAGCCTTTACAGAAGATAAAGTCTAAATGTCAGGTGTCTCCCTAGGCAAGCAGCAAACATTCCTTTCACCACAGAGCACTAGAGGATGAAAAATTAAATCCAAAAGAAAGCATGAACCATCCATATATCACTCCCTAGGCTTCGCAGTACTAACCTCTTACCAGTGCAACAAACATCCTGTGCTCAACCTAAGAAACAGTCAAAACACTAAAACATTTAAAAGGCAATAAAGCAGATCAAAGAAAACAACCTTGACCATAGCAGGTTACTTTTAAGGAAGTGACCTGACCTTGTGACAATGGAAAGGGCATAAAGTGGGGTGAAATCTCACCAAAGGCACTACCTATGGCCAGAAACTGGTAATAGAAACCAGGGAAAACCAAGGCAGAGCTGATTATGCCACATAATGACAGAGAGAAAAAACCTGCTTTTGGGGTTTTATTCCTAGTGTCCAAAGTGCAGGAAGGCATAAAGCAGCCCACTGCAGTGTTAAACAAAAGAAGAGATTTTGAAAGTAAAATCATGGGGTATATATAGCAAGAGGAGAAAACAACTTTGCATATTGCCATCATCTCCATTATTTACAGGTTGTTGTGTCTTCTTATTTAGGATATATTCTGTTTGGTACAAGGATCAGCCTGTGGTCTATTTTCATACAACATCAGATGCAGTGCCACAAAAATAGAAATAAATATTACAATTAAAAAAAATAATTTGTTAAATACAAGTGGACAAATGAATAAGCTGAGTAAAGCCTTAAGCAGTCACAGCGTCCATTGCCAGCAGACTTCACCAGCCTCTAATGGTTAACTAAGGGATCTGCTTCTTGGTTTGGCAACCACAATGTTGGTTGCCCTGCCAGCAGACCACTGTTGACTTGGATAACATGAAAATCCATATGGGATGTGTAGATGTATTTGTGTTGCTCGAGTTGCATGGAGAGTTTGAGAAGCCACCCATGTGGAAGTGTAGGGGTTACATTTGGGATGCTTGTAGAAGAATGCTCTGTCTGTAAAGTGCACAGGTATTGAACAAGGTGGGGAGTGCTTGGGAGAGATGCAGCACAGCCCTGCATGTGTTTGCACATGCAGAGCCAGACTGGGGGAGAGATAGTTGTGATTCAGAACATTTGCTTCTGCCATAGGGTTTGTCCATTCTAGCGGGGCTGGAGAACTGCCTGGAAGATAAATGTCAGAGGGGCACAGGCAAGTGGTGAGTACAGATGAAGACCTTGTGATATTGTGGGTAACGGAGCTGGTGTCTGAGTGAGGTGGATGCAGTTGCAAATGAGGTATCAGCATTTCCTAAAAGGCAGCACATCGGCTTGTGACTGGGCTTTAAGGTCTCCCTCCTCTAATGGTCTGGTCACACCTCCTTGCTGCCTTTCCACTCAGCCTCCTGCCTGCACAAGATCAATGATTTGTGTAGTTCTGGATCTGCAGGTGTGTGCATGCTTCAGGTGTCTGGCTGCATTTGGGAGTGAAGGGGTCTGTCTGTGCAGGGTGTGGAGCAAGTCTGGTATGCACAGGAGGCCAAAAGAGAGGGAGCAGAGGGAACCCTGTGCAGGGTTCTGTCTCTGGCAGTGTGTAGCTGAAGGGTATGTCTCGTCTGTATTCTGGTGAGGCTTGCAGAGGCTGGCCCTCATGTAAAGGGCTGTCTGAGCCCTGTGTGCAAAGTAAGAAGGGCAGATGGGAGACTGTAGAGGGGCTGTGGATGAGGGGAAAATTGTGTTTGGCTGTTGGTCCGTATGGCCTGGTGGGTTGTGCCTGGCTCTGTGTGTGGGTGTCAGCAGCAAGGGCAGGCAGTGAGGAAGTGCTGACTCTGGAGGTGATGGTGGGGGCTGGCTGGAGAGGGGCTGTGCAGAACTAGGGGCTGAGTGGAACAGCAGGTTGTGGGGGACTCTGTGAGCCTCATGGGAGCAGCACTGCTGGGGTGACCAGCGCCACATGGAGTGCACTGGGGGCAGGGTAGTGTGGGCTGGGCGTGGGCAGGGTGGGCACCGGGGCAGTGTGGCACAGGCGGGGTGTGGGCAGCAGGGGCTGGGTGCAGGCAGGTCTCATCACCGTGCTCAGGCAGCAGAGGTGGCAGCAGGACACGGGGCACGGGGCCTGCCGCCTGCCCTGGCCCTGCAGCCTCCCGGAGATGCGTGGGCTGGGTCGGGCTCTGCACGGACACCGCCCTGCCCCGGAGCTGTTGTGTGCCTCAGCCCTGTTTGGAGAGGCGCCCTGCCAAGGAGGGGTGGCCGTGCCGTGTGCCACGCATCACTGTAATGCTTGGCAGTGCTCTAATTGCCACCTCTGGAGGCTGTGTCCCATCTCTGGCAGGAGTGTAGGAGACTTGGCAAGCCAAGGACAGTACTCGCTGTCATGCAGCTTAGCAATACAGCCCTCACCTCTTTCATGTTGTGTGCATTAATCCTCGTAGGCATTCCCATCAAGAGCTGTTCCCCTCTCATAAAGGGGAACCGGGAGCTTGAAAAGATTGAATGATCTGTTCAAACTATTGGGCAGAACTGAGAATGGAACCTAAATCTTCGAGGGCCTCCTGCTGTGCTTTAACCACAAAAGGAATCCATCCTTTTCTGGTATGCTTGTGCAATGCATTGTTTTAAAATTATGTCCTTACGAGGTTGTACAGATGTTGCTGGGGGTTGCATTAGACCTCTAGAACAATCTCTTATGGGGAAGATGTGGAGAAAGGACAGAATGAAACTTGGGTCTCCAAGTCTCAATGTGTTTGCAGGAGCATGGAGTGGAATCCTATAAATGCTCCAAAATGCTAGACTCATTTCCTCTAGGAACAAACTAAGGCATAGGGGAGCCCAGTTTGGCTTTAGATCATATCTGTAAATCTGTGCCAGAAATTGAAGCAAAACCTACTGAGGCTGATGTTCAGTTGGTATCACAAGCCCACCTCCTTCCCCAGGGAGTTCAGTCTCAGGAAAGACCTCGAGTCCCTTTATTTGCCACACAAGAACATCCCCTGCTGCTGCACGTTGTCCGTCACCATCCACAAGCTCTCTGGAATGTTCCACTTGGAAAGTGGTATCAGTAGAAAGACACTTTGGTTTTTATCTCTTTCTCTGCTGTCCTTTCCTCTTTAAGTGGATACCAACTCACCGTGAACAAAACAAGACTGCATGTTCTTATCCACCAAAGGGAAGAGAAAAGGAGGGATGGAGAATACTAGAGAAAAATTAATCCCTGTATAATAAAACAAATAGAAAAAGGGACTTGGTGGAGGTGAAGACATCCATCCTATAAGAAGTTAGGCCCATGGGGGTGCCAGGCAGATGACTTGGATCAGCACTGACATTCTCTAAAATAGTTGAAGGATCTGCAAGGTGCCCAGTGGGGCAGTTGCTGTGAGCTGCTGGAGACAAGAGTAGCAAGAGAGTAGATGGGGACTTTCATCAAGATTTCTTCTGCTGGCCTCCATTTGGTTTAGTGGAGGATTGGGAGGAGATCCTGCAATTGTTTGCACTTGAGGTACAAATATTCCTCCTCTCTCCTTAGGTTTGTGGCTTTCTTTGAACAGTAGCATAGCAAAACATTCCTTAGAAGCTTGTGCAACTCTGGTGGAAAAGGATGATCCTGATCTTCTCCTTTTTATAAGCAGCCTTTCCAGCCATCTGTGAACCTCAGTCCAGTTTCCATCAGGGCATGCAGGGCCTTATGCTGCTGGAGTTTGGCTTTCTCAAAGCAGCAGCTCTTGCAGACCAGTGGCCCTGTGTCTGTGATAAACGGCAGCCCAGCAAAGAAGAACAAACTTAGCTCAAAGCCTTGCCTTGCTGCTCTGCTTTCCTTGACCCCACATAATGAGTCACATTTCCCACTGCCCCTGCCTGCATGGAGAATCTGAGACCAGGGGTTGGCTTGAAAGGGCCCTTGATCTGACCTGCTCCAAAAGCCATTTATGTTCTTACATGCAATGCTAAGGCAGCGGTACCAGGTTTGTAAAGACTCCTTCTACGCTTGACATTTTTGACTTGTAGTTCCCAAGGCAGGGAAAGTGATTATAGCCTTTTTCTTGCCATTCTCTGTAGCCTTTCTCTTGCCATTTCCATCCATTCTGGTACAATTATTTTTAGTGTCATGGTACTGGAGCCCCATGGAGACGTTCTTGCTCTGATGGCGTTTGTGACTTCTTTCAGACAAGAGAATGGAAAGAACAAGAGGTCAAAACATGATTTGGTGTGTTAAGTTTTGTGGAAAAGTGGGAAGACAAGCTCCAAACCCTATGTTATTTGCAGTCTGTTTTAGTTTTGATTTCAAGGCCTTTTTTAAATCCTCCTGCAGAGAGAGATGCATCTTTCAAGGAACTCCACTATCTTGAACAAGCTGAAAAAAGATGGTATCCCCCATTCCATATTGCACACTTTATCAGTACAATCTGTGGGTATAGAACAGTAGTCAGAGAGGTTTTTCTTTGGGGTAGAGGATGCACAAAGCACACAAGATCAGAAAGCTTTCTTAATGTTGAATTTGAAGTCTGCCTCTATGGTAAATTAAAGAGAACTGCCGCCCAAAGAAAAGTGGATAAAGAAGACCACATTTGTCTAGTGCGTTGGTCTTTACAACTCAAGAGTTCAACACTAATGAGTTATGGGTTGGCCCATGAAAACATAATGTGTAAATTAGGAATTTAATGATGTGTAAGATTAAAAGCTGTGCGGGGTTGCATTTATTTAAGGCTGCCATCTTGTGTTCAAAGAGGAATTACTTTATCAGACAATGTCCCTTTCACTAGGTTTAAATTGATTCCGTTATGCATGTTATGGAGGGTACTCAAGTGCCCGAGACTGCCAGCTGACAATATTTCCCACTAAATGCCCTTTCTTTAGCTCAGTTTGCAACTTCATAATAGCAAACATACTGTGCAGGCCATAATGACTTCATCCTAATTTCCAGAAATAAATAAATGCAGATTTCCCCCCCTATATTCCTACCCATAGATTTAGCTGCAGGAAAGCTGGGATTAAAGACAAGAGAGGTAAAAATGGAAGTCCTGCTTGCCTATTTTACTGGCTGTCCTGATGCTTCATTGCCAAGTCTTCTACACCCACCCAAAACCTCTTTCCTTTCAGAAAAACCCCTCAAATGCCAAAGTCAAACCATACTAAACAATGAGGCAGACCTCTACATGTCCATTTTTATTGCAATATGTGTAGTTAACTTTAAGGTACTTGCATGGCAGTATTTTGCAAAGCAGGATTCCTAGTTCTCGAGTCATGCCCTGCCAATGCTGGTAACCATCAAGGGGCTCTTTTAAGAGCTTGACATTGAGCCAATAATGCGTGTTAGAGCTCCCTGGGATGGCAAAAGGACTCTTGGTGGGAAGGGCTCAGTCTGTTTTGTACACTCTGATCTGCACAGTTTAAAATTGTGTAACTCCTTCCCGATGCAGCAAAGAAAAGAAAGGTGATTTGAGTGTTCACAGAGCCTTGATGGAGAGCAAGTTGGATTCAGCTCATTTTTGCCTGTATATTTGGTATGTACCAAATTTTTATGATTAGGCCCAAATTGGCTGAGGCATTCAGGCTTCTAGTTAGGTAAGCTGAGAGGCCCATGCTCCCCACTTAGCTACTTCCTGAGCTAGTGGGTAAGTTCCACCCACCATCCATTGGTTAGAGCAGTCTTTCAACAGATGGAAAACCTGTTTTCAAAGCCTCACCCTGCCTAATTTGGGCAATCTGTGTATTTCTCCTAGCAAAGTGACCTGATCATCAAACTCAGGTCTGTACAGACTGAGCTAAGATGATTGCTGATTCCATGGCATCTCCCTGAGCTATGGCTGAGCAAGGTTTCAGTCACTGCTCCAGGGAAAAGTGAAGTGAAACAGCAGCATCAGGAGACGCTGCACCCATAGAGATTCAAGCCTGTGCCAAGTGGGTTTCTAAGACAAATGCCCCCCCTACCAATGAGTGTCCTGAACCCATGGATACTGAGGAAAATATGACAGATGGGTAATCTGTCCACAGCAAGGCAGTGGAGTAGTGAAATTTTAGAGAGGATAAGCTTCTGCTGGAAGTCTGAAGTTGGGAATTTGATATCCTACAAGATGGGGGGTTTAAGTATTAGCCCTTTCATTAGCATTTCCTCTTGAGATAAATGAGGCTTTATATTTAACACTTGAGCTACTTTGAATGCACAATACTGTGTTTATAAAGTTGGGTTCAGATAGGACAAGTTTGTATCCATCTTTGTTTTCAGCTGATCAGATAAGGATGATCCCAGCCTGAAACTATCCCTGTGTTTGTGTGCAATTTATTCCTCGCTGCTTATTTACAAGAGCCATTTTTTAAATAGTTGAATGGTATAGATTTCCATACTTTGTCTTCTTTAACTGGAGTAGAGACCATGCTTTACTATCTGTTTATGCAGTGTTTATCATAGAACTGCTCAGACTCTCAGGGGCAAGTTCAACAGAAATATTAGCAAGAAAGATATCTGTAAACATGGACAGAGTTCAGATTTCTGTTTTCAGCCTTGTTTCCTAGGGACACAAAAGTTACACAAACACACTGTTTATCTGCTAGTCCCCAACTATGAGCTTTTGAACTGCATTGGTCAGCATGGAATCAAATTTGGCAGAGGGCTGGGGCAGTGGCAGTACTTGGGGAAGAAAGACACCAGTTAGTACTTCCACCAAAGAAAAGCTGGAGAGCAGATGCTACCCATGTTGACTGGCATCTGACAACTCCCCATCCAAATCCTGGTAGTTTTGGTTGAATCACAGCATGTGTCTCTTGCCAAGCTGAAAAGCAGGAAAAGTGGTGTAAGGGCACGTGGAAGTATGGTAGAAATCACACAGGACAAGAGGAAGGCACTGCAGAAATGAAAGGAGGACTGGGTTTGGTTATTTAAGGAGCATGGAAGAGATCTGAAGCTAGAACAGCCAGGAGACTATGGGCTGGGGAAGGATTTGGGATGTTACCGTGGAAATTTCTTGGTGAGAGGAACTTTCAAGTGTCATAGACAGGACGTTTTGAGGTCTACAACTAAAATGGCAAGGTTTTATTGGTTCTGCATAAAGAGCAAACCACACGTGACTGATGTACTTAGCTTGTAGTTTTAAGTGCTGAGAAAAGTTTTTTGAAAGGACTGCTTTCCCATCTGTAATCTAGCAACTGTTCTTATGAGGGAGAGAGAGTTGCTCCAGAAAGCTCACAGTAATATTTGTTTATTACCTGCACTATGGGAGTCTGAGCCTCCAATGCAGCAGGCGCCATGCAAATACGCTACTGTTACAGTAAACACAGGAACTCTGCTGGAGGAGGCAGGGAGGCAACTTTTTCCCTTGAGTACTTTATACAAAATCAGGATTTGGTGGTAAAACAAACACATTTAAATGATGCCCACAGGGAAAAACTTGATTTTGGCCAAAAGAAGCTGGCTCCAGTATACCTGCTATATACAAAAACCAGAGTCAACCAAAACATTCTTCTGGGCTTTCTTCTGCCAGCTCTTGAGGAACCCAGAGGAAATTCAATGTGCACTGAAAACCAGGTTACTACAGAGGTTGTTCACTTGCAAGAATAGCCTGAAAGCCTGTTCCAAGCTGAAAGCCAAAATGCCTTGGCAGTTCAGTCATTGACTGGCAATCCTCCTCAGCCAATGCATGTGCCTGCTGCTCTGCTGCCTATTTTTAACAGGATGCAACTATTTATCATGTTTCTGGCTGAGATTTTTATAGTTGAGGCTCCTGCCATCCATCAACTCCAGACGATTTATGTAGGATAAGGGTTTCTCCCAGGATTGCTTCTAGCTCTCCAGACTAACAAACTGACACATGACTTTGCCATTGGATCTGGGGACAACTTGAACGTTGCAGTGCAGTCCAAAGCCTCCATCTGGTCCAGCCACGGTGTGTGTCACCCAGCCCCTCTGCTGCTCCTGATGGCACTGGCATCGGGCAGGCAGCGTGCCGTGCTGATGGGAATGTCTTACCTGCTGCCTCGGCTCATCAGCATCACAGCCTTGCCAGTGTGCAGGGCTAGGAGCAGGCCCACGTTTCCTTTGTGCCTGCAGCCCTTTGATGCTGCATCTCTAACATTTTATTTTAATTTTTAAAAAGGCTTAGGTCAGAGGTGAGAGAAACAGAAACATCCCGGTTGCTGTTTCTAATGTAAGACAGTGTCAGGCGACGTGGTGAAATCCAGCTCCCACTTCCTGTCCCTTACTGAGAGCTTTCCACTGACTTCAGTGGGGCTATGATTTTCACCCCCTTTGTTTTATACCTTAGCCATGATTTTGACAGGCTTTGAGGTCCATGGGATGTGTAGGGGTTAGGGTGTTCTGTTTCTTATTTTGCTGCAATTTCTTTTCAACACATATAATATTGCTACTGTTAGAAACATAGGGAAGAAGCAAAATCAAATAATCTTGTCTCTGCCATGACAGACTAAAATAAAGCTTTTAGCAAGCATGAGCAAGAGAACCTTATCTCTTATGAATTATAAGACCAGATTCCAATACCTTTACATATGTTCTTTAGGCCACAAAATAACCTGCTCTGCTCATGGCGTAAAACATGCACAGCACATGAAAATCTGAAATTCTGGTTTATATCCACCAGCAAAAATAAAAGTGTATATTTGTTTTCAGTAGGACTCCTCCTCAAATGGTATGATGATGGAAAATACCATTAATTTCTCAGCTGCTTTAACAAGTCAAGTACAAACCCCTTTTATTTTACTTCATTACTCTTGCAGACTCTCACCACAACACTCCAAATACAACAGAAACTCCTGCTGACAAGCCTGCCTTTGGTGTTCTTCACTGTAGCAAACTCATCCCTGCCCCTGTCCTGCTGTCTACACATCATTTTCATGTATGGATATTAATTTATGTGTTCAGTAGAATACAAACGCTCCCCTGTCTCTATAAGTTATAGAAGCAATCATCCAAGGAAGCATCAGAAACTCTAAAGTCAATTCTGGTGTCATAATTTCATACTTTAACCTGAGATGCCAAATCATGGGGCTTTATAGATGAGAAGTGGGTGTGTGAAAGCACTCCCTTTTCAGAACTGCAGACTTTATTTCTCTCTAAAACATATTTATGCTGGGAAACAATAAGTGGCTAACATGGCAGCGAAGGAGGGGGGGATCTGTGTCACTGGGGTAGGTTTGGGAGCTTGCTCTGGTTCTGGGGAAAGGGAGCACTTGGAGCTCTCTTGGGCAGGGGCTGCTCCTTCTTGCTCTGCATCCTGTGCACGTAGCACAGTGAGACTCCCAGGATCAGCTACGGTCTCTGATACAGATGCATTAATAAATAAACAACAGCAACAGCAGTAATAACATTGAGTAACCCTCTTAGCCTACCCTATAATGTTATGAGCAAGCTCAGGAGGGAGGGTTCATCTGAGCCTTCTCAGCCACATAAATCAGCCAGCCTGGCAGAAGGTTTCTGATGCATGCAAAACCCCCATCCATTAAGTCCTTTGGGTTCCTGATTTTGCAGCAGCTGTCCCTTGGCTAAACCTGACCATTTCTTGGGCTGCTTCACCCTCTCTTCTCACAGCTAATTTTACACTGCACACTTTTGCACCTTGACTTATGATACCTTTCAGCATTTTCCTCCCTAAGGTAACACAAAAATTCTCTAGAAAGGAAGTCATAGAGCAGTAAATACTATCTGGGATAACATTTCAGTAAGAAGAACTCTTTTATGGACCACCTAAAACTATACCTAATGCAACCGTGGTCAACCCCTTTCCACATTTGATTTGTGCATCTGGGAATGCAATTTTTTTGTAGTGACGAGAAGGAAATATCTTCTGGGATTTTTGTGTTTCATGACTTTCGCCTTTCCTCCACAGCGAGCTCCTGAAGATGATCAGCTCATCGTGCTTTGTCTCCAGGTATTTCTGGAGTTACTCCAGCCACTGGCCACAGCTGGGGGCTCCTGAGATTTGTCAGTATCTCTTCTTGCTCCTGGTATAGATCACACCCTACCCAAGGCACATCTGACTCCTGCCACTTGAGGTGTTTGGGACTGACTCGGATTTCCAAACTCAGACCATGATCTTTTTAAAACTGTGCTCTGTCTGGAAAACATGCACCCACAGCTCCCAGCACTCACAGCTTTTTCTTATTACAGGATTTGCTACAATGCTCCTGAGTACCAAGTAATTTTGGTTGATGACATATTACCTCACTTACAGAACCTGGTTTAATTACCCAGTGTGTGTGTGGAGAAAGCGCAGGATGGGACAGAAGCAGAATCTTTCACATAAGGCAAATTCCCAAGCAACCAGCTAATAGGAGAACATTGAGGATGTTAAGTAGATTAGACACATCAATAGAATCTACATAAGCGATACCAAATTTAGTAACAGCAAAGGGGAAAACATTTTTATTTTAAGTCAGACTCTTCTAGAGCGGTGGCACCAGATCTGTTCAGGGTTATGTACCGTGTTTCTTTGTAGCATACAAAATATTAAGTGATAAGGAAGAGTTAGCTAAAGTAAATGGAGTTGAAATTTCTGCAAAAAGAATGATGTACTGTACCTATGCATTTTATAGCACGAGGTAAGTAGTTTAATGTCTCAGCCAATATCAAACACTTCATTTGCAAATCTTACTGTGCTGGGCTCCCTGGTGATTTGTGTAATAAAATGGGATGGCTAAAGGGCATGTCCTTGCATTGACTATTCCTTCTAAATTTGAAGGGCCCAGCTGTTATGTAAATATTTACTATAATTAACTGCTGGAGTTCACTAGTTCCTAGTTTGCAGAGTTGTCTGAAGTTACTGTTTTCCATAGGCAGGGAGATGCTATCTGTGAATAGTCATTTTTACCTTTCCATGTCAGAATGTAGCAGAAGGGGAGATTTGACTTGTCCTGCTTGTCACACTTGACTACGGTCATAACCACCCTCTTTTAGTATCCACTTTCTGTCAGTACCTCGCTGTAAGCAGCCTAATTGGGTTGTGGATTATCCATAAGTAGGAACTGCCTTTGTGCATAACAGCCTGAGCTGGACTCTGTCCCTCTGCTGTCAGGACACAGCTGTCAGACCAAAAGGGACCTAGACCCCTTGTGTCCCCAGAGAGCTCCGTCTGTACTACTAATCCCTGCAAACCCAAGATGGTAGGCAAGGCTATAGGGATGTATCTGCACTGTGTCCCTAAACCCACAAACTGGGGCTGGAGGACAGAGGCACTGCATAAAGCCAACTCAAACCCAGATAGGTTAAACAGCTTGATCTCATATGGGCACAGCTGCACCCAGGCTGTTTCCTGCAGAGTCACTTGGATACCTGTGCACCGTGCTCTGCAGAGCTCTGCAGCGCTTTGCCTCGCTGAGAGGCTGTGCTGTATCGAGCCACAGCGCCAGCAAAGGCCAGTGCTGGGCTGATGTGGCAGCCTGGAGCCCAGAGTGCAGCTCCCAGGCACCTGGGAGCTCGTGCTAACCCAGGTCTGGCAGAAGTAGCCCCAAGCCAGAGCTAATGAGCTCTGCTGGATCTGACCAATTCTTTGAGGACCGTCTCAGCTGTCTTCATGTCATGCAGACTAACATATTTGGAGGCTTCTCATTACTTATGTTTCTTCATTGCCTGGGGTGCTCCAGCCCCTCTGACTACACGGCTCTGTAAAAAAAAGAAATAAATCAATCTTGAGCTTACAGGTGGAAACAGGAGAGGCTGGGAAGGCCAAAGGGTAGCAGATGTTGCATGTGGTGCCACGCTTTTCTCTGTGCTGCATGCCAAAACATTCTGGCTGTGCTTTTTATTCCCCCTTTCTCCCTTAAAATCTCGTTTGACGCATTTGGCTGCTACGCTGCGCTGGTGTGTATGTGTGGGCTTCTGGAGCTGTCTCGGAATCTATGCCCGGGAGGAGGAAGGAGTCTTTAAAAATTAATACTGCGAGGCAGCTTTAGTGGCAACGTTGGCAGCACAAGTGGAATCGCTAGCAGGGAGAGCCCGGGATCTGCAGCAGGGAGCAGGACCCGTGGCTCTGTGCCAGCAGAGGTGACACTCTTGCACCCGCTGAGAGGAAAGCTGCCTGCAAACAGTGTTGGTGTTTGACCCTTCTGTGAAGCTGTGAGGGTGAAGGCTCTGAAAATAACCACTAAAATGTCCCTGGCCTGCCCCCCATGGTAGAGGCCCTCTCTCTGTCTCATCTGCTGTGAGGTCAAACACCCAACAGCATTTCCTGGCGTGCTTTGCCTGGTACTCCTCAGTATGTGCCACAGCACTTGGGAACACAGGCTGGGGTGGACTACACAGTCTTTTTCCTAATGCAGTATCATCTGGCTTTAGTAGTTTCAAGGATTTAAATCTTGGCCCTCTCTCTACCTCATGTTCAAACCTTCCCTCTGTGTCTGGACACCAAGGCTAGAGCAGCGATTTGGCCCTGCAACTGCAGCAGTGGGCGATGTCTGAGCTGTACTAATGCTTTGGCCAGCCCTGTTTATTTTTTTCCAGCTGCAGGTGCCCTTTGGCTTTGTAGATGGGGTCAATGTTGTGAGCAGGGCTGGCTGGGAAGGCAGGAGGAACGTGACCACTGTTTTTTCCATTTTCTATTGTTATTTTCTTTTTTTTTTAATCTCAGGCTTTATTAAAGCTTCTAGCAGTTCATCTCAAATACCTCTAGAACACCTTTAGCAGTCCTAGCATGCAGGTAAAGCACAGGGACATTGAATTGTCTGTCTAAAGGATTTTGGCTGCTGTGACCCCTGCATGTCTGATGACTAGGCTGTGGAGGGAGACGCGGTTTTATGACATTAAATATTAACAGCTGGATATTAATAATGAAGGCTGACAGCTCCTTTCCCAGCTCCTGAGGTTGTTTCTCCCCCAGCTGCAAGTCCAGCAGGATTTGTGTTTTTTTGCTGCTTGAGCATTGTGGTCAGGGCCCCCTGATCTCAAAGGGTCAGGGGAGGTAGGAAAAACAACACTGAGGTGTCAGTGCTGTGAGCAGGAGTCGTCGCTGCCTGACTGGCCCTGGCACTGCACGGGCTCTGGCTGCCTCTGGTTAGCCCTGTCATGCCATGCTGATTGGAAAGCAATTTACTGTTAAAGGCAGAGAAAATGCAGGAGGTTAATAATAAAACAGGGGAGGGGGAAAGTGGCACTGGGAGACCTAACAGAAGATCCTTCCTGCATCGCTTGAAGCCAAAGGAGAGTAAGATATTCCAACAAGTTTGTGCTTTATTGCTGTCTGGCCTGGGCAAATAATGCAGTCAAAATTTTCATACTGAGCCTTCCAAAATTACATTTTTCTCTCTTCCTTCCTCCTTTCCATTTCTTGCCATCAGCTGTAGCTTCTCCCCAGCCTAGGACAACTGAAAAGCTGCTTCAGTCTGCAGCTATATCAGTCTCATTCCTAAGATAATTTACAGGAGACACTAATGCACAGGGCAGACGATTCCTTCCCACCAGCAGCATCACCACAGCTGAGGAAAGTCATGTCTATAGCTCAGATCAGGTGGCTGGAGGATAGAGGAACACAAGTCCTTTCTTGAACTCGTGACCCTCAGGCCCTGCCCTGCAATGTGCTAAATGCTGCTGAAAAGTCACCTCAGAGGAATCTGAACAGGGCTTTATTTGAATAAAGAAATATGGCACAGAGCACACAATGGCTGCTAATAAATCACAGGTTGGTTTTATTTTGCTACTGCAACTCTGCCTTATTTTTTTCTGTATTGGACTTTTCTCCAAATTACATTTTCCCAGTTGTGCACTTTTGTTCTTTTTACTATGTGACAAATGGAGGTGCTGTTTATTATTTATTCTTTGGCTTTAATGTTGTGCAAGCTAGATCAATTCAGTTTTTGATAAATAAGTCTGCTTTTTGCAGAAATTACCTAGTTGGATCAGTACTCTTTTGTTCTTTCTCTGCAAAGGCTGACCTCTAACCCTGTCTACTCTACGGTGAAAGTCCATTTATCCAGACCACTTTTAAACTCTGTCTTGGTCAAATCTAGACCACGTCCTCTACTCTGACCCCTGTATCAAATACCAGCCTCGTACCCTTTTATGGAAATAATTCCTAATGTTCCCCATGCCCATAGTTAAACATAGTGAGCTGGTTCTTTGGATTGACAGGATGTAACTTGGTGTAAACATGAGTTTTATTCTGAGTAAAAGTAACTTACAGAATATTGCCAAAAATTCATGCAGGGAGAGCAGGACAGAAGGTTTGGGCTGCATGAGGTATACCTGGGCCATGGTGTGAGGTTCTCAAGACAGACCTTAGAAAAAGGTAAGGATGCTTTCAGCTTCTTAACTCTTCTGTGTGCCAAGGTCTGCCTTCAGTTTGATATTTTTTCACATCTGAACACAACTGTGTTTGCTGTGTTTTTTGACAGAACATTAGACATGGGTTTTGGGTCAGTCAGAAAGCAAAAGTCATTTTGGTAGTTTACCTCTTGTCTGTATTTGAATTACTGAGTTTATAGTACTGCTGAGTCCAACCAGTATAAAATCAGAAGTTCAGTTGCTCCCTGGGTCATGAGATAAAAATTCTTGGTGAAGAAGAGGGTGTGCCTCTATTTCTTGAAACATTAAGGTTCACAAAATCAGGAATCTCTGTCAGAGAGACAAGAAGACACAAAGAAGTGTATCTGGAAAAGAGCTCAAGGTGTCACCCAAATCTTGGAACACAGGCTTTAAAGAGTATTGGGTATCACAAGGTTCTCAGTAAAATGATGAGACTTCGCAACACAGGGGTGAAAATTGATCCAAATTTGCTCTTATCTGCACCTAAAGACAAGATTTGTTCAGTCAATAATGATGTTTTGTGATCATGTTTAAAGAATGTTTATACAGTTACATGATGTAGTAAGACTCATCCTATGCACTTCTTTTTTCTGTATTTTCCATCCACGTACCTGTACCCTTCTTGGAAGAGGTACAGGCTGCAATGAAATAAGCACTGGCCTCACCAGCTCTCTCTAAAAAGAAGGCATTGGCTGTGGCCTGACAGGGATGAGTACATTGGGGAGGAAGAGCTTTTGGAGTTCTGACTGCAGATTGTGCCTCTCCACTTAGCTTGAGGGATTCTCTCCCCACCCACCTCTTTCCTTAAACAGCAAGAGGCTGTGTTCCTTGCTGGCAGGAGCAGTCTAGAGCCTGTTCCCTGGAGGCAGAAGTGGCAGAAGAAGCAGGATGGGGAGCGTGGGTGAGGATGATACCCAGCCCTGGTGAGACTTTTGTTGGAGAACTCAGCCACAGTAGTAGAAATGCTGTGAGAGAAGGGATAGGGTCCTAGGGGGCTCATGGCAGTCCCTGGGGGAGGATAGGAGGAAGGGGACAAATAGTCTGATCTTTCTTTACCTAGGAAAGCAGTGATTTTATGGGAAAACCCTGAGACTGTGCTGCTCTTGGTCAAGAAGATTGGCAGGGAGTACAAGTGCTGGAGCAAAAGCAGTTTTAAAATTAAATGGAGACAGAATGTTTCTGTAAGGGAAGCACCCTGGGTCAAATATATGTGAAGCCAGGGAAACCCATGGGCTTGCAAACCAGAGGATCACAGAAGTTTCTTGCAATCCAGTATCCCTGAAAGCTGCCTCTCCTCTGGTTCACGATGTGCAATGGCAGCTCCAGGAACTGTGCTAGAGAGTGTTGCCCTATGATTGGAGGCAGGATTGGCCTGCAGGGAAGAGGTGGTCTCCTTCCTGACAGCCCGAGACATTTCACTTGCCTGTGTGCAAATGTTTTGATGCCCAGGGGCTGAAAGAGTGCAGATACCATGTTATAAAGGCAAAGGGATATAGGGATCATGCATCAGGAGATGGCTGTTCTGGAGTTCTGTTCCAGTGGCTGGTGGTTAGGGATGAGAGGCAAGGGGAAGCTAGACGGGTTTAATTGCCTGTAACTAATCAGGCATGTACACTCATCCTTCCCCTTCTTGATCTCTGAAAGAAGTGCCCCCTCAGACTCTCTCCTGATTCCCATGGAGCCAGTGAGGAGGCAGTTTATACCGACATGGACAGTGAAGTGCAGAGCATCCCTGGCCTTGTGCTCTGTCCCTGCACTCAGGCTGGGCCATTAGGACTGGCACCATCAGGATGGTCATCCTTTCTGTGCCCTCTCAGCAAAACAAATAGCAGCTTTGACAAACCCCAGGAATCGCTAGGAGAAGGACCTAGGTCTATTTATCATAAAATAATGTAGTACTGCTGTGGCATAGTGCTTCACTGAGACCCTGAGGTGGGAAAAGGATGTAGGATGAGGGGATATTTGTTCATAGCAGGAGCTTAAAATGACGTGCAGTGAGTTCCTTTGTACATAATATTGGTTTTGAGCATCTTGGCACCTGGATTTTCAGTGGAAATAATTAACTTTGACAAACTAGAAATTTTAAATCAAGCTGGACAGAGGTAATTTTGGATAAAATGGGAGCTGTTCTTCACAGGGAAAATATTGACGGCATAATTCTCAGTCCTTGTAGTGACAGTGAGCAAAAGGCAATTAAGAAAAGTTCTGGGGAAAAGTTCATGGCTCCCATTCACTTATTTAGCTGCTCCTCCTAAAAAAAAAAATCAGTTTCTCAGTAGAACAGGTGTGCCTCCCCAGCATGCACACCTTCCTAAGGAACCTGCCACCACTGCTGCTGCCTGACAGCTTCTAGCAGGAGAAGGAAACTGCTTGAAATGAGGCAGTGGGCAAATCTCTGTGCATCCTCTCCAGCTTTGAGCTGGCTGCTCTTCTGAGCCACTGTGCTGGGGAGGCTGAACCCCTGGGCTTAGAGCAGTGATCACGATCCCTGATTTAGGGTGAGACTCTGGCTTAGAGAGAGACACGAAAAGCAAACACACAGCGCTGCCCTAGGGAGGCCGGTTGGTTGGCAGCATTAGCAGTGAGGTGGCTATATTAGCATTTTAATCAAATAACTAGATATCCTAGAATTATATGTTTGAATCTCTGTAGGCTAAACATAGCTTCAGAGGCAAATAATTTCCATGTAATTTTAGGGTGGAGAATGTCCTTTGGGTAACAGCTGCCTGCTCTGCATGGGCATTAAAAATCCTGTGGCACTTTATTGAGAGCAGAGGTTTGTCTCAGAGGCCTTTCTTCAAACATCCCTCAGCGTGCTGGCTGTCTGCCCAGCTGCAGTCCTGACACCCAGAAGGGCGTGCAGCTCAGGGGCAGATACTGAAGCTCCTGTTCCCTGTATTGTTTGTAGGGTGCCATGGGAGCCTCGATATAAACACGAAACAGCTTGCCCAGGTCACAGCAGGAATGACCTTACTGGCACTGGGCTGAGCATATTTGCTTATGTGGTACAGTGGGTGCCCAAGCCCTGGGAAGAGTGAGGTCTTTGAGGACAGGAAAACAGATTGCCCAGTCACAGGCTGGCTCAAATCCTGCCCCATCAGCAATATCCAGTGGCTGGTTCTCTTGACCTGGGCCAGTCCACTGGTCCCTGCAGTGGACACGCATCCACAGCCCCAGGTTCAGTGTGAAAGGATTTTCAGGAGGGCTTCCAGGCTGAGCTAGAACTGACCATACAGAATTCTTTTTCTTCCTGTTTTTTCATAACGTCAGAGATTTTAAAAAGTTTTAATGATAAACCATCTGGAATAGGTTTCTTTTCAAAAGAAAAGAATGAAATAGATGTGAGTTGGCAGCAGCTTTCAGAGAGATTTCCCCCACCCCCATCTGTTTATATATTATGCAGAGAACTCTACAGGAAAATGGGATAGATGAAGTTGAGCATTTCACGACAAGTTGTCACATTCTGTGCATGAATTTCTCTAAAGTGTTAGGCACCAGTGGTGGGAGGAGATATTAGGTCACTCAGTGCTAATCCTGGAAACTTTAGAGGACTTTACATGTCCTTTGAGAGTGTCCCTTTTATGGAATGAACATCACCTGTCCAGAATTATTCCTTCATGGTGCATATAATCCATCCATTTATTTGATAGAAGTACCCATAAAAACCCAGAAATGACCCAACAACACTCCCAATACTAATAATCAGTCCTATCCTGCTGTTAATTTTTTATATCTTCTTGCTTTCTACTGCACAAAGTAATGAAGAGCTAAAAGTAATATTCAGTCTGTTTTCTTCTGAAAAGCACATTACAAATACTAACCTTAATTCCTCTTCTGCCTCTGTTCAGAAGGTTAAACATGATTTTTTTTGAGTATTTAAGTACCCATGGTATATTTGAGGGGTTTTGAGTGGCAGATGTTAAGAACCTCTGAACATCTGAGTCCTATTAGCTACCCCCCAGGTTCATGTGAGGCACATATCAGAACCAGTATCAGGATTTGGACTGTCCCAGCTCCAAACCCTGGTCTAATCACCCCTCTCTCTTTCAGATGCTGTTCTTAGATAATGGTGGAAGGGCATCACATTTCTGATGACTCAGCATCTGCAGGGGAGGCTTGCTTTAGGTCACAGCTCTTCTGCAGTTATAAGCTCCTGTATTACTCCAGCATTACTCCTGCGTGGCATCATCATCTTTGATCCCTGGGAGGAGGGTAATACTGGATCAAGTACTGCTATAGGGGGTTAGTGGGAAAAAAATTGATTTTTTTTCCTCTTAGCAGTGTTAGGACACAGTTTCAGTCTCTAATTTCTCATACCCCCTTCCCTCACCCCTGAATTTCATGAAAACCTTTCATGAAAGCAATAGTCTTTCTGAAGGTGTGTTTGGAGTGTTATTGCTTCAGCCCACAGGGAGAGCACATCCCTCACATAAATTGTGCTTGATGGTGGATCTGGACAGTGTTTATACTGTAGCACAGGCATTGTCTAGGTGCAGGTGTGAATTGCAAAGATCTCCAAACCTGCACTTTGCCCAGACATTTTTAGTGGTACCCTCAGAAAAGAATAAGTATGGATAAAGCTTGGCGTGCTGCTCTGTAGAGCCCAGGACATATTTCCCTCTGACTCTGTAAAACCCCTGTCAGGTAGAACTTCCCCGATCAAACCTCACAGTTGTGACTGCCCCCTCCACAGCCTGCCCAGCTGTGGAGAAGTCCCTGGAGTGGGGGACTGTCAGGAGCATTTACAGCATGGTGCACTCAGCTTTTCCTTGGTGGGAGCAAGTGCTCCCATCACCCCAGAACCAAAGCCAAATCCCCTTGGTCAACTGGTCGTCTCCCATTCCAGCCTCAAGCATAATATTAAACCTATGTCCCATTCCCTGCCCTGGTGTATTTTCTAGGTGAGGCGGAAAGGAGAAACTTTGTTTTCATTCCCTTGGGAGTAATTACAGATTGGTGTGGGGGAAGGGCTCATCCAGACAGTAGCAGGGGTTATTGTGTTTCATAACTGCATCTGACCAGGGATGTGTTGTGTGGAATTCAGAGCCAACAAGAGTCTCTGGTATCAGGGTCAAGTCAGTACACCCTCTGTAACCTAAGTAATGCACCTCAGAATGACACCTGTGAGGGAGAGGACTGGGTGGCCCCTCAGGCCCTCTCTGAGAAGCCTGGTGAGGTATTGCTCACCAGCACACACAGCAGTCCTTCCCATATTTGAACTCTTGCTGCTACATTTTCTCTTTGCATATGTCTTATCAAGAATGCAAGTGGTTAAGATTTCCTCCTCCTTTTTAAAGATCACGTTTAATTTTTCTTTTTTGCTCTAATGATTTAGATGAAATATTTAAGCTCACTGCTGCAAATCCCCCTGGGGCACCTGCCAGAAGGTTGTGAAATCTGGGTGAGGGATGGTGGAGGGGTGTATGCTGTTAATTACTGGAGGTTGGCAACCCCCTAACACTTCAGCTCATGCTCTTGTCGACGGCTCTGAGGTCTGGCTTTTCAGGAGCCGACTCATGCAGGCATTTGGAAATAACCAGACTCTGGCAGCAACTCCCACTCTGACAGAAGAGACCATGGCAGCCAGCAACCAGTTTAATAGGTTGCTGCAGCCAGCAAAGTCCTCCGGTGAGGAGCAGCGAAGTGAAGAAAAACAAAGCTCATTCCAACTGCTGCTACAGCAGACAACAGTTGAGAGCAAAGAATCATATTATTGCATGTGGAGGGGGGGATGAGGAAAAGAAAAGAAGATGGCATTTTTTTTTAAAGATAAGGGTTTAATGGTTTCTTTCCTTTTCAGCCTCCCATTAAATGGGATAAAAGAAAATTCCACAAATTTTTATTCTTCTTGTAAATAAAAACAGTGCAGCCGAAGCTTCTTCTTCGCATTAAGTTTTCAGAAGGAAGTCGGTTCCCCTTTCTCTGGCTCCTCATAGCAGCATTTTTCTGGCTCCAGCAACCTAATAGGTTGATTGCTGAGCCTCTTCTGTTTCAATTACTTTTGATTGATTCTCAGGTCTATGTCAGCCACTCGGTGCAGCCACCATCCCAGGAGCAAATCTGCAGCAGCTGAAGATGAAAATAGCTTCCATGGCCACTTAAAAGGGGAGTTCAAGCATCTTTTCTAAGCTTGAGCTTTACTGTAGCCCTTCCCTCAAAATCATCTCCCTGGCCATCTCTTTGCTCATGACGAAGTTCCTGTTCCTGATGGCTTGCTGAGCTTTACTTAGCCTCAGCTAGGAGGAAGGTGAAAGGAGCTTTAGTATCATTAGGCTGCTCAACTTGCCAGTGGCTGGAGGGCACTGATGTTCCCCCCAGGAGAGGGACCCTGGTAGAAGTCCCTCTGATTTTAGGGAGTGGAGGGGACACGGAGATGTGGGACACAGAGCCTCTAAGATGAGTCCTGGGGGCTTGTTTTCATGTTTGGCTATCTACTGTAGGAGCAATGAGAGAGGGGGAGGAGAGAAAGAGAGCTGGAAAACGACTGGAGGTGAAGGTGACTAGCTCCCCACAGAAACAGCCTTTGTACTTGCTTTGCACACATCTGACTCTTTTCTTAGCAGTAGCAACCCCAAGCCTCCAGACTGGAAAAAGACTATTTAGGATTGATCAGAGCTAGTCTGGATTCCTGCATAAGTCAGAACAGACAGAGGACGATAGCAGTCTGGAGAGCTGGAGTTATTTGTGTCAACAGTAGGATTATATTTCTGTATTTTTAATTTCCTACCGTTGCTATCCAGTTCAACTCAGCATGGGAACATAGCATAATTCAAGCTGGGCATGACCCTGGGAGGCTCAGAGCAGGGTCACCCCCAGACCAGACCAGGCTGCTCAGGGCTGTGTCTGGTTAGGGCTTGAAATCTCCCAGGATGAAGCCTGCAGAGCCACCTGGGCTGCCTGCTCCACTGCTAGACTGTCCTCATGGCAATTTCCCCCCACCCCTTGCATCTAATCTGATCTCTCTTGTTTCAGTTTATGCCTGGTGTGTCTGGTTTTCCTGCCACACAGACCAGTGAAATTCCCAGCTCCATTTCTGTATTGGGAATCCTCATGCTTGCCTTTGGTTATCAGGGAAATCTGTGGACCTCCACAGTCTTTGGAAAATGTTAGAGAGTGATGGTGCAAGAAACACGGGCCAACTCTTGTGGCACTCTTGGATGTATCTGTTGAGTCTCATGGACTTGAAGAGATGTCTCAGGCAATCCCTGAGTCAACATTACTCTTCTTGCTGATAGTTTCCCTCTGTGCCCAGAGCTCTGAAAGACCTCACTGAGGAAGACTGAGATAGAGAAGGCATTGATATGTCAGCCTTCTCTATGCCCATGCCATTAAATTACTTTCCCTGTTCAGCAATGGGCCCACATTTCTCTGTTTAGCATTTTTTGCTACTGTAGTGGCAGAAGCTTTTTCATCATCCTTGATGTTCCCTCCAAGTGACAGCTCTAGATGATCTTTAGATCACAGGTAGCTGTGGGGAACCCCCATCACATTCCAAGGGCTGAGCTAGCCCCAGCCTGAGGCCAGCAAATGCAATAGGGTGCTGCTTCAAGTGACCCCTGGGGAGAATTTGTACCCTTGTCTAAAGCAGGAGGTGTGCAGCCATGCAGGAAAACTTGGTGCACTCAAAGCTTGGAGCAGCTCTGCCAGGGCTGTCACCTGCTTTGTCCGCAGAAGCTAGGCATAAGAGGCATGTTCCTGTGCCTCCTGACTGGTGTGGGAGACAGGTTCTGTCTGGGAGATATGGGTTCTCTCCAAGTTAATGTGTCTGCTGGAAATTCCCCATCGTCTCTGCTGGGGTGATCTGGTGCAAGGCAGCGCAGGGACATTTGGGGTGTGGCTGACAGATCTCACTTTCCTCCCACCCTGCAAAAAGGCAGCTGTGGTGCCATAAGGTGACCCAGCCCCACACTCCTGTCCATGCCCCATGAGCACTGTGATCCTGGGAACCCGGGGGTCCCACCACAGGTGACCAGGGGGACACAGGGCACTACCTCCCCTCCTGTCCCTCCACTGCCCAGGGGTGGCAAGGAGGGAAGCAGACTGCAAGGCCAGGTTAATACAAATGGACGTGCTGTGAAAAATGGATACTAAATTATCCCCTGATCCAATAAACCTCTCAGCCCATGTTCTCAGAAAAGCCTCGGTGAGTAGACAGGTCTCACGAGTTGCTCAGCAGCTCAATAAAATCTGTGTCTGCCCTGTCAGATTGAAAAGGGAAACAAATGGCAGAATTTGGGGCCCTCCCCTGAGGAGGCCTCGCTCCTGCATGAGCGGCTCTGCCTGTGACACCAGATCTCCTCCAGCTGCCTGCAGCAGGTCCATGAGCTTGGGAGACTTCCCCTCCTTCCTCCTTGGCTTCCAGGTGTTGTCACGGAGAGGGATTTCATCCACACCGCGGGATTTGAGGCGCGGGAGCCCCCAGAGGCTGTGCAGCCGCAGGGAGCAGAAGGACAGGCAGCCCCGGCCCCACACCATCCCTGCCACGCACCCCAGCCTGCTCAGCTGTCTGGAAGTGGCTGCCTGGGGTGGGAGCACCCTTCCAGGGCTGTGTCTGCCCTTGCAAGGAACTACAGTCGATGCCCTGCCTGGAGAAGGGGCCGGGTCCTGCTCTGCTGGCACCAGTTTGTTCTGCTGGCTTTGGTGGGGACCTCTGCACCTCTGCACAAGGGTGTGGGATGATTCATGAGCATGCAGGTGTTTTGTATCTGCGCTCAGGCCGTGCTAATCCTGTTTAGTCATTTTTCAGAGGATTTCATTTAGATACTAGGTCGGGGCTCTGCATGCCCTTGACAATACTGAGCAACACCATTGCTCATATTTAAACTCTCTGACATAGCTAGTGATGGTGAAATTAAAAGAGACAATGACATAAAGCTCTCACCCAGCAGCGGTTTTCCTCCTGCCAATCACCACTCCTGCATTTCCCCACCCTTGCTGAAAGCCAAGGATAAGGGGCAGATTTTGCAGCTTACCTGGAAGACCAGCAGGTCTGAACTCTACTAGACTGACCTACATGCCCAGCCTGTTCAAGCTAAACCTGCAGAGTGCATAGGAGGACCAGGCACCACCTGCAGTGAAAACCCACAGCAAACCCCTTGCAGAATGTAAGACAGGTGATCTGTGCCAGCAAAGGCTTTGGGCCCTGCTGCTGTGAGCAGCTCACCTGTGCTCACCCAGCCTGCAGCACAGCCAGAAACAGCCTGAGCTGCTTGGGCACAGCACCCATCTCTTGCCTCCAGTCCAGCTCTGACTGTACATGCCAGTTTGCTGTCGTGGCCCCTCTTGCTGTCTGGCAGAAGGAGAGGATTGCTCCCTGAAATGATAGCTGAAGGTACAGATGTTCCATGGCTTATTCCATGGCTTTTGATACCTAGCAAGTGAGTCACAGCTGGTTTGCTGCATGTTTTTTTTTTTCTTCCTACTGTTACCAGAGCTGGAAATACAGCTTTGATCAACACTGCAGCAATGGGAAGAGAAGGCCTGTCCTGAAATTTTGGTTTAAAAATAAAAACAACTAAAACAACTAGAGAGAAATATTTTATGTCCCTTGTGAGTAGATGGAGGCTTTTTCATCTCCTGTTTCTACCATCATACTACTCAACAGCAAGTGGTGTAGTCATGAGGATCTAGATTAGGAAGGGCATGAATAGTGTTTACTTTTTGCTGGTTTTAGTGACCAGCAGGTAGCTAGAAAACTTTACTATCTGATCTAGGATTTCTGTGACTTTACCCTCAGAAACTACTTATTTCTATTAGATACGTCATTTCCTTTACCGCTTTTAAAGGCTGTAGAAAGAGAGCTTTGTGAAACTTAGCAATTAATAGCAACTGGCCATAATGTCTAAGTAATTATTAGCTACCCACAGAATAAATGAAAGATTAAAAGGTAGTAATCTTCTTTCCTCTTTGTTGCTCGCTATTAATGGCTTCCTAGTCTACATACTAAATGGTTATCAAGGCAGTGCTCCATTTCAGAAAACCTGTACCATTAAAATTTGAATTTATTGAGAGCAGGGAATAGGTCCACTTGAAAAGAGAAGAAAAAATGAGAAGGAGTTTTGGTTTACTGGGACTTTGCCCCAGTCTAAATCCAAACTTTGCTTTTGGACAACATACTGGTTGTCATTAGTGTCACTGGCAATGGGTAGCAGACAAAGCCTTTGCAGGAGCTAGGGGACGTGGTTGGCAGTGCATGGACCTGTAAGGTAGCCCCATGGCTGCTGAATTTCCAGAGGGGCTTACTTCTACTTTAGAAGATATACAGGGTCAACAAATTAGAGAAGTTAAAAACTTCTAGGAACAAAAGAAAGTACTTGGCATCCATCAGACATGGGAAATATGGAATGCAAGATGAGGAGCCATGGCTAGGCTAGTCATTGCCATGTAATAAGGAGGGAGAAAAAAATCAAGTCTTTCCAGCTCCATGCCTCATATAATCCAACTGAAATCAATCCACAGTTTTTCCAGTCATGGGTTATTCAGCAAACCCGAGGTCAGAACAATGGAGTCTCCATCACACACCATTGGCTGTTCTCTTAATCCCTGGACTCCAGACGGGAAATCAAGAGACAGAGTTTGATCACTGCACTATAGGCAAACATTTGGGACCAGACTGCAAGGTGATTAAGTGTGCATTAAGGTCCACTCCCATTTAGCAAAGTCCTTATGTACATGCTTTGAGTGCCACTGGAGCTAGAGAGACAGAAAGAGACACTTAAATTCCTTCCTGGATCACTGCTGATCACAGTATAAACATTTAAGAAAAAATTTAAAGACTCTCTGGGTTGAACACAGCTCTTACTACATAAATGGGGCTAGAAGAATTGGGAGTTCCAAGTTGCCACTGCAGGTTGAGGTGCATGGCAGGTGCTGGAGGCGAGCAGTCATCATGTAAATGGTGTTTTCTGGGGCAACAGGAGAACAAAAGTTAGCCAAGGGAGTAGCCAGGGTCTGCAGAATTACAAGTACATGTTATATGTTTTAAGGTTGAATGTTTATATGGGAGTGATCCTGGGAAATGAAAAAAATAGATGCCAAAACAATGGCCTCTTTTCTCCCATGGTGCAGTCTTTTCTTCCCTGATACAGCCTCCCACTTTCAATAGAGGTGAAGGAGGACAGGGATCTGATGCAGGGATTTAAGCTTGTGAGGTGGCAGTACAGTGAGTAAAAAACCAGCAGATACGTCAGGGGTATATCACCTCTTGCACGTTAAAGCACGCATGCACATTTGTCCGGTTAATATTCTTGGTACAAATGGAAATGATTTCTTGAACTGCTAGATGGGGAGGAGGACCAGGTCCCTGCCCTGAAGAGTCTGCAGATGAAATGTGAAGAGTATGGTGCTGCAGGCAGAGAGGGAGCACAACAGGAGCTAAGGCACAGTTGTTATTCCTGGCACACTCTGAAGCCTCCTTCCCAGTCTGTTGCCTGCCTTTGATGTGAATCATTCCTCCTTTATTGAAAAGCTCCCTTCCTGAGGTGCTCTGGAGCTTTTTGTGCTCCTGGTTTTCATCCTACCTCTCTAGGTGTCCTTGCACTGTTTTCTTTACATGCTTTTCTCCTCCCTACTATCAGACTTCCTTAAGACATTGCCTTAGTCCCTCTCCTCACTCCTTGCTTTGTGCCCAGGATAGCTCCATCCTGCCACCCACTTAAATGATTGTTTTTGTGCTGACAACTCAAAGATCTATTTCCTCAGCATTACTCAGTCCATTCTACAACAGCAACTTCATTATGTCTCTTTTTCCCCTTTCCCCAAGAATTGTCTCTTTCCAGGCTGTCTTTCAGTCCTCTCCTTTCTTGCATGTCACCATGGAAGTGGTAACAGCCTTCCTACATGTCCCAGAGGGAGACTGGCTCACAAGAATGTGTCTTTGTCCCCTTCATCCTACTCAGAGACATGGGCAGCATTAGGAGCAGCTAACATGCTCAAGGTCACCAGGCTTTTTGGTCCTACATATCCTGGGGAAATCCACCCCCTTGGAGAGCCCGCCTTTGTTCATGCTAGTTTGTCCTGGCTACTTTGTCCACCCAGCAGAACACTCACAAACCCTGCTTTTCAGCTGAATTTCATGCCCTTTTGAAAAAAAGGCCTCTATTTAATCATTCCAGCAGTGTCTAAAACCCCTAATTCCTTCAATATAGTGACAAACAGTTCTGATTATTTGTAGAAAAGCTTGAAAAGCGTTGAGCATATTTTATTACCCACAAAAGGTGCCAGACCGGCAGCCATGGAGACTTGTCCTCTATTTATCTCTAGAGCTGGACAGCACAAGCAGTACACATTCTGCCAGAATGGCTCTCTGCTCACATTTTGAAAGGAACATGGTGGCCTGTCACCATGAGAAGATGGTACTTTCTGTTCAACCCACTCTTTTTTCAGTGCCTGGAACAGCAGCACTCAGGTTGCTCATGGGAGCAGCTGGGGAAGCCCCAGAGGGACTCACCACAAAAACAGCTGCCCTCAGAGGCTGTGGGTGATTCGGTGGGTGTGAAGATGCATCTGCTCCTGTCTTTTCAGGCAAGCTAGGTCTCATCCAAAGTCATTTATGATCTTTGGAAGTGCTGCTTGAGGGGCTGTGAATTGTCATCTAGGGATGTATGGAGGGAGCAGACCCCAAGCTTCCTCATTAAAGCAATAAATGCAGTAGATTTGCTGGAAAAAACCCTGAAGCTTTTCTTTTGCCACCAAAAGAAGGATTAGAAGATTAATTCTGAGAACACTTCACTGCAAAGCTTAGTTGTTACTGTCGTAAACCCGCAGAAAGGCAAGATCCCACAGATTTTATCTGCAGCAGAAGCAGCAAAGTTTATGGGCAGCCTCACCAGCAGGAGCTGGTGGCAGTGCTTCCTCAGAGGCCAAGTTCTGCAGAAGGGCCTGGAGCCTTCCTCCAGAGCAGTGGCACAGTCCTGCCCATGCAGTTCAGTGTTTGTCCCTGCTTTGCAGCAAGTGTCTGGGAAATTATTCAGCAGAGAGGCAAATAGCTTAGAGGATCTCTACTCTTCATGTTCTCCCTTCTCCTGCCCCACTTTGCAGCACCACACACCAAACACAGATGTGCAGTGACATTTTTAAATTATGTACAGATTTGTTAGAGTTATGCAAAAAGAATTTTAAGCACTCCTTGCTACCATTCAGTCTGGGCCTTATATTTTCTTTATGTGCACTGACGTTAAAAATAAAAAGAAGCAAAACTTTCAAGCACAGCCAGTCTGGATAGAGTTTTTTTCCTTCCTAAAATGAAGCATAGCTCAGTTAGAGGACTTTTTACTTTGTCAATAATTAAACAGCTCTGCACTTGTTGAGGCAGCCCTGAATGCTGGTACCAGGATCAGCCAGCCTTGACCACAAGAGGCTAAAACTTTCTACCCCATCTACAGTATGGAATTTTAAAAAAAAAAAAAAAAGTCCTTGCAATATTAACCCTGAAAACTTTACTGGCAAGAGCACACCTTCACAGCAGATGGGGTACCAAGGGGACGTGCACTGAAAGAGATGTCTGGGTTGTGCCTGCTGTGAGCTGAGTTTCATGTGGAGGTTCTTCCTAGAAATAAAGCAGGCACAGCTGGTTTCTGCTCAGCCTTTCGATGCTGAGGTGGAATTCAGCTGCTGCTAACACTGCTGGGGCTGCACTGCAAAACACCTTCAGTGCAAACAAAGGGGAGGGATTTCTGTCAGCGAGTCAGATTTATATTTCCCTCAGAGTGCATTTTTAAAGAACAGTAATGAAAGATCAAATAGTATTGCACTGTTTGCAACTTTATCATATCCTTGAGGATGTCACTGTGAACTCAGCTGAAGATGGGCATGTGAGACTGTTGGTACAGAAACAGGAGAATATTTGACCTCTGGTTAAGGCCCTTGTTTAAGGAATAATAATTAAAAAAGGCAGGCTTTTATTTTTGGTCCAGAGCAGTCAGGACAGAGTTTCAGCAGAAGGAACCCTGTGCTGTCCTCTGCAAAGGACATGATTTATTTATTTCGGAAAGCTGATGAACTTCATGCCATCAGTGTGTACAGGGCAGGGGAGCAGGATGTTTCTGCCCATGTGAAGGGTCAGTCCTGCGGGGCTGAGGGGCAGAGGAAGGCAGAACTTTCTGTTTGCCTTCAGGCAAAGCTTTCCTTCTCCTGCATCACCATTGTTGTTCATCTGTTCTTTTACTCATCATCATCTGGCAACATGAATGAAGCCCTCTTGTTGTGGGAAGGACTCTCATTGCATGTCCCAGTCAGGGGGAAGGAGGAATGGGTGAAGGAGATCTGACACAGAGATGTGTGCTTTCTCCCTTGCCCATGGATAGCAAAAAAGGTGGAGGGTTAATATACCAGAGGGAAACTACTGTGTAAGGTCCCTGAAAGGCAGCAGGTGTAGGAAGGTGTTGAGCTGGGGCTGCACTGGTGTCAGTGCTGGAGGGCTGGGATCAGGGAGAGAGCCCTGCTTTCCCCTCAGACACTGAGCCTGTGGCAGGTACTTACAGTCTGAAGAAAGCTATGATGGCCTGAAAGCTGCTTCCTCCAATGTAAATGCTTGGAAAATGTGGGAACAGAGGGTTTCCTGTGGCTCACTTTTCTTTTTCTCAAGGCCCATGGCTCTGCAGATGGCTTCGTGAAATCCCCCACCTACCAGTCTCTTCTTCTGCTGCTCTTCAACATGTCTCTGGGTCATACTGGTTTGTGGTTATCTGGCCATGGTTCCATATCTAATAGCCCCTAAGCAAGACCTGTGGGGCTGAGGAGGCTGATCCTGCCTGCTGGGAGCAGATGGGCAGGCTGTAATGTCCAAGCACGGCTCCGTGTCCTCCCTACAATGGTGAAGAATCAGGGCTGCTACCAGTGGAGACAGGTGAAAAACAGACCTTTCCCCTCCCTCCCTTCCTGGTTTCTATTTCTCCTCTTTATTTATGCTAATGTGTTCTGCACTGGAGTCATAATTAAATACATATTCATATAGAAATGTACAAAGCTTCTGCCTGTACTGTGAAGCTCTCTGGAGCTTAACTGCTTGAGACTTGTCACAGGAAAATATTTCTCCCCATGAAAACAGGCTTCCTACAGCTGGGCTATATTATTGCCTTTTAATATTGCTGGCTCTGCCTACCCTGGGAAGGATTTTCTGACAAACTCCTACTGGAGATACAGCTTTTGCCAGTATAACTTATACCAGTTTCCTAAAGAAACTGGGGCTTTCATTGCCAGAGGTATCTCACTGATGTTGTAATTTGTTCCCACACTCTTTGCTATGCTGGCAAAACTTGAAAGTGCGGTTCACTGTTTTTCTTTCTCGGTGCCTTTTCTCCTAAGTTTGCTTTTCTATCCCTGTGCTTACCCCAGCTGTTTCCCTGGGCACATCTGATCATCTATGGTCTTCAGAATAGCTCCAAGTAATGAGGGATGGGGAGCTAATTCTGTTTGGAGGGTCTAATCAGATGCTGGTTCCTTGTAACACAGCTGTATCAAAATCTGGAGCCTGGTTACACTTCAGAAGGGAATGCAGTGATGGAGGGGGCCGGGACAGCAGAAACGTGGTCTGGCAGTTTGATTTAAGTAGGAAGTTGGGTCAGAATGGCACAGAGGAGCCAGGGACAGCCTGAGTGGAGGAAACTTCCAGCAGAAGGCAAAGCCTGTGAACAGTGAAGGCAGCTATCAGAGACAGAAGCATCAAGACAAGGCAGACCATGCTCACCATTGTGTGTTGAGGTAATTTCTGTTTTCAGTACCTCAGCCTGATGTTGGTATCAGTTTTGTTGGGATCTGGCAAGATGACTGGCATCTTACAGAAATAGGCTGCATCTCAGGCCTTTCTCATCCTTAGTCAAACACTGCACATCATGAGTTGGGAAGTGGAGTCCTGACTGTGTCAGTATATGCCAACTCCCTAGCCAGCATCACTGCTATAAACCCAGCATCCCAGACCCTCCGCTTAGTTTGTGCTCTGTTAAATAAAACATTCTGGTTTTTTCTCTTTGTACTGATGAGACTGAGGAGGAGGGTCTGAAAGTTTGAAGTTCCTGATGGCTCCTACAGTTGAATTGTTTAAAAAAATCAGTGCAGTGAATATTTTCATTGTACTACCTGGAGAATGGAAGAGATGCTGGGATTATGGGTCAAATGATCAAATTCTTGCTCTAGGGCTACTGGATCTTATACCTGAACCCTTCCTTTACAGCAGCCATCCTGTCTAAGAGGGCCAAACCCCTCCTCTTGGCCATGCACATGTCTCTCCGTGCTTCCTGTGGTCTGACTCATCCTCATAGATGTGATGCAAGCTTTGGCAGACTAAAATAGTTGTGTGATGAGGTGACATACCAACCCCCCAGCCCTGTCAGAGACATGGCAAGTAGCAGTGTTGTGTGGGAGGGGAAGGAGCAGCTTCCTCCATCCTGAAGAGAGACTTTCTATGCTGTGCAGCACGGCAGGTCAGAAGCAGCAGCTTCTTGCAGTGGCTCTCTGCACTGATTCCCTGATAGCTGCAAAGCCATGTACAACTCCTGGATGCTCAGTCTGCTGGAATGTCCTTGCTAGTTGGCAGCTGGCTTGGTATAGTGCTGCCTCCAGGCTTCTGGCTCAGTAATGAAAGGATCAGAAGATGATAAAAGAAACAGATAATTTTTGGGGCCTCATGATCTTGTTAACGAGAAGAAAGAGATGTGCTTTTGGGTAACTCCTTGGTGTCATGTGTTTATTTCAGAAACTGCACAAACACCTGTTCCCTGAGCAAGATAGTGATTGATCAAGCCTGAGCTTCACACTCATTTAAAGCATATATAGCTACTGCTACTGAAAGCAGTGGTTGCACACAGAAACAAATCAACCAGACTGAGTCAGAACAAAGCCAAGTGTCCTATTGGTCTTTGCCAGTCATCAGCAAAGCAGTTGCATGCAAAATACTTCAGTACCTTCACTAGTGTGTCCTACAGTACAAGTGCAAGAAATTTAGGCTGTCTTGGATCTCTGACAATGAGAGATTAGCTTTACATCTAGAAATTTGTCAAGCCACTAGAGTCAACATGAGGTGTGTTCCCAACAAGACTGTGGAGCTCATACAGTATGCTCTAAAAGTTTTATGAGTTTGTCCACAATACAGAAACACATGGTTGGTCCATGACTGTGGCAAAGGTTCACTTGAATATTTCTTAGGAAGACAAGATCACTGTCTATATGTTGGCAGAGAGCAGAGCTTGAATGTTGTGTCCTATAATTGAGAGGTACCTCTTAAAAACCCAACAACCCCCCAAAGTCTCAGTGGCAATAAGCAGTTGTTATGGGAAGCAAAAGAAAACTCTCCTGCTGGTTTTGCTTCCCAATGCTCTCTTGCTGGATGTGAAAGCGTGTGAACTCACACAGTGACCTGAATGAAGGAATTAGCCTGCATTAAAATTCATCAAGAAAAAGTGTTTGTGAGGGATCAATTCTCCTGAAGCCAAAGAGGAAGATGACCTCAGGGTGAGAACTAGTGGCAGGAGGCAGGGGAGGCCACAGCAGCTTCCTCTGGCAGAGGGTGGCACAGTCTGTGATCACCAAGCCTTAGTGTCAGTTGTCATCCCCTGCCAGGGCCAGGTTGCAAATCTGTCCCTCCCTGGCCTCACACAAGACTAAAGCACAGGACTATATCCCCCACCACCTCCTGCAGCTGAGTGAATGCAGAGAGGTGTTTCTAGATGAACCATTTGCTGCTGGTCACTTCACACTCAGGAGTGTGAACAACCTGCCTCTGCTTCTGCCCTGGCTGCATGGTACCTGTGGTCTGGAGAGGGTCCATCTGGGCTGTGCCTTTCCCTCTGGGTACCTGCTGGCACTACAGGATCTACATTTTCCCTGTCTGACTGGAAGAGTGGGTTGCTTTAGCCTTTTAAAAATGACTCTAGCCGAAGTGGTTACATCAAGGGCCAAACAGGCCTTACGTGGTGCCTTGACAGCATTTTCCTCTGAGGCTGTGCTATGCAAAGCACAGCTCAATTAGTTGAGAAAATCTGTCCCAAAAGCTCAATGGTGATGCAGGGAAGTAACACAAGACAAGAAAAAACTACTGTCTAATAGTTACCATTTTTCTAGCAGTAGTTCCTTATTTATTAGGCTTTTCAGACTTAGAGAAGACGCAAGCAAACTACAGTGTATTGCAATGCTTGCATGGGTGTTTTGTAATCAGACTTCACCTTCCTCTTGGGCTTCCTGTCCTAATGTGTGGATGTGGACACAATTCCTTCTGAGCTCTGAGGGTGCGAAAGCTTTTACTGTATTTCATGTGAGATGGTTAAGGACTGGTTTCTGAGAACAAAAGCAACTGGACTTGTGTGGCTTTTATCTATTTACTGACCAGGAAAAGATAATCAATACTTCAAACTTAAACACACCCAGTAAGACACAGAACTTCACTTGTTCCTTCTCTGAACTTCTTAGAGCACTCTGGTCTGAGCCTTTGTCATTTGTTTTGCTGCTCCACACTGTGCTACCTGCCAGGCTTATGTCTCTACTAGGTATTGCTTCTGATACAGTAGTACACAAGAAATCACATAATGATCAGAGTGCTGTGGTTTAGGTGTGCTTCAAAACCAAAATCTAATTCTTGTGATTTCTCTCTAGGTTGGGGACTTCCTTTAAAGGCTCTCTATCTACTCCTGGGAGCCTGAATTTTCCCTCGTGGTGGGTATTTCTAGGGCAGAAGCATTTGTCTAGAGACCATCTCTGTCTCCATGCTTGGTCCCTTACCATGCTGAGCCACTGCTGGCTCATAAATTATACTAAAAATAAGTAAGCATTATTATTAATTCCTAGGTTCATTGCTTCCCTGAACAAGGTAGACAACAATGGTTATTGGTGAGTCTAAAATTTTCCTCAGAGAATTCTGTTTAGAATGAATTTTCTAGGCAGGGAAAGAAGGCTAATCAATGATGCACATCAATGGCTGGGATGGAGGGTCCCAAGTCAAAAAATGATCATATGCCTCAAGAAGCTTCAAACATTGTTAAAATTAGAGGTGAGGTGGGCTAACCCTTCCCTCTACTCCCTTCACTTCAGAGGAGTGTCAGAGGAGGAATCAAACATCATAGCTCCCATTGTCAAAATCACCTCTGGAGAAAAAAAGCTCAGGATGTACAATGGGCTTAAAGACAACCAGACACATAAAGAGCACAGAGGTGGCAAATCTTCAGATAAATAAATAAACAAGCAAGCATATAACCTTGTGAGGATGTCTGCCTGAAACATGCACTTAGAGAAGTTTCCAAATCCTGAAAAGTCCACATTTCTCCCGCCTCACACGTCTCTCCCTGTGCTTCATCCCCTCACAGACAGCGACAGAACCCCCTGCCTTTGATTTACAATTAAATTAAGAATTACTTTGGTAAAAAGCAGTGCTTCTCCCTGCCTGCTTTGTTTTGTGCCTCCAGGCTGTGCAGACCCCTATTGCTTGCTGTGCAAGAGACAGCGTCACACGGCGTGTGAGGAGCTGCAGGAACTGAAACCAGTTCTATGATTTATAGCACTAATAAGGCTCAACTGCCATTTCTTGTGGTTTCCTCCCAAGTTGTCTTTGATAATTTCTACTTGTTCCATGGTTATTGTTGCTGCTGCTAAGGTTCAGTTGGCAGGTAACTTGCACTGTTTCTCAGGTTCTGCTCCTTTTTGGCTCTCTTTATTGTGTTATTAATAAACATTTATGTTTGGGGAGTGCCAGAAGGGGTCAGCTAGGCACTGTCCCTGTGCTTTCCCCCATCATGCTCAGGTTTGTCAGAGGGATGAAAGATGTCCCATGCCATGAGGAGTTTACAATCACATGGTGACAACCTTTCTTTCCAGAACACTTCCATGGCATGAAGGCTGTGGCAGCTCTGCTGGTGGCTATCTCACAAGTAGCCAGCCTGTGTAGGGCTGTTCAGGCTCACTCCAAGGGCTCTAGCTCCTAAAGCCCTGCCAGGTCACACTGGGGTGATTTCTAAGAGTTTACACCTGGATATGTTGACGGAGGGTATCACCTCTGCAGGTGAGCTCCTGTGAGGCAGCTGTAGCTGGTTCTTTCTCTCCAGCACAGATCAGCCCCGTGGCTGTGAGGTGCTGCAGCAAAGACCAGACACATCTGCCACTCCTGCCACCAGTGTAGCAGAGTCAGAGACCATCAGAGGAGAGGTCCCACGGACCACGTGCAGCTGCCTACTTTAACATAACCCCTCAAACTGCCCCAGCATGAACTTGCAGGGTTGGCATGTGGATACCTCACCCTGGCTGAAGCAGGTCTCTGTGGTGGGGTTAAGTCCCAGCCTTTTTGTTGCAGATTCATAGCTGGCATCAAGAGACTGTGGCAGAGGAGAAAGAGGATCCTTCTGCTGTCAGGGGGGAAAAATGGTGTTGGGGGGACTGTAAGTGGAGAGACTTCTTGGGCAATGGCAGAAGTGAAGGGGCACTGTGTTCACTACAGTCTGTTGGTTCAGCAGAGTTGGGCTAGAGAGAATCAGTATGCACCCTCTGATTTTTGTGTTTCTCTTGTGCTCACTTTTGGACTGCTTTCTGCCAGCCTTTGTTAACTTGGATGGAGTAGAGACTGTGAAAACAACAGAACATTATCACCCAAGGATACTGGAGAGTCTTTGCTGACACTCATGACACTTTGCTTTGATAATTTGCCTGGTGGAACATGTGTGGAGGCTTGCAGGCTACACCACAAAGATGCTGATGAAGAGTGGCTGTATCATTTTTCCTTGCTCCTGAGCAGCAGCAGCAGTCTGTGGCTGGCTGCAGCTGCACAGATCATGGCAGAGGTGGGTCTAGGTTTCCCTGGCTTCATCCCAGACTGCACACAGCAGAAGAGGGCACTGGCAAAGGTGGAATTAATGCTGACCCAACAGGCCACTCTGACTGAAAATTTCAGTGCTGCTGAGGTAATGCAGCTGCCTACTCTGCTCTGCCTGGATCCTTGCCTGTGAGAGCCAGGCAAGGAAACATGAGGGTTGGGTGAGGAAGGAGATGGTCACAGAGATGAATTCAAAACTCTGTGCTATTTCCCACCTGCTCAGATCTTCAAAGCTAATGAGGTCACCAAACTGCCCTTGATAGTCTGTCTGTTATCTTAGCCAGGGCCACAGACCCTTTCTTTTCAGACTCTCCCATTTCAGTTTCCAACTCTGCAGCAAGCAGAGGTTTACTACATGTTTGTCTGAAGGACACAGGAGGGCCCTCAGTGGTTTATCAGAGCAATGGTGTTGCCATCAAAGTGATGCAACCCTAATGGCAGAGCACCTGAGACCTGGCAGCACCTTGTGCCCAGGAGAAGATGAAACTGCAGAGGAAAAGAGAAATTAAAGATGTTGTAATATGAAGGCAACAACAGGAGTTTTGTAATGCAAATTTCCATACCTGAGTGAACTGCATATATCTACTTTCTGGAGCCTGTCATGGTTCAGGATGTGTCTGGTTTTAAAAGGCTTGTGGGAATCCAGATTTTTTTTTTTATGGTCTGACTTCTCAAGGCAGTTTGGTAGCTTCGATTTCAGCCTTCCTAGGAAGAGGCACAGAAGCCTTGGCTAGTGGAGAGCCCCAGGTCCTCAGACTCTGAGCCCCACTTCTCCAGACCTACATCCGGGGGGAGTTCTGGCTGTGGCCATAGCATCTCACTGAGTCCTGAAAGGAGACAGCTGAGTCAAATCAACAACTCTAGGACCAAATGCTTCCAATATCAAGGGAGTTAGATCCATCTGCTACTTTTTGGAAAGCAGTAAATTATTGCTTCTTCCCCTGCTGCACACATACACACACAAACACCCACAGACTTCACAGTCTGAAGATCTGCTGTCTTTCCTGCTAGAAGGGCAATTTCTACACTCGTTTTCTATGCTCATTTGCCAGTAAAACCAGCTCTTCTCTCAGATAAAGTTTTGAAATAATTCTTGCAGGCAGCTAAGAGGACTTGCACTTATAATACTTGACGTGAGTCTTCATGACACTGCACTGGGGTTCATTTCTCTTTCCTTCTATCCCAGTGAAGATGCAGTGGGACAACTGAGGCCATTCTGAAGGTCAGCAACAGCATCACCATTCATGGCTCTCTAATTTGCCTTCCAGACCATGTAGGGGGCTCTAACCTGGGTTGACGTGAGAAGCTTCACTGAACTGTTTCTGTCATCCAATCGCTTGTGGCACAGCAAAGCTTTTGAATCAATCTGCCCGTTGCTTATACTTGGGAAAAGAGCCTTCTTAGACCAGCTGGGGAGTTTTCCAGGCATTAGCAGGCAGAATGGGTCAGATAAAAACTGCAAGTCACTTTAAACCAGAGAAAATGTTTTGTTGTAAATATTTCTATAAGTTCTGATTATTTTTGCTTGGGCTTTTTAAAATATCTCTCTTCCTGTTAGACTTTTCACACTTTATAGAATCATAACACCATAGAGTAAGGGCTTTTGTTGGAAGGGGCATTGAAGATCCTCTAGTTCCAACCTCCTTGCCATGGGCAGGGACACCTCTCATGAGACCAGGTTACTCCAACTGGTTTAAAACACTTGTGGGGAGTCTACAGCATCTTTGGGCAACCTGTTCCAGTGGCTCACTACCCTCATAGTTAAGAATTTCTTCATAATATACACTCTAAACCTACCCTCCTTCAGTTTAAGCCATTCCCTGTTGTCCTCTCATTTCTTGTCCTTTTGAAAAGCCCCTCTTCAGCCTTCTCGTAAGCACCCTTCAGGTACTGGAAGGCTCTTAATAAGGAGTTAAGAATTATATAAGTAAATTAGTAATTAATTTATTTAGATTTGTTACTAAGGAAATAAGACACAGAAGGAGGAAAAAAGGGTCAGAAGAGATTAGAAAATTCAAGTGGCGCATGAAAATAAAAAATGAGTGAGATTCATCTGCCTAACCTTAGGCAACAAGAGATGTATGAGGTGCTTCAGGACTCCCTTCAGCCACATCTTTGTAAAGGTGTGGTCTCTGTTAGGTCCTCTGTCATGTCTGCAGCTGTGTGCAGATGTCTCCAGTGTTCTACCACATCCCAAGGGCAACACACACACTCTGCCCTGGGCAGCAAAATCACCTTGGGTTCTTCTACCCTTGCTGAATAGAACAGACATTTTCTGATAGGTGCATGGAAGTTTTAGGATTCAAAGAAACACCTACATATTTTGAGGGACTGAAAAATAACATTCTCCCTTGTTCAAGTTTATTATAAGTCTCCTTTGAATCAGTGTCAAGGCAATAACTTGTGGTATGCCAGCCCAGATGCATTTGCTGCCATCTTCTATAAATGTGCCATTAGCTGGCAGGCATGCACAGAACAGAGGTTTCCATAAGCTGTTCTTTTTAATGTAAAATTACCTCTTAGTGTGTTAAACTCATTTTTGCCTTTAGCTTGTAAGGTGTTAAATGCAGGAATATGGCTTTTCTCTGGCAGGCTCAGCCTCTTGCAAATATACATGCTTCAATGTATTGCATATATAATGATTTTAACTATAATCTTAAAGGGTTTTTTTTGTGTTCAAAATGTGATTGGTGTTGCCCATGATAGGATATTCACTATTTGCCTGAAAACCTCATAACTTAAATAAGCATTTACCATCAACCTAATCTAATCAAATCATAATCAATACCGATACTCTGGGATCTTGTAAAACATGACCCATGTGGCAAGTTCTGCCACTTGTTAATTACGTCCTTGGAGGCAGCAGTCAATAACTCCCAAGGGTTAGATGGTTCCTACTTAGTCAGGTGTTTTCAGGGAGTACCACTGACATTTAATAAGGACTTCTGCAACCATGGAAAACTTTATACTATGGCAAATTAAAAGGGCTAGGAAAGATAAGAAAAGGAAAAAAAAATCTGTCCATAGAGCTACAGGGACTGGCAAGACAATTTTTCTTTATTCAGAAAAAATGTTCAAAAGATGCTTGTGTCTCATCTAAAACCAACATGCAACCTGGACTAGTGTATAAGTCACCACAAGTACTGCTTTTAAAAAAAAAAGTCTAAACCTTTGGCTTGAGTATTTCAACATAGTTTCACAGAAAGAAGCTCTTCCAGCATCTGGCAGATGAGAATATGTCCAAATTAGTATGTCTGCAGATATTCAAAGCAGATAATCTTGTTCTTTTCTCTACACTTAATATGAGAACATTTGTGGTGAGAGTAATTTATGAAAGAGAAGAACTTTGAAGAGGAAGGGATAAAAGCAAACATAAACTCATTGCCTTTTCTTCTCCTGGAGAAGCTTGTTTTTAATTTTGTTTTAAGCTGCCGATTGAAGTGAGTGAGTCTTGTGAACAAACACATATGGTTGGGTTTCTGTGCCACAGTTTGACCACCTATGTTAGTTAGTTTACAAGAGTGTGAGGAGAGAGCTGGGCAGCTGCATATGCTGGATATCCATCCCAACATTCAGTTATAGGTGCTTTTTTTCTTTCCTACTTTCATTGATTTATCTGCTTACAGAAACAGATTGAATTGCTCATCTATGCAGAATGAAGGAAATGGCCCCTGGAAACCAAGAACAAGGCTGTACTGCTGATGAGAAAGCAATGGAAAATGCACAAGAGAGGCAAAGTGGGGGGAAGCATTGGTGCCTTGGTCTGTGATCCATAAAGACCTGAAGGCAGTGTGGAATTCCTGGCACATCCAAGCAATCCCAAGCAATGTCTCCCCACCCACATCCCACTGAAGGGGCAGGTCCCAGCTCTGGGTTTGGTTGTGAGGTAAATGTAAAACTCAGTCCTGCCTCTGTCTATAGGCAGAACAGGAGCAACACAGCAGCCATGTGGGAACTCCTGTGCTAATTGTTGTGCACCTCATTCAAACTTGGCCTACATTCTGATAGTGCTGTGTCATAGCACAGAAACTTTAGAAATGCATGCCACTGTGGCTGGACAGGGTTGGCTCCCTGGAAAGATGTGAGAACTGTGTGCACTCCTGGTCTACTGCAGAGGCAAAGTTAAACAGGTTAGTTTTGTCCGTGTCAGAAACTCATCTTTCTTTGCAATACAACAAACTGAGAACTTGCACATGGCCAGTGACTCTGCATCAGTTACGAGGCATTTCTCTACTAGGTGTGGTAGCATTCTTAGCCCTTTATAACATGGTTACAGGGATAAGTCTGGTCATGTCCCCATATGTCTTTCTTTGCCTTACCTGGCAGACAGTGGCCCTGTCAGAACAGAGACAAGCAATGTGACATTTCAGGTACTGGTGCAATCTTAATCACAAGTCATTCTAGCAGCTGAGGTGACTAATGTTGTACAGACACACACGTGCATTGACACAGACAGTACACAGTGCAAAAATGACTTTGCCAGTCATTTCTCTTAGCTAACTAAAACATACTATCTGTATTCTTCTGCTGAAGTCTCTGAATAACATAAAGGTGGTCCCCACACTCAAAAGTAGCAGCAAGGTATGAATAAATGCAGATTGGTTCAACAGGAAAGAAAACACCTCTCCGTAGGAACAGAAGAGTTTGATTAGGTTTTGTTTCTCTTGCTGACAAACTGCTAAAGAAATAGCATTGTTTCAAAATGAAAATTGCCTTTAGTTCAAAGTGAAACATTCAAATACCCACAGAAGTGGGTGGAAGGGGTTAGATTCAGAGGGGGAGTGTGGAGGTGAGGTGGCTGTCCCTCTCCTGTCTGGAGGCCTGGCAGTCAGGGCACAGTCGTGTTCAGGGGAAGAAGCAGCCTCAGTGAGTCAAAGATGCTAACATGACCCTGACACCATGCAACATTAAACACTTAAAAAGGTTTTGGGTTTTGAATTCAGAGACCTTAGCCTACTTGGTTACCATGGCAAACAATCACCAGTAGAAGTCTTTTAACCTTTAATTAAAGATACACAAAAAGGAGGGAAAACAGTTTAAGCACTTGAAAAATAAAGTATTAAGTAAGACTTTCCTTTTTAAAAGCATCCATTATTCCTCTTCCCTTAGCTGTTGGCAGTTCTTATAACACTCTTCCTTCCCTTTATTTAAGTTCATAGCAGCAGAAACTGTTCTTGGGGAAAAAGACACTCATTGAGATAGACTGGATCCGTTGTTGCTACTCATTTTGGACTCTGCTCACTTGAAGACACACATGCACAGGGGGAGAGAAAAGGATCGCAGAGAATAAAAGTTACTTCTTTTTCTGGTGTTGTCTTTTACTTGCAGCCTCACTTCTAGAACAGGATAAACACAAAACCTGGACTTAACCTCTCTGAGATCTAAGAGACTTGTACCAATGTCTGCCTCTTTTGGGCACTATTTTTAGGAATCTCCCTGACTGTTGTTCACAGCTGGATTGCACAACCCCTACCCTTCCTGTCTAGGCAAGTTTGTTTAAACAGAAGGTGAAGGAGAGGGAATAAGGAAAGAGGCATATGAGGAAATGACAAAACAACTAAGAAAGGGGTCATGTCAGGACCTCACCTTCCAAATGGGTTTCCAGTGAGTTGAAGACAGTGAAGCTAGCAATGACATCTGCAGGTCTCCTGGCCAAAATGTGGCAAAAAGGTCTGATCAGACCAGGTAGCTAGGTGCCGACAGCGTCACAGTGTTAAGTTACGTCTCAAAGCTGGCAATGACAACTGTCTGATTTCTATTTTCTGTCCACTTATCCTATCATCAGTATAAAAATAGATGTTTCCAGAAGATGATGAGGATGCCAGTAGCTACTAGTTAGCTTTAGATCCTGACACACCTGTTTTGGTCCATTGGTTTTGGCTTAGAGCTGTGGTTTTTTACCTTATGAGCTTTATTTTATGGCTTTGGCTAATGTAGTGCTTGTGTAGGATGTGCAAAGCCTTCTGCTGCTGCTGTTTCTGCCCTTCTGATTTCTGAGGAGAGTGTCACATCCTTGAGCACAGGGTGGATCCTGGTGGGGGTAATCTGTCAGCTTCTATGTTCCTTAATAGTTCAGCGCTCATTAGCTCAACTTGGGGAAGCCAGGAGAACCATTTCCATATGAGGGCCTCAGCTGAGGGTCTAGAAAGATCTTCTTGCAGACGAAGACACACCAACTGCAGAGAGTGGGGACAAACACACCTTAGTATGCAGCACAGCACAGCCTTATGGTATTCTCCTGAGAGATAAGTGATGCTGGTTCAAGTTCCCCCAGGCAGACGAGGAAATTAAACCCAGGACTCCCACATCCTTTATGAATGAATAAAAAGTGGCTGTCTTCCTCTCAGCTTTGTGAATATAATCCTGACATTTTTTTTCCAGGAAAGCAATTTGGTAAGTCCACACTGAATCTGACAATCATTTCAGGACAATGGAGAAAACATTTTTCAATGAGAAGAATACTGACTGAAAAAAAAATCCTTATGAACATAGTGACAATAAAACAACTGGACAGACCCCACCACCTTGCTGCTTTATATCCAGTGGCTGTGGGACACGAAATCTTTATGGCTTTCAGGCAATGAGGGAACTAATCTGGCAATGTGAAATCTTGGCAGGTAAAAACATTTTGACGGAGTAATGAAATGCTCTAGGACTGGCAGATGAAACCTGAACACTGGTGAGATTGCTCTGAGTGCTGACACAACTGCAGTGGTGTAGAGAAAACTGTAAGGATCACACCACTCTATTTGCTAAGGTGTGACCAAAGTCCCTTGTTCTAATTAGGTGCTAAAGGTCTGAGAAGATTCAGACTCTGTGTTAGAGTTCCAACAGATACCTGTGTGAGGTCTTGTCAGCACCTCTAAGACTGAGAAAGGAAGCAGAAGAAAAAGGGTTCTTTACTTCTCTAACCTTCTTTAATGAACCTAGAACTGTGTCTACTGGTGGCCATGTCCCAGCATGGCAGACCTTGGGAGTTGTCTAGAAACGGGCTATGTCTCAGTAAAAAAATGTTTGGGGCTTATTTCAGCCAGATGAGTTCCCTGATCTAGCTTCCTGCTAGGCCACCCACTTGTTACCATCAGCATGAAGGAGCAAACAAAATGTGTGGCTGGAGGTGGAGGGGAAGATGGAACAGTTTCTGTTGGTCCTAGGCTAGATCACAAGCCTGTTTAGTATGACCATGCAAATATAAGCTCCTCTTCTCCTTTACCTAGGACTGTTTTAAATGTCACACTGCTTCATAGCTCCTTTATTTTAGGAAAGGGAGAGATTTCATCAGGTGAAATGCAGAGTAAATTGGATTGCAGATGGTCAGGCCACTGTGCAGGAGCACACATCTGCCTGTGGGCAAGCCAGGTGGTCCTTAGCAAAGGGCAGTGGATATGAAGCTGGCCTGGAGGTTGCAGGTTTGTTCTGATGGGCACCTTCCTCACCCCTGCAGCCAACATGAGCTCATTCCTACACCTGTACACACACACATGCTGTGGTACAGCAGGTGTGATAGGGAATGAATAAGAAAATAGAGGCTTGTCTGGCCCCAGTGGCCATAAAATAAAATTGCTATCATGCTGGCCAAACGGGACAGTGGCAGCAAAGTTTTCTTTTTCATGCTTGCTCTTAGAGCTGTGCACTGGTTGCACTGAATGTTCTGGGTAAAGAAGTAGCAAGAATTTGCTGAAACTCTGCTTGGAATCAAATCAGTGCAGGTACAGCAGTAATGACTCAGGGTGTGCTCACAGCTCTGCTCTGGGGATGGGGCTGTCCCTGCTTTCCTCACTGCCAGGCTGGGACACAGGACAGAAAACAAAGACTTCTGTGATCAACTGTACATCAACACCTTAAACCACTGAGTCCAGATGAAGGTCAATAAGGACAGCAAGGCTCACTGGTGCCCTTGGATACCAAAGTACAACTCTGTCAGAGGCAATACACAGAGCAATGGCAAAGTCTGACAGACCACAAACCCAGTCCTGCAGCTTTAGCAAAACACCTTTGATCAGCAAGGCTGGAGTTACTGTAGGGTCAGAGTTGACATAAACCCAACCAGTCAAGCAATACCACCTACATATTTAAATTGACCTGTATACTTTAGGGCAATATTATTTTCTTTAAGGATTTTGTTCTTTTCTGCATGCCAATCTGTTTGCCCCTGCACATCATTGCTGTGCTAGATGCAGCATTGTCATTCAGGTACTTAGGCCCTTAATACTGCAGATGAGCAATAGCAAGGTTACCAGGCATTTTATTTTAAAATAATCTTTGGAACTCAAGGAACTTTCCAATAATTGCTATGTACTTTTGGTAAAAGAAAAAAAAAATAGTTAAAAAATTTTGAAGAAACCAACCTCCAAATGTTTTTAAATTTTACATGTAATTTTAAAAATGCACAAATATTCTTTCATTCCTTTTTTTTTGCAGAGAGGGAACAGAATCAATTTGCCATGGTTATGCCTCCTGCCAATTGTTTAGAATTTCCAGGATTTAATCTTTCATCCATGTGTGTATCCACTATTTACCTTTGAATGAGATAATGCATTATGCATTGGGCTTTATGGAAATGAACCAAGAAAACATGCTTCTTTTTTTTTTTTTCTTCCCTGAAATGGAGAAAGTTATACTCTCCCTTTATAGCCTAGAAAAATTAGCATCAATGTTACAACAACATGGAAGGCACAGGGAAATACAGATTAGTATGAACCCAGGAGATGTCATATGTGTGGGGAAACACAATGCAGTGGTCCTGCATCCTTCCTCTACTTGAGGCTTAGTAGTGGTGAAATAGCATCACTGCTGTAACATAAGCAGGTGTGGTATGTTCTCTGTCTTCTCCTCCTGAGTGGGACTAGGTCTTTGCTAGTGCTTAAGAATCTCAGAGAGGTTTAAGTAGTCTCAGAGTGCAGTAATGTGATCAAAATGCAGAAGGAAGGTGTAGAAGTTTGTAAAGGCACTGCTACCAGTAATAGAACTGAAGACCTTGTGGGTAACACCAGGCCACAAGAGGGTAATTTTGAACAGTAAGTACCAACTGAGTGTTGTCAGGACACAAATACCCTTGATTTGAATGCTGCTTTTTGCTGTACGTGCAGCTGAGAGCTAAATAACTGAAATGGATTCTTCTTTTGCCTTTGTGAAGGAGCAGCAGCAGCAGCTTTGATGCAAATCAAGCCCGATGCTATCTCATGCCCTAAGTGTTGGCTCTGTCTGCAACCATCAGTGGGGAGAAAGCCACACTGACATTCCCCTTCTCTCTGCTTCTCACACATGCATGTACATCTACAGAGCCTCAAAGAACCAAAGAACTGGCAGAGGTCTTCCAAGAGGCTTCCTGTCTAGGAGCAGTGGGTGTGGGCAGTATATGGCCTGTTATGGGGGATTTTGTCTTTGCTTTCTTCTAATGCTAAGATTTGGTGCTTTTTCTCTGCTGTCAGATGATTTTTCCAAAAAGCTTCTGTTGGCTAGAGTAGGGATTAGACTGTTCCTGAAGCACTGAAGTCAACTGAATCAAACTCTGACACACTGCTCTACACCAGAAGTTGGAGAAATTTGTTGTGGCTTGTTAAAGTAGCTCCTCCTCTTACTGAGTGATCAACATACTGTTCTTCCTCTGGAGAGAGGCCACAGAGGCCAGACAGGCAGAGATGGAAATGGAATATTTTTGGAGTTTGGAAATGGAGTTTCAACACCATTTCCTTGCAGCCCTAGGTGAAGAATGAAGCTGCGGTGTCAGGAGCACCACAAACACATAAGAAAAGCTCCCTTAAAGTTCTCCCTGTGGAATCAAAACTGTGTTGTGCTACATTTTACATTTTAGCTAGAAATGCTATTGCTTCTTTTTTGAAATGGTAAGCCTGTGTGTGTCTTTCTTCTGGAAGGGGGAGGGTGAACTTTACAGTCACTGAGGGAACACTGCTGGAAACCAGCATAAGAGTGAAGATATTCAGGACAGCAAACTAATTGCATTGTCCCATGGGGCTGGTCAATCTGATGAAGCTGTATCTTCCACCGAGAAATCATTCTGCAGTACATGGATGTGCTGCTTGATGCCACCTTATCATTCCAAACCAAGAAGTTGTCCTTCAAAATAGCTTTTATGCAGACAAAGGCATGGAGATGTGCATTTTATCCAAATCAAGAAAGCTACTCTGACCTTCCCCTCATTGCAGAGTTGTAACAGGAGGCTCATAAATGGTCCTGGTTTCAGCCACCTGACTGCACTGTGTTGCTCACAGGGGAACTTCCACATCTGCATGTCACCCTCCTGATTCCACAGGGGATCTACTCAGGCCCCATAAACGTGGTTGACTTGGACTTGAGAAAGCTGAGCATAGTAGCCTCATAGAGAAATAACTGCACAGAAAGAGGTAATTTTAGAGAGCAATCAGTGAGGGACTAACTGCCGTGGAAAACATGGACCTGTGGTTCTGGCAGGTGATGAGTAACTTGCTAGCAAGGTCTCCCTCCAGTAGGCAATTTAAAAAATGACCTTGGAGAAGAACACAGGAAATTAATTCATCTCTGATGAGAGGTTTTGGAGAGTTTTTTGCAATTTTATGCGTGTTGGCTAGACAGCCTTGCCCTGGCAAGCACTCTTCCCTTTGCCAGTGATGCAGATAGCTGCAGACTTTTCCATTGGACTTGAGAGAGGCTTTTAAAAAAGGCTGTGCTTCCTGAAAAACAGAATAAACTGTGAGAGGTTCTGGCAAGGCATGCCTGTTATGCTTGTAACTGGCAGTTACAAATGGAAGGAAAGGAGGGGGATTGGTGGATGGTCAGGCTGGGATATGTGTCTTTACTGTGAGGAAGTCTGTGATGTGTGGAAGAAAATTTGGAGAGAAGCCTTCATGATGCTGGTAGTGAATTAGCAGCTGAATTATTTTCATGTTGCAAAACCAGCACAATGTCCAACACAGGTCCAGAGATGGAGAGTAGAGTGAGACTCTCAAGAACAAAGGTCAACCAGTTGCAAGCGCCAAGATGACTTAGCCAGGCTTCTTATGCTTGGTTCCCTCATAAACATCACATCTGAGAACACTCTGTTCAATATCAGGTGTTTTCTATGTCTAAAAATAAGTAAATCAGCCCTCAAAGAGATTGGGAGTATCTGCTTGTCCCAAGGAGAAGAAAAACTCCCACAAGATATTTTCTAAAACACAGAAAAAACTGAGTTGCAAGGTCTTCAGAGATAACAAATGAAAGAGATGCAGTCTTACCTAGAAGAGGCTCCTTGAAGGCAACTGGAAGAATGAGCCCTAGCACCTATTACTATCCTTTTTTTCCCTTCCTGTATGCCTTGACTACCTTCCTGGTAGCCAAGCACCAACTCTGTGAAGGCTCAACAGTGTCTCAGTGAAGCTTTCACATGCATCACTCACTCACTCACTCACTCACTCACTCACTCACTCACTCACTCACTCACTCACTCACTCACTCACTCACTCACTCACTCACTCACTTTTTGCTGGCAGAGAGTAGGCACTGTCCTACTCCAGGCACCACTCAATGACTGCAGTGGCTGGTCTCAGCCAAGCATGGCTAATAAACTACCCATGTTTGTCCCCAGAAGATGCTTATGGTGTGTTGGCTAAGGTTTGGAGCGAAATAAAATAGAGCATCTAACAGACAGACCCACTTGCAGTGAAGCAGAGTCACATCATAATTTTGTTTTTGGTGAGGGTAGGCAGGATTTAGCCCTCACTGAGTGAAGGAGTTGCTGGTTTAGTCAAGTCAAGAACAGGATGAGACACATTGGTCTAGTGCATTGACATTTGCATCTCTGAGTGAGAGTGCTTGTTTTCACTGAAAGAGCAGCAAGACTGCCTTTTGAAACATTTAAAGGATGTTAAGCTTTTGGAGGAAAAGAAGTGAATATATTCTGATGGGAAGCTTTGAATCTCCCTGGGCCTACCAGAATGGCTACAGAAACACTTCAGCATTTCTATGAGTGCATCTTTTTACAATGTGTGGTCTGTTTTGGGGGTTGTAAATAAACACATTTCACTTTTGCCTGACATAAGAGTGTTTTAATGGTAATTGGCTAAAAGCAAAACCTCACAGATCTAAAATTAAATGAATGTGTCTTTCTGAAGCAGGGAAGCTCGGGTTGAGAGCAAGCATCAGAAGGCTGGGAGAGAATGATGTTTTTTCCACTGACTAGCACTGGCTAGGGGATCTCTCTTGCATACTGCAAAGAAAGAAAATGTATGCTTGAATAGTTACATTCTGAATGAATTTTGCATAAAGAAAAAGAAAAGCCAACTTTTGCCCTGAAAATACACCCCTTCCCTCCCTGCTCTGAAGTCTCTTGACCCTCCAATACTAATTGCTGGTGGCTAGTACCTTGCAGTGGGGCTGCACTGTGTCAGGCAAAGGAGAAAGAAACCTGGATTGTGTGGAAGAATTCCCGGGCATGTCCAGTCTCCAGGCACAAGCACAACCTATATCTGTTCCTTGATTTAAAAACACTGTAGAAAAGCGCTACACAGGCACAATCCAAATGCACCAAGAGATAATTGGGACATGAAGGAGGACTTAATTCTTTTGAAATTTCAAGGCAAATATGTACTTTTCCTCCAAGGAAAATAAAACAAATGTTATTTTCTTCCATAAGGGATGGAATCAAAAGCAATCAAAAAGTCACCCTTACCGCACATGACAGCAGCACAGTTGGATCCTGGCTCAGTCTTTTAGCTCTCCGTGCTGCCATGCCGTGCTCAGCCTGGTGACTCCAGGCCCTCAGCCACAGAGTGTGAGATTATCAGCACAGAGTCCTCATGAATTTTGCACGGCAGCAACTTCTATTACATGTGTGTATTTGTCTGGGAGACAGGGAGTAAAATTAAACAGGGTATGTAATTAGGTATTTCATACCACATCATATCATGCTAGGGTTTAAAAGGCATATCCTGCACTGGCTAATGACCAAGGTCCATATGCTTCCACGTGTCTGTCTCTCAAATTCCATATTATATAGAAGCTCACAGACATACATTATGAATTTAAATTTGGGCATGGTCTGTGCCCCTACCTTGACAACTTTCTTGTTGCACCCCAGTTCTGGAGAGCTACTTCTGTAGAAACCAGTGCCACAGCTCTTAAGGGCAGTGATAGCAAGGCCTCTGTGAACAGAGATGCAAAAATGGCTCACATAAGAGTGAACAGTGAGTCACTCCATTGCTAATGTAGGCAGGTCAAATCTTATTTGGACTATGGTTACTCTGCAGAACATAAATTTTGCTTTTATTCTATTTCCTGACTTTCAAGTAGCATTCATGTTGGCAAATGCAAGAATCCTAAAGTGGAGAAGCAGCAGGTACAGGGGCTCTTCAAAATTCTGGAAGCCCCTGCCCTGCCTGTGCCCTCATCTGGTTGGCAAAGAGCTTAAAACAACACCAGATGCTCACAGGTGTGGCTGACAGGAGTCACTCACCCCTGTCTGGGATAGATAAGTGGTTCTGGGTGAAGCCAATTCCCACCCAGAGAGTAGCTGAGGGTCTTGGGTGTTGCAGGAGGGCTCACAGTGCTCCTGGGGCTGTGACTGTGCTAGACTTATTTGGGAACATTGTCAGCAAAATATTCCAGGCATACACAGAGCCTTTGGAGAAAAGGTAACAGCTGCCTGGAACAGTGCAGGATATGTTTTCATCTGGGAGCCTTTGCCAACCAAACTGGTTTTACCTATCCATTGCAATGGCAGCTTCTTCTTATGGACAAGTCCCTGATGTGGCTGAGCAAGCTGTTTTCAGAACTGAAGTTTTCCAGTACTGGCTTTTCAACCAAAGTCTGTGGTACAAATCTCAGGCCTGGCCTGAGCTGGCAAGAGGAAAAATGTCTTACCATGTCTCTAATGCTTTGGAGCAAATCACAGTCTCTGTGACAAAGGTGATAATGCAAACAGGGTTAGCTTCTTTTTAACATAGTTTGTGAAACTGCTTTATGCAAACCAGTTTCAAAGAATAGTTGAATCCCACCTCTGGAAGCCAAGTGAAACTGCTATTATCTCTCAGGCAAGAAAAGTGTTTGTAGCAATGTTTTTGAAAAGTATTAGTGGGATTTTGCAGGCTGATGTAGACTGTCCTCCAGGGTTGAAATCCTTTCTGTGTTTTTTAAAAAATAGCAGAAATAGAATGGATGTCACAGCTGACTAAAGTTTTTGGAAGATTTTAATTAAAATGAACACTGAGAAATGGAAAGCATCATTCTAGGTTGGCTCAGTTTGAGGAGGTGATGCAGCTGTGTCAGTGCAGTGCCTTGCATCTGCAGCCATTCCTGCCTTTGAGGACACCACAACAGCCCAGGTACTGGGACAACCTCCCACACCAGTCCTGACCAGCACAGCTGAAGCTGCCACAAGGTCCTTCACCCTCACTCTGCACCAGCACTTGGAGCAGCAGCAGGTCTGGGGCAGCAGCTGCTGGATGCCAATCCTGTGTTGCTAAACTTCACGTGCCCTCTGAAACCAGAGGAGTTGTACCTCAGTGACACCTGGCTTGATACCATCTTCGATGTTATCTTCCCCCAATCCCCCTCCCCACCACTCTTCCCTCATCCTTTTTAAGGGAAAAAAAAAAAAAGGAAAGGAAGGAAGCTTGCATTCTGATGCTGGGTCAGTGGATATGGAATAATTCAAATTCAGCACCTTCCACTGAGCTATGTGATACCCAAGGGACAGTATCTTACTCTGCTCCTTCCTATTACTCTGTGCACTTGTAGGGGCTTATGGTATTACTGCAAAACACTCTAGACATGCACAGCATGAAGAAACAAGTTGAAAGGTACATTTGGATGCTTCAGACTGAAATCAGATAAACTCACAGGATTCACGTGGCCTCTGACACCAGGTGATTGCAAATGGTAATAAATAGAATCCAAATTCAGGTTGGCACATGCTTTCCTAGCAAGGGAACTAAAAATAACTGCATTTTAACAGACTAAGTGGTTAGAGAACTTTGTTAATTCAGACATAAACCTGTTAGCATAAAATATTGCCGGAGGTCTGAAATGGCCTCAGACAGTTTACATTTTTCATCAGGATTGCTGTTAGAGACAACTAACCCTTTCTCTCCCTAAGAATAATGCTGCTTTTCCACAAGGCAACCCAAAAGCCAATCTCTTTGTACACAGGAGAAATGCCTCTAATCTAGACTTTATTAGACTGATCACTATATAATGGCTTTAGAAACTCTGGACAAAATAGAGCGGTGGGTTTAGCTGACGGTAATGTCAGATTGCTGTCAATAATCCCCAGCAGATGCAAACGTGTGACCCTTTTCCCCCTTAATTGTTGAATATTTATTTTTATCTTATAATGTTAATAAGGTTTATTGTGCTACAGAGAGAGCTGATATCACATGACCTTCATCTTCCTGACTCACAACAAAACCAGAAACATTACACTGCCTGTCACGTCCTGTTGCTTAATGATAATGTGTAGGTTAGTTGCTTTTCTTCCCCACACAATATTATTTATTCCTTTTGGACTGCCTTCCCTTATTTGGAGTTGCCATCGTGCTGAGAAAGAGGCATGATTGAAACAGGGGGTTCTGGAGCATCTTTTCAGTATGAGCAGAGGAAACGACAACAAAAAAATAAATATGCAACTAATCTTTAGACAGCACTTGTTCAGTTTATGAGTGGCATTATACAGTGAGATTGCCTAAAAGAGCAGGGGACTGGATTTGGTGAAGCAGGAGGGGCCTAGCAACTCAGTCATCCTAAATAAGACCTAGATAAAAGCCCGAGTAACCCTGGTCTTAATAAACAAAAACAGAGTATGCAAAGGACATGGGAGGAAAAAAAAAACCCAGACAATTTTAATTTTCTTTGGAACAGAATTAGCTCCACTCATGTATATTTGAGATGGCAGGCACCCAAAGTAAAGGTTTGCATCTGGTCCTCTATTTGTGCTGTGCTGAGCCAGGATTCTCAGTCCAGATAACTCATTTTGGATCAACCATGTTGGTGTTAGGTAGGATCTAAGGGCCAAATTGATACAGACAGAACAGTGCAACAGCTTAGAGAGTTAGCTGTAGCTTAGGCTGCACCTTTCCACAGCACTGCAAGAAAAGGTGAGGCTTATGTGCAGGTGGATTAACTGGAATTCCCACACCCAAGGATGAACGGCTGCAGTTCCCAAAGCAACATTGCCATGTCCAGCTACTTCTTCCCACTCCCTCCACAGCAAGGGGAAAGCCAAGATCCCCAGGCCCAGCATCTCCTGCCCATTGCTAGGGCAGAGCAGCCCCTGCATCACCCCCCCTCAGTTCTTGATCCCAGGTCTAAACTGAGCAGAGAAATGGAAACCTTTGTCAATATGCTTCAGAACAGCACATGCAGGATGGAGGATGCACAATAAAGAGGCAGAGAATGCCTGGGCAGCTCAGCCCCTGGGGCAGCTGTCACCAGTCTCTGGGTGTGACTGGCTGTGAGCAGTCTCACAGGGAGGATTGGAGCTGAACAGAGGAGTTTCCCACCTTCTGTGGGCAGGCAGGACCTGGCTCTGGCTTTGCACCAAGAGTTTGGCAAGGGGTGCAGTGGGAAGCCTGGAAGATTTAGCATTTTGTTTGTGCCAGAAATCTCTACCTGCAGAGTGCTGAACACAAACTTTGTATATCCTGAAAACAGCGAAGATAAGTGATTTTTGGGTTTGTTACGTGTTTTAAATGGAGTGAGAGCCCTCAGCTATTCCAGCACATTCCCTTTGCAGGTTCATTAATGAGACCTATGGGAATTGGATTGAGTTTTTGTCACTGTTATTTGGACTGTGAGAAAAAAAAATGTGGAAAGGAGAAGCTATTTTCAAGCTGTGTTTTTTTTTCTGTTTTGCAACTGAAATGTTTACCAGGCTTCTGTCATTAAGTCCAGATATTTGGGGTATATATTAGAATTGTGCAGAGACTAGTCTAGATTTTTGTGTGTGGTTAATTTTACTGAGATATCTGCAATCAATTATTTACATTGCTGTTTTAAACATTCTTTTTATTGTATGAAAATAATATTTCATACTATACAAACAATATTTCATTCCACGTGGTCCTGATACAATATAGTACTTTTGTTCAGAGTGCTTTGTAAGCATTAGTGTAATAAATGTTAAGGTACAATTGTGAATTAGGCAGCACATCCCAGTTACAGTGACATGAAAAACTTGTCTGCTTCCCAAATGTCTTTGCACCAGTACCACTGTTTTGATGAGGAGGGGATAATTTTTACCATGGTGATAAAAGCCCCACAACCCCCAAACCTGGTTGCAATTAAACCAAAAATGAAAGTATCATATCTGGGTCTGGCAGCATCCCAAATACTGGCATCAGCACTCCTCCTCTGACTAAAGTGGCATAGGCCAGGTCTTGGTTTTCAGCCTGTTACATCTATGCTGATGTAGCTAATGCATGACAGATGTTCTGGTGAAATCATAGATCCACTGAAGTCACTGGCAAAACTCCCATTCATTCAGATGGTCCCAAGGCTTTGCTCAGCACAATTTAGGCTCCATGTGTGATACCCAAAACACAAGTCATCCTCAGTTACAACATGGCTGTTTCCCAACCCAGGAACAAGACGGTCAGAAAGTGGCACTGTGCACAGTGTGAGGATGTGCTCCTGTAACTGGCATCCTCAGGGAACTGCACATGATGGGCAAATCCAGTGGGGGTCATAGCCACAGAAGCACTTCTGCCCACTACTTCTCTTCTGTCATCCTGCAACATCTGTGTAACGCCTACAGAAGTCACTGGGATCGGCAAGTAAAGCTTTAGCTGGTTTTGAGGCAATTTAGTACTGAAAAGGAAAGCAGAAGAGCCAGACAGCTAGTACTGCATTAACTTTCAGCTTCCCACTGACTGCCTACCAGATGCTTGGGGATGGAGACCTGGAAACCTTGACCCTGCTGTGTGGCATTTCACCCATGACGTGAGCCAGGGGATTCAGTGCACAGCCTCTGGGAATCACAGGGAAATAACACTGCAGTCATATTCCCTGAGCCAGGAAAGAGGTACAGATGCCTATGGTCTGCTTGTATTGCTGCATTTTTCCATGCTTTTGAGCTGTGTGTGCCTCTGTGTCCTGCGTGTGGTTATGCAAACAGAAATGACCTGGCTGCAAAGCCACAGTTGCAGCTCTGTCCTGTGTAGGCACAAGGAAAGCTGTTCTGTGCTCCCCTTAGAGGAAAAAAAAAAAAAGTCTGGATGTTTTTTTGGTGGCCCTCCTTACAGCAATTTACACACCATAAATAGCATGCTTACTGCTCCCTGGGAATCCATGGAAGATGTTGATTCCTCAGCTGAGTGCTGTTTAAGAAGAAATAGGACCCACCTCTGTGTGGGCTGAGCTGCTGAGAACTGTGCTCATGTGCTCTGGCTGGGCTTTGAGATGCAATGATGCTTTTGATACTCTGTTTAAAGCTAGGTAGGGTATCTCTGCTATACACGGTGGTGAAGGGAAATCAGAACCCACTGCACCCACAGGGATAACTTCTTTCATTGATAAATTAAACCAGCTGGCACTATGGACTGCAGTGGAAAAGATGACACATCTGTTTTGCCGAGGCAAAAGCTGAGTGCTGGACTTTCCCATCCTCACAGCAGTTCTTATCTCCCACCTCAGTCCTTTCAGAGTGCTGCAATGGGAAAGTTCAGCAAAAGGAAGGGAAGGCAGCATGTCCAGCCCTGCCATGTCTCAGGGAAACTCCTTACCAGTGGGAAGACGAGCTGAAGAGTGAAATGGATGGATCACCATGGCCAGGATCACTTAATGAGATGAGCACAAACCCAAAACTGTGTCTTTCAATGTATACAAACATTGCATAGAACTTGCATCCAGAAGCAGAATACAAACAACAGTCCTTTTACTGCAGGGAACACCACATCTAGAGAGGATTGATGAGAAAGATAAACGTGTCTAACAGTTCAAGAAGGTTGTGGATGAGGTGAGGATGAATCCAGGAAAGGCCACAGAACAAAATGACTAAGTACTGGAAAATGTGGCTCGAAGTGACAGACTGGAGAAGACACTCCATCTGTTTAGCCTTACGAAGACAAAGTTGATAGGATGACTTGATCACAGCCTCTAAGTACTGATATGGGGAACAAAAATGTGATAATAGAAGGCTTTTCAATCTAGCTGATGCAACTATAATATGATCCAACTGGAAGTTGGAAGCCAGACAAATTTTGACTACAAATAAGGTGCAGATGTTTAACAGTGAGGGTAATTAACCAGTGGAACTAATTACCAAGGACTGTGGGGACTATCACCAACAACTTTAAATCAGGATTAGATTTCCTCCCCCTTCCCTTGCCAGAGATGTGCTCTGTTCATCCAGGAATGAATTCAGAGATATCCTTTAGTGCGTGTATTGATCAGGAGCTCGGGTTAGATTATCAAGCCAGCTTGCTCTGTCTTTGGAATACCCCTGTGATTCACAGGCCCTTAAAGTACATAGACACCATGCAGAAAACTTGCAGCACTTGCCCAAATTGACTCATGACACCTCATTTCATATCCTGGGCTGTTAAGTAGTAAGGGGACAAATTGGTAAGAGTAGGAGAAGGTTGTGGGCGACAGGATCACAGATCCCCTCCATACAAGCCAGTGCATTATCTCAGTGATTCAGTTACTTCTTTAAAGACATTAAAAGAATGAAAGAATTAAGATGGCAAATTTAATTTTCTGCCCCCTAAAAGCACTCCAGGAAAAATGAGCTTTCAGGAAAGATACTGATAAAGTCTACTTTGTGTTCCTCTTGCTGTGCTGTGCTGTGCTGAATTTGGCCAGGACAAGGAGCATCCCAAAATCAGAACAGGAAGAAACAACCCCTGTTTGGAGTGAAGTCATCCCGGGGAGCAGCAGTGAGCCAAGGCATGGCTCCTGGCCTGCCAGTGACAGACCATGAAACTGCCTCCAGTTTCCTTCTGCCACGTCTGTGTGGGCATAAAACCAGCCCAGCATCAGCGCTGCTGTGCTGCAGCAGCCAAAGGTGAAGCACAGTGGCTGGCTTGGGAGCCTGTGATGGGTGCAGATGCATGCCTGGCCGGGACCTGCACAGTCCATGGTGAAACACCTGTGTGCCCCAGTTCAGGGCAGATGGAGGGGAGGCCAACAAGAAGCACAGGGTATAGACAGCCTCTCCCCAGCCATGAAATGGGTAAAATCAAGGAAAGATTGGAGGTGTTTGCAGTTTTGCTGTAGCCACAATTTTCCCTCCCAACCCAGTGGCAGGGTGCAACTACAGCTGGAAGACAGAGGGACTAGGAGAGGCTCTTAACTCATGAGCATCATCCTGTCCCAGGTTGGCTCCAACAGTCTTTTAAAACCTTGCAGGGCCTTCCAGAACCTTCTGGGACCTTTCAGACCCTTCCAGGGCCTTCTCCAGCCGTGCTGACATTGAAGAGAGTAGTGGTTGGAATGCAGGAGCCGAGGGGATGCGGCAAACACCCCACTGCCCCTGCAGTCCCATCCCTCACATCTCCTGGCTCGCACAAGGCCTGGACATGCCCTGTGCCGGGGGCAGGCAGGGCTGGGGGGAGGAGGCTCCTCAGCTGCCTGCTCGCACCTGCCGGCGCTCGCAACTGCAATTAGTTGCACCCGGTCGAAGCCAAATTGAGGCCCCTTTCAAACCGCAACTCTGTGCGTTTTGTTTCCAAAGGGAAGTTCATCTTTTATGTGCATGCAAAATGGATAAAACCCGAGGAACCCTTTTTTCCACCCCCTCCTCCCTTCTCTCAGTCAGGCAGGAATTTGTTTAAAAACGCCCGCTGCTGCGGCAGGGAGATGCAGTGGGTTGAGGTCTGTGGCGATCCTTCTTTTGTGGCATGGGAAAAGTTGGCTTTTTCCAAAGAGCAGGCTCGGCGTGTGGCCTGCTCACGGTGACAGGATCCCCGGTGTGGGTGGGCAAGCTGGGCCTTCTGCCCTGTTTGGGAAACCTGTCCCCTTCACTCTGAGCGAGGAGAAGATGGGGAAAGAGGGGGGCTGGGTGAACTTCTGCTGCTCCCAGGGAAGAAATGTGCCCTGGGGGCACCGAAAGCCCCTCTGGGAATCAGCATGGGTAGGAACTGATGGACACCAGGCAGCCTTTCTCTTGCCCTCTGTCTCCCTCCCTCCTCCACATTGTTTTTCCTGCATCCTGCTTCATGCAGGAGTGGATCCCCCTTCCCGAGGATGGGTCCCCAGCCCTGGGATGGGTTATCTGGAGGCAGAGCCCCCGCGGGAGCTGCTGGCTCCGCGGCGTGCGGGGGATCCGGCAGCCACCGCATTAAGAGGATTTACAAAGGAGATAAGGCACAGCGCCGAGCTTCCTTCGGTAATCGTGCCGCACACAATTCGGGGCTGCGCGGGGAATTTCGGCGCGGCTGACAGGTACACAGCGCTGATCCAATTGTCCTTACAGCCGCTATTAGCCAAAATAAGGGGCAACTGGTATTACAAATGATTTCTGGGTAAATGCTTAGCTCCGGTGCAGAATGATCTCTCAGCAATAATCCACACATAATCCTCAATACAGAGACTCTGCTTTAAAGGCAGCTCCATTTTGAGCAGGCCTCAATAATGCATGGATGTCCTGATTCACGAAATAAGGGGGAGGAGGAAACAGGAAAGCCACTTTTGTTTTACAGATTTTTTTTTTTTCTGGGTTGAAAAGAATTAGGGAAGTGTGTGATCATGTACGTATTATTTATTAAGAGAAGATTACCAGCTTGGTAATTATTTCTTTAGAAGAATAATTTTAACTACAATGACTGTGTGTGACTGTTTCAGGCAGGTCTGATGTATCTAGAAAATAAACAAATGAACAAAAATCTCCTGTAATGACTCAGTTAATGATGTTTATTCCTCAGAACACTCTTGGTGATTTAATGAGAGGGAATGAGCATTCTGGTAGTTAACACCTTCTCTCTTCTCCTCTGCACTTCCTGACGTGAAAGGTTGCCTGGTCCAGTGGCGCTTATGCAGCCCCACTAGCAGGGCACCTGAGAGCTCTGCAGTGTTTGGTGCGCTGGGTGGCCTCATCACAGCCCCATGAAGTGAAGCAGGAAAATGTGCTGCTCCCAGAGGCACAAATCCCAGAAAGGAGCAGGTGATTCTTCCCAAAACCACCTACTCATTTTGGGTGCCTGGGGCTGGCATGAGACCCAGGGCTGTGTTTTCAGAACCAATTAGCACCCACTCCAGCACTCATGCCTGGCTATTTATCTTCTTTGAAGAGTGCTCTTCCTACAATAACTTGATTGCCAGAGAGTGGGCACTGAAGAGTTTGAGTCTGCAACAATTACTCTGTGAGTAATCCTTGGGTAATCCCAGGAGGCTTTACCTGGCTGACTAAGGACTCTTAGCATTTTACCAAACCATTGGATATATCCTCTACAAACATTTCTGGTCCACTGCTTCCACTAGGGCTTTCAAGGGGACCAGAATAGGTTTTGTAATCTCTGGTAAACTTTAATTAAAATCCATAGGAGATTTTAACCAATAGGCTCAGCTCTTGGCTATACAATGGAAAAATGTTGGAAACCATATCTGTTCATCATGAATCATATTTTCCTAGCTACCTGCTACAGACGGGAAAGGAGGCCCTGCCAAATGCCACAGAAAAAAAATAATATTTCTCTGCTAGCAAATTCTGAAAAAGCAAACAACATTTTCATAGTTTGTTTACTTATTTGTTCCTTAAAAGAGGCAAAGGAATCTATGAATCAGAAGAATTTCCATCTCAAAAAACTGCTTTGGCAGCCAGTGGCTTGTAATTTAAGATTAAGCAATTGAATTTCATGCAGCTCTGCTTAAAATTCACTACCCCACACCCCATCACCATATGCATAAAAAACCCCACACAACGGTCCCGCCACCACCTCCTCCAGCATCTGTAAGATCTACTGTAAGTCAGTAAAAAAATGTCCAATCAACTGGGAGGTCACAAAATGTACTTAATAAAGATGTCTGCGTGACTGCTGGATTCTTCCCCTCGCAGCGTTCGCAGCCTATCAGGCAGTTCCCGTTCCGATGCAGTGCCAGTGCTGGGCTGACTTCAATCAGGCAGCACAAATCAGCAGCGCAGAAATGCCTCCTTCCCTCCATCACCTGAAGCCAATGCTGATTCATCTCTTCAGGCCCATTCCTCCTGCCCTTCCTCTGAATTCACTGATTGCTGAATCATTTTTTTTCCCTCTTTTTCTTTTCCTCCCCGCTTCCCCTCTGGAGTGTCCCAGCACTGAATGCAACACGCTTCGTTTTGAGATTTGACTGAAAAGGAATATGGAAATTAATTGGCTCAGGCTGCTTGCAGCCTTTTCCACGTGCCTGTACTGTGTAAGAGGTGCCGTGCAATTGCCTTTCCATTGTGGTTCCCCACCAGCCACCTGTCTCCTTGCACACACTGCCACGGCTGCTCTCAGCCTGGGCGCTGGAAGATGGATGGCCCCTTCCTCTCCCTGTTGTGCAAGAGGGAGGGCAGCTGGCAGGGCTGGAACTGCCCTATTTGACTCAAAATAGGCCAGATTTAGTGAATTCTCTGGCTTGTGGTAAATAGTGTATGACTGGGCTTTGGCAAGGGCTGCAGAGGGATGTACAGTACAGTGTCAATGCTGTTGAAATGCTTGTTCTGGCTACTGGAAGGAGAGCCCAGTTGGAAGAGAGCAGCCAGGGGATGTGCCTCCTCCATGGGAGGGTGGTACTGGGACCCTTGAACGCTGGGGGTATAACCTCGCCTCATGAGTATGCTCCATCCCAAACAGGCTGTCCCATGGTGCCATGGCTTTTCCAGCTCTGTGAGAAAGACAGTGCTGGGCTGGGAGAAGGCCTCATCTCCGTGTCATGCAAGGAGGAAGCCCAAAAGAAAGAAGATCTTATATCCAGCAGGAGGGTGATGTCAAGCAGGCCAGGAGCAGCTACGAGACAGAGGAATGGCTCAGTGACAGAACCACTCTGGGTCTCTAGAAGCACCTCAGCACTTGCTGGGGGACAACAGTCTCTTCTGAAAGGTGGATGGTGCAAAACTGACCGTGACTCAATCCCTTGCTGGAAGGGAAAATCTGAGCTCTAATTGTCTGGAGGACATCGGTCATTTGTGCTGATTGTTTTCTATTTGGAGGCATTTCAAGAAGTGGCTTTTGGAGTCCTGAATAAGGACTTTCAGTGCCCAGAAGAAGCTGGTCTAATTCTCCCACCTGTAAAAAATTGGTCTTTGAAAAGACATTATATCTACACACAGATTTTATCTTACCTATGTCCCTTGACCATTGTGGTCACCACAAAACTGCTTTGAGGCTGCTGTGGCATTCAGCAGCAGATCAGTGGCACAAACACAACAGATGTCTGCAACTGCTCAAAACCAGGAATAAGAATTTTTAGGTAGAGACATCCTCAACTATGGCATCAGCCTTTGTGTCCTCATCTCATCAGACTGATGGTATGAGCACCACTAGTTGCTGGTGAGTTGTTTGTATTTTCAGGGTCTTGAGATGACTCAGACTCTGTCAGCACTGTAGGTCTGATGCTGCCTGTGACTTCTCTGGCATGATGCCCGTTTTTCACTTCCATCTTTGCACTGCCTCTTGCCCAAGGAGTCATGGCCTACAAGAAGGACCACTTCCTATTATTAGTACAATAGCCATAAATGAAATAGAATGCACATTTGTAATGTGGTATCACTTACAGAGAAGACATGATCTGAGGCACACTGGATGTCAAAACCAAATGAGAAACTTTTCTTCTAGTTTTATCACAATTTTTTCCAGAGCCACTGCTACTTGCACTCTGGAAATTTACAGGATGAAGGATTTTGTCATGATACCTAATTCTAATCTGGAATGATTTACTGTTAAGTTGAAAATCAAGCCTGTACATATCCCGCTCCAAGTGGTTTCTGTGACAGTTTCTATTAACCATAAAAATGTCACTTGCTAGGAAGTATCAGCCTTCTTATAGGCTTTGCAATCATCACTACCAGATGCACATTTACTGAATAGAATAAATAATAGTCTTGTACAATTAGCCTAGGATGCAGGACATGTCTGGCTATCTCTCTTGGCTCCAAAGTGAAGTTTTCACAAGCAAACCCATATATCAGGAGAGGAGGTCTATGTGGATTCTCTGGAGTTCTTCAGAACTTGAAATGTTGTAAAGCCTTAAGGATAAAGCCAACAGTTTTGGTGCATATCTTTGTGGTTTCAGTCTGTGTAAGCAACTGAAATACCCATCTTACTTCATTCTGATCCAGTAAAAAAAAAAAAAATTCTGTCACTTATAATATGTTTTGAAATACTCTACTGGCTCTGTGGTGTTTCCTGCTGTTGCACAATCACAGTAAAATTTGTAGTGTGAGGTTGCACCATAAACACTTTGTTCCCATCTACCCTTCAAGGAAATGACACACAGAGCCCTTCTCGAGTCTGGGGCTGTGGATGGGGGCTGCTGTCCGTGGGATGTGTTAGCAGTGTTGGGACACAGATTTGAGTTAATCTGGTCCTCAGGTATGAGCTGAAACGAGAGTGTGGGTTTGTGTCGTGTTTGCCAGAGCCCTGAGCTACTGCACTTAAGGTGTTTGCTGTTGGTGAGGAGCTCAAGAAATTAGTCTGAGTTCAGAAAATGACACTTAATGGTTTCCCACGTTTTAAGCCATTTTGTGAGTAGAAGCCTTAAAGAAAGTTGTAGCTTGGATCTCCATTCAGCTGTGTTTGCATCTGAGGATTGAAGTCCAGGGGGCTGCAGAGCTGACGTGGTGGATCTGTACTGCATGAGACACATTACTCTTGCAGCAGCAGAAGCAAGAAGCCTGTTTACATTTGTCTAGCAGAACAAAGTCATATTCTCCTCTTCTGTGCACCATTCTGACTACTGAGGCCAGTGCACTTTGACTTGTGTGTCAGTGAAAAAAATTCACTGTGTAGGAGTTTGCAGCTGGCACAAGGAACAGAGGGAAATATCAGCCACCTCTACAGAGCACCTGGATCCCTTGATGAAGTGAACTTACAGCGCCTGGAGAGATCTGAAAGAGTAAGGGGAGAAAGAAAGCATTTGGTTACATTTCGAGAGCAAGGACACTGTATTTGAAAGCAGAAGCTCTGAGAGGGACATGTGCTAGGACTTCAAAAAAACATCTGCTCATACAAGGAGCACCATCAGTGCAGGGAGCTGAGTGTTGAGAATCATGCAAAAGGCAGCTCCTGTACTGTGCTGGGCAGGGCTCATGAGAGAACATAAAGTGGGCAACAAAGGGGTTTAGTTCCTTCTCCCCTCTTTGTCTGCTTTGTAAAGGCTGTTGTGAAAGTGGAAAGGGATAAAAAATGCCTGGAAGAATGATTTGCAACTTGTCAAACCTGCTCTAGAAGGAGAATATGAAGAAGCTCGTCCTATCAAAGTTCAGAAAAAGAAATCTTGAAGTATGACTTAACCTCAGCACAGGCAGAGGCATCTAGTCTGACGTTAGAAGACTCTTTGTCTTTTATCTACCAAATACATATATATTCCAGAAAAAAAGCCCCTGTGTGTCCCTTGCCCATGGAATTGATAAAGATTTATAAAGTTAGAATTACAGAATATTATACTATATATATTTCTAAACGCTGTTGTCAGAGGGAATAGTGCCTGTGGTCTGTTTGTGACTGCAGAATCCATGATGAATACCTAGAATGTTCCTCTCCTGAAAATGCTGTTAATTGTTTTTTCACATGATGAAATTGGTTTGAAGCGATTTTGCTGTCCCTTGAAGTCTTGTGAAAACAGAAAACAGAATATATTAGTACAGGAAAAGATGATGCTCACAGTTGTCTAAGAACTAAAAAGCCATGTGTATTCTTTAAAGTCTGTGGGATGAGACTGCTTTCTTCACTGCAGTGTTAACACATGCACCTTGGAGACTCTCATCTCAGCCAGCATCTGAGCATGCTCTTGCATTTCATCTGATGGCTCAGGAGCAAAAGCAGCAGCTTATATTCAGCAACATGTAGCTCCAAAGTCAATGTCAGCTAAGCATTTTCATTGCTAACAAATTAAACATTTTCACAGCTATTATTTGGACTAAAACTTGATAAATAGAATTGGAGGACTCTGATGAAGCTAAATTCTCCAACCTGTGAACCTTCTTTGACTGGAACAGATGAGAGAAAAGAAAAAAGTAGCTTGTGCATGTTTTCATCCTTGTGCTCTGTGACGTGGCTCTTGAATGGATGAATGTCACCAGAGAAAAACTGTCTTGGTGAGAATTTTGTATGGAAAGATCCAATTCAAAAAGTGAGATTTTCAGGCCAAACTGAAGGAATTCTTTGTGTTTCCAGATTTCTGTTCAGTGAAAGTTTGGGAATTAGTTGGGCCAGTGGCTTTTTCACACTTCAGAATGATAGCAAGAACACATACACATGCTGTGTACAAAGATACTCCCTGAAAAAAATGAAATTGAGCTGATATATTGGAAAAATGCCAGACTGATATAAATGGGAAACCAAAGACATTTATCTTCAGAGCAGGTATGTCAAAGGTGCTGGCAGCAGAAGCTTCTCCAGAGAGTGGAAAACTCATTGGCCAAGTTTTGTTTCAGCATTTGTGAGATTTGGTGCCCACAGGATCATCCCAGCTCACTTCATGAGTGAAGCTTTACCATTACCATGTAGTAGATTTCCCCATAGCAAATAAAGTATTGAAATTGGAATAAAGTATTGAAATTAGAGACAATACATGAATTTTAACTGTCATAAACCATACTTTAGATGGCTATAATAATAAAAATGTTTGAGACCCATATAAGCTGAAGATTTTATCTTTTTAAAAAAAATACCAAGCAACCTAAGACTACTCAGTTTCCACTTCTAAAGAAGTCTGAACAAACATACTTAGCATCAACTTTACATTGACTGATGTATGTTCAGGCCACAGGACCATGTAGAGAGAACCAGGAGTTTGCTGGCAAGCTAGACCACAGCTTTTCCTATGTCATCTCATGGAAGGGGGTCCTTATCTGAAGATTCCCACTCATGTCCCATTTACTTTATGGATGTCCTCAGGATCTTGTCTGAGCCCATCTGAGTGTTTGTACAGCACCTGACACAAGCAGGCCCCTGTCTCACTTCATTTATCAGATGATAAATAAGATGATAATACTATAATTGAAGTCACTCATACAGACAGTAATCACCTCGTGATTCAGTACAACACAGACCTGTGAGGTGGAAGACTGCACTAAGCCTATGCAGAGATTTCTATCTTGCCCATCAGTTTCTGAACGCTAAATATATTCTGACTCTATGAAGTTTTAAGGTGAGATTTTCTCTGCTTGGGCTAAACCCAAAATGATTAATTTTTGTAATGCCAGAACAAACCCATTCAGCCACTTTTGAGTTATGTGACACTGAAAGACAAGGTATTGATAATGTTGCTATTAACTGCTGAATCAAGACTCACTGATAGCACATACCATAATATTTTTTTATTTATTGAGCAAGGAATGGCAATACAGGGGGAGGTGGAAGACAGGAAACTTCAGAGATTTTATGCCCTCCAGTGAGCAAGACCTGATCCAGAAATCAGGCTCTGGCAATGTACAGTGCAGAGAAAGTATGCTTGAATTAATGCCTAGGACCTGGCTGATACATACCTCATAGCTAATCTGGTTACATGGGGTTTATTTCACAGTCAGAAGTTCTTGCACTGGAAGAGAGTCCTGCTGGGGTTTTCTGAGCACACGGCAGAATTAATGAATGAACGAATGCAGCTTGCCAGCCCAGATTTAAATTGCTTACTAGATCAAAATCTGTTCATTTTCTCTGTCCTTATTTCCAGCCTCTCTGTCTTTTATTTATTAATTTATTTGAGAAAACAGATAAAGAGCACAGAATGTGCCTGCAGACGTCATCAAGGCAGCAAATGCAGATAAAGGGCTGTTTTTCATGCTGGCCTGAATGCTGGCACCAGGCTTTGAGCCACGGTCCTGGCCAGAGAGGTCCCTGGCTCAGGCTGGTTGGTGCCTGGTGCTGCTGGTGGGGCTGGGGGTGTGAGGAACTGTGGCTACACAGCCCCCAGCCCTTATAAGCCAGCTGCCCTGAGCCTCTCGCTGGGCCCCAGCAAGCCTTTTCTACAGCCCCTGGGAAAAAGACACTGCCTTAAAGCAGTGAAGCCCTGCTGTGAAAAAGCAAGAAATAAACCGGGCTGCTTTGCAGGAAGGGTCACGTTTTTTCTATCTTTCAGATCCATGCTGCCTTTGGTATTAGCCAGTTGTCAGGCTTTAATGGGCGCTTGCAAACAGGATATCTGGAATATTTTGATTTATCTGGCCACTGGGCAGACCTCCAGCCTGCCGTCTTGACTGCGGTGTTCGTATTTTAATAGGAGTTTTAAGAAGGCTTAGTTAGGGGTATTTAAGGTAGTCCCTGAGTTTTCCTGCAGACTTTTCAGCTCCGACCGAGAACACAGCACCAAGGAGATGCGGCGGCAGGTTTCTAAGAAGGAGAGGGACCCTATAAACGTGCCACTGTCACTGCCCTCCCAAAGACCCTTTCAGAAGAGCGAAGCTCCTCTCGCACCGACTCGGCTCCTTTCGTATCCTGATGTCTGGACTCCTTAACTCCGTGTCCAAGCGCGCTGCGCAAGGCCGGGATGTAGGCAGCGCTCCGCGGCAGCAGCAGGGCATCGGAAAAAGGATGGATGCCTGCTCGTGCCCTTCGCGCTCCCCAGCCCCTGCTTGGCGAAGTCGGGCATCTCCCTCCGAGCCCGGCGCTGGCAGGTGCTGCAGGGAGGCGGCGTTTGGCTGCTCCGAGCTCCAGGCAGTCCGAGACGCCTCCCCGGACTACGGGCTGCGCTCTCCGGAGCGAAGGGGAAAGGAGACAAATGTCGCTCATTCAAGGTGAAGGGCAGTGCTGGCATGACGGAAAAGCAGCCTGTGCTCTCTGCCAAAGACTGGAGACCTTCCTGAAGATTCACTGCTCTTCAGGTTTTTTTATGCTCTTATTTTAGAGCTTATGGAAGGAAGAGCCTGATAATCAAGAAGGAGATTCTGCCAATATATCCAGGTATCCTGAGCTGCACTGCCCCTGCTCTTCCTCACTTTCCCTCTGCTGTTAGCACAGGCTGAGCAGGGATGGATTGCTCTGCTGCCTGGTGCAGTGCAGGCGTGCAGGCATCTGCTACTGCAATATTGACCAGGTTTGCTTTTCTCAGCTAGAGATTACACTGTGGATTACCTCCATGTCTCTGGAGGTGCAAGCCCAGTGTGCAAAGCACTCTGCTTGCTGCTGGCTTAAACCTATCTGTTTGGACACCAACCTCTAGGGAGGATGAGGCACTTTTCCTCCACAGCATCCTAAAAGGAGCTGAAGAACTTCAGAAATGAAAATCTGCTTTGAAGGTGTCACAATGGTCACCCCACTTCTCTGGGAGGCAGTTGGGCAGCTAAAAACCAAACTGGGGAGCAGAGTCAAGCTCCCCAACTATAGCCTAAAGAAACCAAAGCAAGGAGGAAGATTTTAAAAGGCCCCTCAGAGTCCAGGACATCAGTTGTTCAGCCAGAGGTTTTGTCAAAACTCTGTTGGTGTGAGGCCCTTCAGAGCCAACAAACTACAAGCAGCCACCCTCCTTCCTCTACTGTTTCTGCCATGGGGCAGATGGAGGGGAACACACTGAGAAGAAGGGAAGCTCAAGGCCTCACCTTAAGCTTGAGCTGCTCTGCTCAGTGTGCCCACACCCACACAGCAACCAGCTGCCCTGAGAGGAGAACGTGTGATCTTGGCACATTGCATGGATCCATGCAGAAGGATGGGAACACGAGGCTGAATGTCAAGGCTTGAGCATATATCAAGGTGGAGTAAAGGCTGGCCTGGGTGATGAAATGTTCGTGACGTGGCACACTGATGAAGGAGGAAAGATGCAAAAGGCAGCCCATCATAACTTCACCAGCTTGTGCTACCCAAGCATGCCTTGAAATGCTAATTGAAAGGAGCAGAGGGAGAGGAGCCTGCTAACAGGATCACAGCCTTGCTTGGATTGAGTAATAAATGTGTAGTAGGCATCCGTGTTTCCCTCTACATGTGTCTTCCAAGCTAAGTTGACTAAAAATGTTGCAGTTTTGTGAAACCCACACAGAGTAGGATGCAAACACACACTAGATAGAGAGAGGCAAGGTCTAGGCATGAGTCTGGAAGAGAAGAAGCCACACCGGTCTTCCGCAAAAAAAAAAAAAATAAATAAACTGCCCGAAATGAGGGCTAATTAACTTGCAATAAACCAACTTAACCACTTAGGGGCAGCGTTAACACAGAGTTAACATGCAAAACAAACCTGCATTTTCTCACCTGGTTAATTTAATATGCGCCGTGAATATTCATAGTGTATGGAATCCTGATACATCAACACACCAAACGATGCAGTCTGTCAAAACCGGGAACGCGTGGCAAGAGGAGTAACTCAGTCGCGGCTCGCACGGCGCCGACTTTGATCAGTTACTGTTTCTAAACACATTCATAGAGGAGGTAGGACTCTGCTGCTTTCCCTCTGTCAGGGTCACAGAGTGTGTTCTAGACAAAGATAAAAACCTAAAAAAAGGATATAGAAAAGAGCTTCGCTTAAAATAAACATAAAGAAAATCAAACAGGAAAAAAGTGTCTTTGAGAAATGCTGCTCTTGCATGCAGGAGCTGAACCCCCCATTTTATCTCCATGGCCACATTCAGAGTCACTTTGCTCTCAGACAATACGTTTCTTTCTCTACATTGCATGCAAAAAAAGTCCCGGTTCCTTGGATTCCTCTGAAACATTTCATTGCATAAAAAGGAGCACAGACCTGTTTCAGGTATATTTACACTTCCACATCAGAATATGTAAATAAAAAAAAAGGTGCCTTTTTTTAGTGTGACTTGACTAACTTGAGTTAACTCTGTCAGAAAAAACCCACAGTATCATGTTTTAATTTTATGTATTTATTTATTTTTCTATTTATTTTTAAAGGGGGCTAGCAGCTTGAGCCCAGACCTCTTTCCAGGTATGTTTACACTTCCAGATCAGAACACGTGACTAAAAAAAGTGCCTGTTTTTAGTGTGATTTGACTAACTTGAGTTAATTCTCTCAGAAAAAACCCACAGTTATCGTGTCTTTATTTATTTATTTTTCTATTTATTTTTTAAAAGGGGCTAGCAGCTTGAATTCAGACTCAGGTAAACCGCTTCTTACCTTTAACCGCTTCTTATCCTTTTAACCTGAGGTATTAAAAGCACAACTTCTGCCCTCCTCTTCCTGCCCCCCTCCCCTCCTATCTCCTTTCCCTTTCCTCCTTCCCTTCACTAGCGAGTTCAGAAGCTCAGGCATGGCTTGCCAGTGTCCCAGCCTCACCTTTGCAGCCGCCAGGTGCTCCGGCTGCTCTGGCTGGGCTTGCCCGGTGTGCCGGCTGCTCCCGGCAGCTGCCGCAGCGTGCTGGGGCTGTTCCGGCAGGAATGTCAGGTCCGTGCACCACCGGAGCACTCAGCAGGAAGAGCAGCCCCGCATCAGCCGTGTGCTCACGTTTCTGCTAAACTAGCCAGAGTGCACGACAGGGAACACGTGCCAGCTTTATGCTCTGCGCTGGCCAAGGGAGGACAGACGATACCTGATCTGGCATCGAGTGAGCTTGGTGTGGAGAGGAGATATTGAACATGGCATAAAGTTAAAGTAGGATGGGTAAACAATATCTGATCTGTCAGAAGAAGCTGCTGGTACAAAGTTGGCCTGTCAGAACCATTAAAATAAATTCAAACCAGTGGAGTGAGTGCTGCATGGCCAAAGTGATTTTGCTCCAGTGTCAGGGGGCCCAGAGACAGATTCCCTGTGCTGTCAAACTCTGCACTTGGGAAAGAGGTTGGAAATGTGTGCCCACCCTTGCTGGCATGCCTGTCTGAGGAACAACACTGGGGGGGTGAGAAGGTAAAGGACCAGGAATGATCCTTCAACCCCAAAGGATGCGGGTAGACCTTGTTCAGCATTGCCCAGTCCTGGCAGATGTTTGACATTGGTGTGACAAATTGATTCCCCTGGTGCAGGAGGTGGTGCTGGGAGGCTGAGAGGGAGGAGAAAGATGTGCAGCACTGCTGCCAGCACTGCCTTTGCAGAGAAGAGGGGGTTCAGGATCCAAAGCCATCACCCTGACAAAAACATCAAACTGACTGAAATAAAGTCCTGCAAGGAGAGGAAGCAAGTGAGCTGTCAGAAGTGAGAGAAACAACAAGCCCACTGCACAGAATCATCCACAGACCACCCTTCTCCATTGAAGTGATATTTCTCCTTTCACCTGTCTCAAGTGGATGAAAAAAGTCAATGTTTAGGCACTTGCTTCCTTTGCTTATACAATCTGAGTGTTGGCTCTGTCTTTTCTTCCAGGACGGCCAGCAGTGCCCTGGGATATCCAGTCCCACAGCTCCTAGGAAATGGAAGGAGAATGACGAGGCTGAGTCGTCATGCATTATGCTGAATATTTACCCCTCATGCATGCTATTTTATTTTAAATCTAGCGTGTAATATGCTTTGCATCTAGCGTGTTGCTCTTGTGTGTTTTTCCCTTGCCCTGCCTGTCTCTTGCTGGCAGCTGCCATCATGAAACAAAAGGCAGCTGCCAGTTTGAGTGAACATCTCTCTTTCTCACTCACTCTTTTGCCTCTTGCTCTTGGAGCTGATGCAAAACCACTTCACAGACTGGGTGGCAGGCACTAATGCAAGGGGGGTTTGCTGCCCTTGGGATGGTTGAGCATGCAGTGCCTCTGAGACTTGCTGCCAGAGCTCAAAGCCGTGTTCAAGCTCTTGAACCTGGCTCAGCAGTAGCCAAGAGACAAGCAGCTGTCACTCTGCCAGCACACCAGCTCAAGCTATCTCCGTTGCAGCAATTGCTCATTTCACAGGATTTGATTATGCTGCTTTTGGAAAAGGTGATGGTTTATTAAATACCACTTTAGTCTTCAGCGCCAAGATGTGTAATCAAACACAAGGATCTCTTGCTCTAAGCCAGTGGTATTCCTACATCATCTGAAAAAACCCCAAAAGCAGCAAGATTGAACTGAAACAGCATTTGGAAGAAGAAATCATCCTGTGTCAAAGTACTATGGGAAAAAAGCTGGATGAGATGCCAGGACCCAGACCCTCACATCAGCTTTGGGCCTTGGATGCTGCAGTCCTTCAGCCAGTGATTCTGTGCAGAGTAAAAAGCTGCTGTGTGAGAGAGTGCCTCCAAAACTCAACCAGGATCCTTATCCCCTGGCTCTTTTTATGACTCTGTAACTCCATGTTCTAGGAAGCTCTGGAGATCATCACAGGGGCCAGTTCAGCTGTTTTTTCCAGAGCTGGAAAGTATGGAAGAGATGTTTTGCTTTTCTTAGGGAGCCTTTCCCTTGAGCTATAATGACAACATGCTTTGGGAAAACAAGTTGAACTCTTGACTGCTGTAAATAGCCATGGGCTGGGTCATGCCTCTGGGAAGGGACTGTGCCCTGCTGGGAGAGGAGCAGGGATTAACTGAAGTTTTCTGGAGCTGTGGTCACTGGCATGTCCTCTGTATTTTATCTCTCTGGGCAGTGGTGAGGGGTCTGTGGAACAGGGTGAAGCACAACAGGCAGGGAGGTTGTAAGAAATCAAGCAGGACTCCAAATGATAGCATAAAATGAAAAAGCCAAGTAAATGCAAGCCTCAGTTCCAATCAGGAAAGTTAGGAAATGAGATCTGAAACACCCTCCTGGGAGTCTGGTGTGTGCTGAAGAAGCATACTGAAATAAATTCTCATGCAAGCTGTATCACTCTGATTGTCAAAGAAACTGAGCCCTCGCTCCTTTCCTTTGTGACAATTTTCTTTCAGACAGCTCCTGGGTTTTTTTCTTGTACGGCTTTTTATTTTCCTTTTTTTTATTTCATAATAGGAATGGGTATTCTCACATCACTCAGTGTAAGATCTTTTGTGGAAATTATGGCTATATGGAATTGTTCATAGGGGCAGTTTGGAAAGATCCTGGTTTGTCTGATTTGCCTGACATTGTTTTCCTAAAGCACAGAGAAAAGTCAGGAAAAGAAGCTGCAGAGGACAGGTCTGGAGTCCCTGAGGAGCTGTCAGAGCAGGTGAGAAATCACAAGTGCTGGTGAGAAGGTTGTGATTTTTGTAAATGAAGAGCAAGCCATACTTCCCAAATGAAGATGATTTCCTCTAGATTAAGCAGGATTGCAAATAAACAAAGCATAAAAGTTTATGTCCATGAGCAAAAGAGGACATGTGGCACTGCTTTATGTGCTGACTCTCCTCTCAGACAGGCAGGTGGGCACTGCAGGAAAACAGGAAGCACTTCCACCTGAGCCACTGTAATCCCCCTCGTCAGAATTCCTGGATGAGTCTAGAAGTTTTCTCTGCTTCCAAAACTACCCAGAAAGTAGAGTTTATGGAAATATTTCCAGTTTGATTTATATGAGACATCCTCTAGTAAGTGGATTGTGAAGAAGCAGCAGCATAAATGAACAGCTGGATGCCTTCTGGCTCCACTGTGGCCCTGTGATCTGGCGCTGTGATATGCCACAGTTGTGGTCCTGTAGAAAACACTTAATACATTGTTACAGAGGTTGCTACAAAGGTTCAGTGTTAATTACTTGTCAAGAAAGTTCATTGCTTGTTAATGTTAACTGTTTCAATGTTAGTAAATTGTTCACTGATCTGTTAGTTAAACCCTCTTACCGTCGGGTATTGCCTC